>CAMQGK010000110.1:1590000-2062500 GCA_947000775.1 Pterois miles | reverse complement strand
GCCTTTAAGACCCTGGATAAGGACAACAGCGGCACCATCGACCTGGACATCAAGGAGGTAAATCTTTGCTCCCCTAGTTTTTTCATTTCACTCTGTGCTCATAAATTAAGACACGATAAAACTTTATGTATCCCAGTGCAGCAGTTGTAGATCAGAGGGGAAAAAAAATCAAATCATGTTATGTATTATAATGATCAGAGAACATAAACCTCTGTATTGTATCCTATTTAAAATCTCTCCCTTTATTAATACCTGATATGTTGAAGTTTGATCACTGAGCGTAACTATCAGAGTTTTGACTGATGTTCAGTTCCAGCTACTTTTATGACAATATTAACTGTAAATAATGTGGATGAGATTTTATAACCAGAAAAACTGAGTCGGGATGCTTTTTTAACCCTGAGTGAGTTTGCAAGTTGGGCAACTCCATTTATTATTGGTCGCACTTTAAAATAACCATCATGTATAAATTAAATAAGTTAACTAAACTTAGTTAAGTTATTTTCCTGTCGGCAGATAATTCTTAATCATTATTAGTAATGCTATAATTTCTATTGTTTTAACACTTTATTATTACACACATTAACACAATGTTATATAAATACATAAATTGTTAATGAATTAACTGATGTAATCAGAATTTAATTGTCTGTTATCAGCTATTATACTGAACAAAATAGAATTTAGAAACAAATTATTTCATGTTACACAAACTAAAGATATCATATGAAACTAGAAAACCTGAGCTGACTCTTATCCGTCCTCCAACGTAACGTAATTATTGTTTTTGAATTTTATTGCACTTTTTTTTTTTTTTTTTAGATTTTAAGTCTTTTCAACATTAGAAGCACAAGTGAAACTTGTCTGAAGAGATCTGATTAGAGCTGAAATAGTATTTGGGGTAATCGATGATTCGATTGGCAGAAAATTAAGCGGCAACCATTTTGAAGTGCACCATGTTCCAGCTTCTCCTTTATGGGGATTTTATGAGGAATTTAACGCTATAAAAATGCTTGAACGCGAAGTTGTTTTAACACCATTAACTTCATTAAAACATTGATCTTTCTGAGGTTGTAGTGGACTCAGTTTTAAAGCTCGAGTGAAGATACTGGTATCAGATGAAGCTCTGATGGATCCATCAGTACCAACCAGGTCAGACTACTACTACTACTACTACTGCTACTACTACTACTACTACTACATCCTGGTCTCATCTGAAACTAGAGAACCTGATGGATCCATCAGTACCAACCAGGTCAGACTAGCTGGTAGTGAAGGAGGTTAAATGAGGCTCCAGACTTGACCTCTGACCTCCAGATGTGTGGATGTAAATGGGTTCTCTGGGTCCCCACCAGTCTCCCCTTTACAGACATGCCCCCTTTCTGATAGTCCCAGTCAGTCTGGATCAAGTCCTCGTCAAGTCAGCACTCTGACACACTGACAGTTGTTGCCTGTTGGGCTGCAGTTTGCCATGTTCTGATTGGAGCAGATTAAGCAGCTTTCAGCTTCATTCATTCATTTTGAACACAAAAATGTGCGTTTGAAAAATAAGCGTGAAAACGTGAGTGATGAGAGAATAATTTGACAAACGTTTTCAGTGCAGATTGACTGTAACACTAATGGTCTGTTTCTGTCTCTCAGTGGCTTCAGCTGACGATGTATTCATGAAGCTGCAGGGAAGCTGCTCCACAACAACAAAAACTTCTCTTCTTTTATCTCATCCCCCTCTCTCTCCCTCCCATAACACTCATTACAATCGTGTGGATGTGCAATAGTGTTTGAAACCCTGCTGTCGTCATGGTAACGGGACCAAAATGTCGTTAGCGTTAGAGCTAAAGTCAAAAGGGAACAAAAATTGGAAAAAGTGGAGCTGATGCTGCTGCTTGCACTGTCCTCCTGCTGCCAGGCGGTGGTGCTGCCACGTTACACATTTGTGCAATTTCTATGTTTTAAAATTTTAAACGGTCTTATCAGAAACAGAATAAAGTGACACAACAGTCACCTAAATGTTGTTGGGGCTCGTTTGTTGGTGGCACAGTTTCTTCTGGGTTTTCTGATTTTATGCAATTTGTGTTTCAGTTTTCCAAAAATCTGAGGTCTGTACAAACCGCCCGGTACTTTTTCTGTTTATTCCCCACAAGAAAAGGGAACTTCTGATGTTTTACTTTCAAAGTGACAGAGAGGAACCTCCAGGCAGCGCGTGGTTGAACAAAGCCACCGGAGAAACAGTCAGAACGCTGTGTATTGGATTTAAGTGTCCATATGAGACTGGATGGTGAGTTTGTAGTGATACTGATATTCTAGATAAATCAGCCCTCCTTTATTTTATTAAACCAGGAAGTCACATGTAGATTAAAGATTTCTCTTTATATAAAGGGAGTCTTAGCTGATGTAGGCAACGATGAGAGACAAGAGAAATCGAAACAGATAAAACTCTACAATATGGTCACGTGAAAGATTTTGGGTGCAGCCTGAACGAGTCGCCGGTCTGTCACAGGCGTGATGTGGAGCCATGATTTCAGACAAGTCCAAAGTCCACATCAAAAGGAGAAAGGGGGATGCTTTCCCATCATTTACCGGGCCCAGACCCAAGTCCACTTCATTCGATCAGTGTGGATGCTCTGCACCGTACTCGGACCCGGTTCCTCGATCCGGACTGGAGTCCACTTTAAAGTACAGTTCACATCAGGTGTGAAAGTCCACAGGTATGGTGGACCCAATGGGTTTATACAATGATCCAATATTATAACATGTTTATGTCAGTTATAATACTCTCTCTGAATATAATATCCTTTTAATATTAATATAATATCCTTTTAATATTGAGACTCAGTGGCAGAAGAGAAAGGATATTGTGTTTTTATCGTGAATGCGACCTTTTAAACTTGGATGTAATGATGTAATGATGTAATGAGCGCTTGTTGGCGGTCGGGGCGGGGCCGGTGTGAAGGAGGAGGGGGGCGGTGCAGAGGAGAGGGGCGGGGGGGGGGGGCAACAGCAGGAGCAACAACAGGTTTCTGCGGATGGTTTAAAGCGGAAAATCTGCGCAAAACGAGGAGCGGATGAAAGGTAGGAGCGCTGATTTTACCAACAAACTTCACTTTTAGTACAGAAATGAAAGAAAACGTTAAAGTGAGTGAAAGTAAATCTGATAAAAACGGACCATGTTCAAGCAGCGACGTGTTAAAATGTGAAATGATTGATCATGAAATGGTGGTAAATTAATCATAAGATAAATGAGTTTGTAATATGTCTCTTAGGGCTGGGCAGTATATTGATTTATCGATATGGAGATATGGGACTAGATATCAGAATATGAGTGTTGTTTCCTGGTTTTAACGTGATGTAATTTCCTGAACTTACCAGACAGCCTTTACCACTTAGTCATCACATCCACATTATTGATGATTATCTATCAATCTCATCTTGTAAATATTTTAGTCAACCTTTCAGTGTCGCTTCATTATCGACTTTGGGGTATGTGGTTAAAAAACTGTGATATTGGATTTTCTCCAGCCCTGTTTGGAGGACTGAGCCAACAAAATGTAAAATCAATCAATCAATGAATTAATTGAAAACGTATGACATAGATTGATAGTTCTGCTTTCATTTGGTTCTTTATTTATCTTGGTATTAATTTCCTTGTTTATTTATTCTAAGAAATTCTATTTTTTATTTATATATGTCTGTTTTTATTATTTTTAAAATTATTCATAACGAATTTATTTTGCATTTATTATTTTTAATTTATATTTATTTTTACATGTATGTATTTCTGTACCACCACTTATTTATTTCCCCAAATCTTGTCTTTATACATTTATTTTTACATTAATTTATACATTTCTGGCTTATTATGTGGAAGCCCACATTACTCAACGCGTGTCAAGGGGTCAGAGCATACAAATAAATACATTTAAAAAATAAATATAATAATAAATAAATGTAAAAATAAATAAACTAAAATGTAAAAATAAATAAAGATATTTAAATATATATATATATATATAAAAAGAATAAAAATAAAATAAATACTGTACATGAATAAATAAAAGTGAGAATTAAATATGAGTAAATCACTAAGGTAATTAATACAAAGATGAATAAAGATGCTAAAATAAACAAGACTACCTGCAGAGTAATTCCCTCTGAGTGTTGATAAGCAAAATGGCGGTATTAAAGTATGAAATCAGTGGGAGAGTCGGTGTTCGTACCTGTGATCAGCAGTGGGAGCTGTGAGCTGTGTACAGGTGACGTCACCGTGTGCACCAGGTGGCAGGTAGACTGTTTACTGTCTGCTTGTTCACAGCCGTCCACTGTTGACACTGTGCCATGATCCTGACAATATGGTGAATAATAATCAAAACATAATAATAAAAATATGATAATACTTCTACTAATAATAGATAGCAATTGTGATTAAAATGAAATTAATAAAATATATTTAGGTAAGGTATATGGTTAATTAAATGTGTAAATAATAATAATAAAGATAAAAATAAAAAATAATACAGATCAATGCAAAAAAAGTTGGTTAATTAATTGTAATCACCAATAATATAAAAATGTACATATATACAGTATATTCACATGTGCATATAAAAACACATTCACATGTCTCACAGATACATACATACATGCTTTCTTTTAGTGAACAATGAGACATGCTTATTGACAGTGTCTCATGAATAATGAATTATTATTATTCCAGCTCAGTTATCCGGCAATAGAAGCATCACCTATTCTCGATCCTAATATTTAGTATAGAAAGGGTTAACTGAGAGGGAAGAGGTTTCCTCTGGTATTAGGAAAAGGATAGAGCACGAGTGGATCCTATAAAGGGACCAGGTGGACCCGACGTTTCTGACTTCGGCCTGTTATTTCTTCGTTTCTCCTCTTGTAATATTCTCTCTAACTAACCGGCATGCCTGGCGTCAACCGGCCGGTTGTCAGGAGACCCAGCAGCTCCGACAGACCAACAATGACTGAGTGTCTCCCCCTGCAGCTACGCTAAACACTCACCACAGGACTGATCAATGCTAACTTTTTTCAAAGCTGAGTCACAAATTTGACGGATCTCATTATTATTATTGTTATTGTTATTATTATTTTCCACATCATTTTACAGCTATAATTTCCATGAATTCTTTTGGCCACGATAATTGTGTAGTGAAAATCTGATATTGTGACAGTATAGTAATAGTATAATAGTAATAGTAATATTGTAACACAAGAATAAATGTACTGTGTGTTGAACATTGAATACTTTTTTGTTTATCACAAGAAAATGAAAAGAGAAAATGTTGCACCTTATCTCTCTGACTGCACAGACCACAATGTTTGAGATTTGTTGTCTTATTGTTTTTTTAAATATACAGTATTGAGTGGATTATCATGGTGAAATGAAGTAAACTGAATTGTAATGAACTGTTTTATAGAAGGGAGCGTTGTCTGTCCGTCTCTCTGGTCGATTCTGTTGTCAGTCATTATGAATAATCACGGTGTCACTGTGCTCTCCAGGTGCCAAAACCACCTGATGCTGCAGCCTAATCTGGTCACCTGGGACTGAACACACACACACACACACACACACACACACACACACACACACACACACGGATGGCCAACATGGCGTCAGACCTGCCCATCTTGACAGAGCAGCAGGAGCTGCAGAGGAGAGCCAATCAGGTCACAGATGAGGTAAGGAAAGTTTTTCTAGATCACAGAACGCTTCCCCGTAAGTAATTTCTTTATTAGATATTAGACATAAAATGTGTTATGAGGCCCTGCGATGGACTGGAGACCTGTCCAGGTGTACCCCGCCTTCACCCAATGCCAGCTGGGATCGGCTCCAGCCCCCCCGCCACCCCTAAGGTGATAAGCGGTTGAGGATGGATGGATGTATTATGAGAGTATGACTTTTAAAACTGTATCAACAGACTCATTGAAATCGATTGAGAAATGTAAAGGTTAGACTGCCAGGCCCGACCTCCCCAATATGGTGGCGACACTAACGTATGATCCAAAGGCCAATGCAGCAGCTAGCCGGGTACAGTATATCCAGTATATGTATGGGCGGGATGAGGTTTAGTAGTCTCATTCAGCCACTTGTTAGCAAACGCCTTTTTTAAGGCTCGTA
Source organism: Pterois miles (assembly GCA_947000775.1). Taxonomy (NCBI): domain Eukaryota; kingdom Metazoa; phylum Chordata; class Actinopteri; order Perciformes; family Scorpaenidae; genus Pterois; species Pterois miles. The sequence goes on along the minus strand of CAMQGK010000110.1, from coordinate 2,056,361 downwards.
AGCACTTCTGAATTCACAAGTGGGATATTTACTGAGTTGTTTTCTATCATAGAACAAAACAATCTTTTCATCTAACTAAAAACCCATTAAAAAAACCCACTGACTTCACGGCGAGGCGAACCAGAGGTCCTAAAATGTTCATTTTGGGTTTTAGAGCTCATTCCTTGAGCACTCTACACACAATGTAGTGTCACATTTGTCATGTTGGGTGTTCAAAAGAAATAAAATAAATCTAAAAGTACTCCAAATGTGGAGCAGCGCACACTAGAGAAGGGATCAGGGTCACTGATGTGTCATGATGGGCTATAGAGAGCAGTGCTCCGCCGCAGGGGAGTGTCCCTTTAAGGACACCTGACTCACCTGGTTGCCATGGAGATACCTGGTCTCCCAGTGCCACTATCTGCAGAGAGATATCAGGCTCGGATGAGCTCATACACACACACATGCACATTCATATGCATGCACACACACACACACACATATGCACATACACATGCACGCACATACACCATGGGGTTTAGAGGCTACTGCAGGTCAAAGCCATTTGTCACCTCATTATCCCCGTGGTGGGGAAGTCTCCAGGGACAACATGATATTTATACAACACACACACACACACACACACACACACACACACACACACCCCCAGCAAGTGGCGGAAAGACTGGAGAGAGAATCAGTGTGTGTGAGAGAACAGTGTAAATACAGCTCATCATTTCTGCTGTGTTGACTTTCTTATGGTTTATATGGAGGTAAGAACCTGCCAAAATCAAAAATAAATCAATAAATGTAATAAGTAGTATGACGATGTACTGTGATGGAGAATACAGGCTCAGCGGCGTGTCCCATGTCACGTTTCCAGCAGCATCGGCCTGGAGGCGAACGAGCTAAACTTCAGCGAGGAGACTGGCGATGGGACACGTCCCTTATTTACATAATGACACAGAAATGCATAAAGAAATGTGTAAAGAAAAGAATACATAAATAAATAAGTTTGGGTAAATAAGTGAAAACTGTGCTGGAACAAATAAATACAGAATACAGTATATATAATACAGCACATGTCTGTTCACATAAACAAAACACTGATATATAAATGTTCTGTGCATTACTCAGATGATCATGATTTACTCCTTTAAAACCAAAAACCATCAGAAAATGTTGACCTGTTAATCAGTTTGGAAATGGTAGGCTCTGACAAAACACTTTAATAATAATAATAATAGGGTCTATTATTTATTAATGGTAGTATTTTGGTTTAAATTATGGGGAGAAGACAAGATGAAAGACGGGATTAATGTGTTAGTTGTGCCACTTAAACCCAATTAAACATCCATCCATTATGAATTTGTTATTTAAAACTGTATTGTTTATATTTGCTGAATTATTTGCATATTCAGCTGACTGTATATTGTATGTAGTGTATGTTGAAGCATCCTCTGTTGTGTCTTTCAGTCCCTGGAGAGCACCAGACGGATGATGCAGCTGGTTGAAGAGGTACACAGATAAACACACATATATACACGCATATATTTATATGATCCTCTGAGACCCACAATAGACCCATTTTAATCTTTTTTAGGGGGTCTTTAGGGGGAGACGGCAGGTCAACAGTAGACGTCACATAGAAGTGGTGAACATCATCTGAAAGCTGAAAACCTGGAGATCAATTTGAGGTCTCACTATTATGTTAGCGTCATCATCTTTACGTTAGCATTTCCACTATTGTTTCCACCGGAGGAAATCGCTAAAGACGGATGCTGAGATGTGATGACACAGCAGGAAAAGACTTCACACTGGTCAGACAGTCTGACATGCAGTACATGTATCGTAGCTTAAACAGTTCAGCCCAGACTCAAAACCCGGGATCTGTCTGGACCGCGTATGGTCACTGTGAATTTGTGGCTGAATTGTTAGTAGCCAGTGGTTATGTCTATAATATTAACTAATAATAACCAACAATGGTACGTGTCCATAGCCTCCATTCTTTCCATGCTGCCCATTCATTGTCTATGTTAGCAGCTGTGCAATGCATCCTGGTAGCGTGGTGGCCCGATCTGGGAGACTGGGCGTCACGTTGCCTGCTTCTCCACTGAATAAAGTTGAGGTCCTGGCTACTTATACGAATCACAGCCGTCCGACGGGACTTGCTGCCTCTGGAAACTCCAGAGACGCTTTTAAGCTCACTGTTGTCGATCCAAAATAAAGACAGATCCAGTAACTGTGTGGCAAATTTCTCGCATAAAATGTTTTCAGAAACACATTTCGTTGAAATATTTTCAAGGGATAAGAGAAGGAAGTTTCCAAACAAGTCGCCATGATATGAAAGCTGGGAGCAGCAGTTTGTCCAATCAGGTGTTTAGGTGTCTAGTAGCAGCCCATCGAGCGTCCAATCCTGGGAAACGTGGCGATCACAAAAACAGGTGAGTGACACCGCTGAAAATGTAAACAAAGGACTGTTCCCGCCTTTTCATTTTGAACTGCCAATGAGGAAACTCCCAACACTTTGCCAGCCAATCATGTAACAGCGCGCTGGCCCTCTGCCATCTGGCCAAAAAAATACACATTACTACGATTTATTTTGTCATTCAGGTGCCCAGAAATCAATTTGAACGTGCTGCAGATAGACAATCCATAACACTGATCTGAACTGTTTTCAGTTTTCTCACTGGAGTTGTTTTCAAGAATGCTTGAACATCGAGTTTAACGGCATCATTGCATGACAATCATATATTATCTGTCTGCAAGCTGATTTTCACACAGCTGAAGTGAAACCAGTGGAAGCAGGAAATCATGGCCATGACAGCGAGCTATTAGCAATGTGTACTGATGTAGTTTTATGTGCTCCTTTCTGCAGAGTAAAGACGCTGGGATCAGAGCTGTGGTTATGCTGGATGAACAAGGAGGTAATCACTTCTGACTGATCACTTAAATTCTCCTTTTTTAGTCTGATCAATGTGTTTTCAAGTGTAAATTAGAGAGGTCTGTTTTCCAGACAGAAAGACAGAAAGAGTATTTAGTATTTTACTCTCCAGCCCAGTCTCACGGCAGTTCGTGAAATAGTCACAAAATTTCATGAATTGATTCACGTACATTGACACAAATTTCACTTTTTTTCTGGATGATTGATGACCAGCAGAAAATCAATTTGTATGTAATCCACAAAATTGTAAACTGGGATGTATGCAGAGCGGCGAACGCTGCGACACGAGGATGTTGTGGTGGATGGGTGGGTCAAAAAAAACGGACTTTCGCACACAAGAGGCCGCTGTTTGTAAAACCAGAAGTCAACTTCTGTTATGTTTCAGCACTTCCGATATTAATTTAAACCGAACCACAGCCTTTTCCTAAACCTACGTTGTTTTTGCCATATAACCTCCAGACTTAAGGTTCGCCACTTCCAATGTTATTCTAACCAAAACCGTGATCTTTTCCTAAACCTGTCTAAGTAGGTTTTGTCTCGTAACTTCCAGACTTAAGTTCTGTTGTTATTATAAACCAAACCGTGATCTTTTCCTAAATCTAAGTTGTTTTTCTCATGTGACTTCGGTACTTAAGTTAAGCCATTTCCGTTGTAATTGCAACCCAAACCTCGATCTTTTCCTAAACCTAAGTAAGTAAGTAAGTAGGAAAACGCATGAAAAATACATTGCTGACAGTTGTGACCACAAAAAAAGGGAAATTCATGTCTATGTACATGAATCAAATAGATTAAACTTGGTGGCTATGTCACGAACTGCGCTGTTGAACTTTCATGTCTGCTTTCTGTGACATGTTTAACCCAGTTTAGCTCAAATACAGGAAGCTGCCCAATAATTTAAAAGCTGTCCTCTACACATCTGCTGCGTTTTCAGTGGTGGTTTAACAAGGATTTGACATGGATTGTTGTTATCCTGTAATATCATATAACGGTGAATTTGCAGATTCTGTCCAGTCACCCCACTGACAGACCTCTCAGTTAGTTCTCATGTTGAATGACACCTGTCAATGCTTTGTTTGAGGACGTCGTTGAGACCTACTCAGCCCTGAGCTTTGAATAATGAGGATTGTCACCGTGGTCTGAACGTGTCGGTCTTGCCCTTGACCAATCAGATCAGGCGGTTGAAACCATCTGTTGTATACTGCCCATCTTGTGACACTACACCATAAAACTCCTGTTCCTAACAGAGCAGTTGGAGCGTATTGAGGAAGGCATGGACTCCATCAACCGAGACATGAGAGAGGCCGAGAAGAACCTCACAGATATGGCCCAGTGCTGTGGTCTGTGTATCTGGCCAATCAGGAAGTAGGTCTTGGTTTCCGGGATCCACACCTTCACCCACCTGGTGGCCTTAAGAGAACATACTGGTGCCCAGGTACATTACATGAGCTGAAAATAAGGGTTTTAATTGGAATTTGGTTCTACAAGAGGAACACCACTGAATTTATTCCTCCATCCATCCATCCATCCATCCATCCATCCATCCATCATCCATTCATGACAGTTTTACCTCCTTCCCGACAAGCTAGTAAGACCTGGTTGGCGCTGATGTGTTATTATCGCGTTAACTCTGACAGCTGTAATACAACCCATTAGTTAATGCAGAGATCACATTTCATGTATGTACCTGTATGTGACGACTCTAATAAAGTGAAAAACTAAGGTTTGGTTAACAGCAGTCTTTTGACAGGTCTGGATCGTGCATAAATTGTGTTCATACCTACAAAATACAAAATGCAAGAAAGTTAGTGACAAGTTCTCCTAAATCACTCGTACAAGCCACTTAAGAACAAATTGTTCATTAAGACTGGTTTGTGCATGAGGCCCAATGTCATGTAAATATCTCATCTTTGAGATTACTGCTATTTTCAGCAGCATTTATATATAGTATATATAGTATATTGTTTCTGGCACACTCTTTAAATGCAGCCAAAAGTCACATTTTTACAATTCTATCTAAATTAGATTTCCAACATTGCAAATACTGGAGGGATTATATTCTGCAAACAAACTGTCCTCATTAGTCTCCGTAAACATTATTCATTCCAATTCAACCAAAAGTGATGGAGAAGAGAGCAAGATGGAGCTGGGCACTGAGGTCAGGGTGCAAACAGCCGGCATATCATCGCACAGCGCGGCACAGCGCGGCACAGCGCGGCACAGCTCGGCGCCTGTGTGGCCCTGTTTGGCCCTGTGTGGCCCTGCTGTGTGGCCCTGTGTCTGTGTGGCCCTGCTGTGTGGCCCTGTGTGGCCCTGTTTGGCCTTTTGGCCCTCTGTTTGGTCCTGTTTGGTCCTGTTTGGTCCTGTTTGTTAGTGGTATTGTCATTTGTGCGTGGATCTTTTTATTTTTTAGTTTTGGGCGTCTCATGTTCAGTCGCCGGTGGCTGGTTTTTCAGTTCAGCTGTGGGGCTTTTTGGAAATAGTTGGTGATTTTGCTTTGCCTTCCTCCTCCACTCCCCCATTCGATTCGTCTCCCTCCATTGTTCCCGTTTTCCTTTCCCCTCCTCCTCTTTTGCTTACCTCTCTCCCTGCTATTTCTTCTCCCTCCTTTCTTTCTCCTGCCATCCTCTGTACCTCCTTCTCCTCTACTCCACATCGTCTTCCTCCCCATATTCCTTTCACCTTCCTCTCCCACCTCCTTCCCACTTCACCCTGTCTTCCCCCTCTTGTTCTTCCTTTCTTCCTCTCTTCCTGCCTACTCCTCCATCCTCCTCCTCCCCCCTCCTCCATCTCCTAGAGCAGTTGGAGCGTATAGAGGAGGGCTTGGATCAGATCAACTCTGATATGAAGGAGGCCGAGAAAAACCTGACCGACCTCGGCAAATGCTGTGGCCTCTGCTCCTGTGATAAGTAGGTGGTGTGTGTGTGTGTGTGTGTGTGTGTGTGTGTGTGTGTGTGTGTGTGTGTGTGTGTGTGTTATGTTATATTGAGGTGAGTATGCGGTGATTCCTCTGGAGAATAGCAGCCGACTTTCTATTGAAATAGTGATTTAGAATTAAAACATTTTTCCATCCAGTTTGTTTGATTTTATTTAGCGTAGTTAATTAGACGTGCATATTACACACAGAAAATGTGCATTCAGAAACACATATAAATGTGTCAGATTTTGCTGCAAACCCTTTTATTCATGAATTATTTGAGCTTTTAGCTGTTTTGTTGCCAGCTTGCTTTGCTGCTGTGTGGATTTCCAGCTGTTTAGATATCATCTTACAACATGTTGTCAAAAAGCACCACTACTGTGCCCATACTGGAAAACCATGTATGCATTACATTGTCCTTGTTGCATGTTTGAGAAACAATGTCAATAAACTAATGCTGACTGTACTGCAGCTGTAGGACCAGTATGGGTGTATGGAGGACGGAACCTGCCAAAAATAAAAAAATTAAAAATCAATCAATAAATACATGACTCAATAAATAAATAAATAAATAAATAATAACATTAAATGTAAAATATTTTAAATTAATGTAGACATTCATTAATTGATAAAATATGACATAAATTGCTTCATTATTTGTTTATCCTTGTACTAATTTCATTATTTATTCACTGGTCTGTTTAATTTTCCCTGTTATTTATTTATGTATTTATTTATTATTAATAATAATAATTGTATGATTATTGTAAAATGTATGTATTTATTTATGTATTTAGGTATTTATTTGTTTATTTATAAATTGTCTCTTTGTATTTCACCCCCTTATTTATTTATGTATTTTTTTTCTTTATGCATTTTTTTACACATGTAAAGTTGTGCTCTGTCTTTCAATGTGTGTCATGGGGTCAGAGCACACAAATACATACAATTAACAATCAATAGAAAATTAATTAATCAATAAAATGCAAGAATAAATAAACAAAAAAGAAATGAAAAAATGAATGAACTAATTTTGAATTTAATACAGATAAATAAATAAATAAAAGGGAAAATTAAACAGAAGAGTAAATAATTAAGAGAATTAATACAAAGATAAATAAACGAAGAAGCAAATTAAAACAGAAATATCAATTCATGCCACATTTTATCAGTTAATTAATGTCTATGTGTATCTATTTATTTATTTATTTTTTGCTGCATTTAATGACATATTTGTTTATTTATTGAGTCATTAATTTGTTTGATTTCAGCAGGTTCTGTCCTCCTTATGGGTGTGGTGTGGCTCTTGTGCATCACATTTAACAGGCTAAACTCAGTCATAAAAAGACCTTCATGAGGTCTTTCTCTCTCTCAGACTGAAGGCCTTTGAGGAGAGTGGGGCCTACAAGGCGGTTTGGGGCGGCGGCTCCGGTCAGGACGGCGTCGTGTCCAATCAGCCGCCATCGTCTCGAGTCGTTGATGAGAGGGAGCAGATGATCATGAGCGGAGGATACATACGGAGGTAGAGAAAGAGAGTTTAATGATGCTATTGTAGGTTGTGTGTTGTGTTAGGAGAGGCAGCTGTGTACTGTAATGTAATACCAGCAGTCATCAGTCATACAGGCAGCTGGCCAAACACAGCACATCATCACAAACACACACTCCTCACTCCGCTCTGTCGCAGGGTGACTAACGATGCCCGTGAGGACGAGATGGAGGAGAACCTGGCTCACGTCGGCAGCATCATCGGAAACCTGAAGAGCATGGCGCTGGACATGGGCAACGAGATAGACACACAGAACGTCCAGATCGAACGCATACAGGGAAAGGTACTGAATGCTTCATGAGATAAGATAAGAGATAAGATAAGATATTCCTTTATTAGTCCCACAGTGGGGAAATTCACAAGCTATCAGCAAACAGCACAGTATGTCGCAGAACACCAGATATCAACTAATATATCAACAAAAAACACAGCAGGCCACAAAAACGACCAAGTAGCATCAGATGACACCAAATATTACCAGAATTATTTTCACTGATACCTTAATTGACCTATTAGGGGAACATTTGTTTCAAGGAGTTAATCCATCAATTTGATTTCTTTATCTCCTTATCCTGTGCAACCACTTGAATTCATACCTACCACCAATTCACTGTACACAATTCCCCTAACCTGCATATCACTGATGCCACGGTAGAAAAATAATAATTTACCACAAATTTGACCAGACTGATGGAATAGGTCACAAATATGATGGGCGGGTCCATTACTTTTAGTTTTTTTCTACATTTTTATATCACTCTGCTTATCAGCGGTGTTCTTTATGTATTCAAATTTGAACATTTGGATCAAAGTACATATGTTGTAGCGTCAAAATACTCTTTTCCCAAGTCCTTCTTAAAACGTTTTCCAACTTGCCCTGGCATTGATTTCTGCCTGCTACTTATACATTAGGACTGTCAGATTTAAAGCAATAATAAAGCATTAATGCAAATTCACATTAATTTCTTTAATGCGTTAACGCAACTTGTGATTTTAGGTTGTAGCTTGTTTTAAAGCTAGAGTGAAGATACTTGCATCATATGAAATGAGAAAACCTGATGAATCCACCAGTACCAACCAGGTCGGACTGGCTTGTCGGGTAGGAGGTTAAATAACCTTCCAAGCTACATTTTGTTGAGGAAAAACTGTCATGTCCATTTTCAAAGGGGTCCCTTGACCTCTGACCTCCAGATGTGTGGATGTAAATGGGTTCTCTGGGTCCCCACCAGTCTCCCCTTTACAGACATGCCCACTTTATGATAGTCCCAGTCAGTCTGGATCAAGTCCTAGTCTAGTCAGCACTCTGACACACTGACAGCTGTTGTTGCCTGTTGGGCTGCAGTTTGTCATGTTATGACTGAGACATAGCAGAGGTCCTCATATGTGATTTCAGGTCCATGAGGTATTGCAAAACTGGTAAAACCATCTGATCACCGCAGTGCAGCTGCTTAATCGTATGCTTAATAGCACTGCTGGTGCTGAACCAGAAGAACCAACACAACTGGATTCAAACTGGAAGTGACAAATGGGCGGCAGCATAAGGTGAATATACAGTCTATGATCAGAGTGCACGCTGATCAATATGAGAGCTAGCTGATCCTCACGGTGACTGTACATCCAAGAAAATGGATGAAAGTGGACATCCTGACTTTTTTCCACCTGACACAAGCAGTCCGTGTGTCTGTCATTTAGCTCCGGCTGTCATTCAGACATCTCACAGTAGCAGCTGAACAGTGTCCTCTAGTAGTGGCTTGTTTTAATAAGGAGAGTAAATATGTAATACTGGCTGTTTTCAAAACCGCCGACTACATAGTACTAAGGAACGCAGTATACAGTACACAGTACATACTGCATTCCTCAGTAGTATGTAGCATGAAACAGTTAAAGTGATGTATTTAGCAGTATGCCAGACCAGGCTGTAGCCTTTAAACCAGCTCAACTTGTACATCTATTACAATATTTTCGACCAATACAACTTTGAATTTTTTTGTGACTGTTTATAAGATAGAGCAGGTTTAGCTCCAACACCCCTAAAACTACTTATTCTACCAGCTCACAGTGAAGTCAGACAAACAGGATCATCAATGAGGGGAGACGGGAATATAAAACACTGATCCTCACCATTTACTGAGACCAACTCTTCAGTTACAACAGTGGACTGATATTCCTCCTTCTCTCTCCTCCCTCTCCTCCCTTCTCTCTCCTCCCCTCTCCTCTCCTCCCTCTCCTCCCTTCTCTCTCCTCCCCTCTCCTCTCCTCCTCCTCCTTCTCTCTCCTCCCCCTCTCTCTCCTCCCCTCTCCTCTCTTCTCTCTCCTCCCCTCTCCTCTCCTCCCCTCTCCTCTCCTCCCCTCTCCTCCCTTCTCTCTCCTCCCTCTCCTCCTCCTCCTCCCTCTCCTCCCTTCTCTCTCCTCCCCTCTCCTCTCTTCTCTCTCCTCCCTCTCCTTCTCCCCTCTCCTCTCCTCCCCTCTCCTCCCTTCTCCTCTCCTCCCTCTCCTCCCTTCTCTCTCCTCCCCTCTCCTCTCCTCCTCTCTCCTCCCTTCTCCTCTCCTCCCCTCTCCTCTCTTCTCTCTCCTCCCCTCTCCTCTCCTCCCTCTCCTCCCTTCTCTCTCCTCCCCCTCTCCTCTCCTCCCTCTCCTCCCTTCTCTCTCCTCCCTCTCCTCCCTTCTCTCTCCTCCCCTCTCCTCTCCTCTCCTCTCCTCCTTCTCTCTCCTCCCCTCTCCTCTCCTCCCCTCTCCTCTCCTCCCTCTCCTCTCCTCTCTCTCTTCCCTCTCTCCTCCCTCTCTCTCCTCCCCTCTCCTCTCCTCCCTCTCCTCCCTCTCTCTCCTCCCTTCTCTCTCCTCCCTCTCCTCTCTTCTCTCTCCTCCCCTCTCCTCTCCTCCCTCTCCTCCCTTCTCCTCTCCTCCCCTCTCCTCTCCTCCCTCTCCTCCCTTCTCTCTCCTCCCTCTCCTCTCTCTCTCCTCTTCCCTCTCTCCTCCCCTCTCCTCCCTCTCCTCTCCTCCCTCTCCTCCCTTCTCTCTCCTCCCTCTCCTCCCTTCTCTCTCCTCCCTTCTCCGCTCCTCTCCTCCCTCTCCTCCCTTCTCTCTCCTCACTCTCCTCCCCTCTCCTCTCCTCTCCTCTCCTCTCCTCCCCTCCCCTCTCCTCTCCTCTCCTCTCCTCCCCTCCCCTCTCCTCTCCTCTCCTCTCCTCTCCTCTCCTCTCCTCTCCTCTCCTCTCCTCTCCTCTTCCCTCTCTCCTCCCTCTCCACTCTGCTTCTCCTTAGCCGATCTGTGAGCATCACCGGCCGTCTCTCTAGCTCTCTAACTCTAAAAAGTCAGATAATAAGATAAGATAAGATAAGATATTCCTTTATTAGTCCCACAGTGGAGAAATTTACACATTTAAATTTACAATTTAATCACAGGTTCCTCTTCATTTATAATAGACATTTGTGTTGTGAAATTTAAAGAAACTATCCGTCAACTGTGAAATAGCAGCCTGTAGTCTACAGACCGGTCTCTAGAGCTCCAGACGGCTCATAGCGGTCTGTAATTTTCACCGTCCGGCTGGCAAGGTAGCGACTCCTTCAGGTGCTAGCTGTCATGGCAGTTTGTGGAGCTTCTAAACTCTGAACATATTGAAGCAAATATTCGATTCACCATCAAATATCTTAAAACTGCCAATATTCAAAAATCTACACAGTTGATTTCTCGCCTCAAAAGTGTTCAGCAGTGAATTTAGTGAATGAAATAGCTACGATTTTTCAATATGTTTGTGGCTGCTGTTGTTGTAACCATAGTCTGTACCAGCACTTTGCATTGTGGGATACAGTAGGAGGGGTTGACTGGTCCGATGCAGACTGGAGAGTTTTTCCAAATCAGTATGACATCTGGGTATTTTTGGCATACTGTAGATTTTGTAGATATTGCATTTGCTTGCATACTACCGGCTACATTTTGCCCTGGTGCTGTACGTACAGCTGGTGTGGTGTGTGGTTTTGAATACAGCCTGTGTCTCTTAGGACGAGCTGCAAAAGACACAAAGCGAGAGATCAATGCAGCACACTTCTGCTTTAGTGGGCTTGTAGTAAGAGATGCATATGGATGCCATTGATAGGGAGGAGCAAGTTTAAATAATGAGTTTTTAATATTTTGAATAGAAGCTAACATTTCTTTAGTTTGGATTGCTCACATTTACACTGCCGGCTTTGGGAAGACAGTATTTGTTTAGCAATGCAATAACTTTAATCTGATTGCTACAGAGAGCTCCAGCCGTCCTCATTTACGCTTCGCTCTCTCTGCAGGCGATTCTCAACGTGTCGCGCATCGAGGCTGCCAACCAGAAAGCCAACAACCTCATGAAACGATGAAAGGACTTCTCTTCCATTTCTGTTTCTCCACTACTTGCAATTACTATCCTTCTGCATGCTGTGCCAACGTGTTGCTGCTGTTATTCTCTGATTGACGTAGGACATTTTAAAGTAGTGTTTTCCTTCGTGTAGTATGATTGCTGTGATATTCCTTTAGGGATAATAGGTTTTCATTATCCCGCATTCCTGTTTATTCTAAATTTATTCTGATACTCTGATACTGATGTGACATCCTCTGTCCGATTACTCTGTTTCACAGAAAGGCCTTTGCCACTTTTTATTTCACAGTGCAACCCTCCACTCCCCCTTAACGTGGCCTCTGCGCTCAGCAGCGAGTTATATCATAGAAAGCTTTAATGATCCCTGTGGGGAAACTGGGTCACTGCAGCAGCAGCATCGCCACCAGCAGCAGCAGCGAGCACAATCAAGACAAGTCAAGAAATAATTTCATAAAAGGTGTGGAGAGGAAGCACAGCGAAGAACACCTCCGTCGGCCCGGGGCGTGAATCTGAAGCCGATGGAGTGATACCGAGTACATAATAATAGTAAAAAAAATATGTGTGCAGGATATAGGGCCAAATTTCTGAAACCCCCCGATGTAAACACGCTTGCATAGCACCCCCACTTCTCCAGTCTCAAATGTCCCATAGTGGGTGAAACACGTGCGTGTTGGCGCCCTCTGCAGGCCCACTGGGGTATTGCGCACAGGAAGGAAACACGTTTTTGTCCCTAGAGGAAGATCTCTGGCGACACCAAGCGGACAAACACGGAACCTCCTCTTCCTCCTGGCCTCTCCATCTTCTTTCTTCTCCATGTTGGTATGAAATGGTGGTGAAATGAAGAATTGCTGTTCTCCAATCTTCTAGATCCATCATGTGGATCTGATTTCATCCAGGGTTTTGGCTGTAAAAACCCATATGGGTCACAGCACTTCATGAGACTACCTTGTGCTTTGCGTGTGTTTTTCATTATAGCTCATTACAAATATTCACATTGGTTGATTAGCTGCATCTTGACCTACATTGTGATGTGGGATAAGTAGCCTAATGCTGGAACTCACATAACTGTGGTTACTGTTTAATGGTGGTAATAAAATAAAGCTGGTGACCTCTGTTGACCTAATCCTGCTTGGTAGACAGCACGTTTAACTAGTTAGAAAGACGCAACTAGAGGGCGTGTGTGAAATGCTAAAATGAAAATATTGCGTTTATGGTTTTGGAGTGATTAATTAGGTCATTAGTGGGGGGGGGGGTGATAAAGAGAGGGAGGTGTTCTCTGGAAATACTAGAAACAGGAGTTCATTGCGCATAATTTTGCGTTTGATTTATGTGACAATGGGAGTGATTGGTGCACGCTGTATCTGGGGCAGCTGGGGGCGCGCAGCAGGCTGAAAAATGTTGCGCGTTCAAGGGAGGAAAAAAAAGTCGGAGTCTGCGCAGTTGCATTGTTCTCGACACTCCGAACTTTCGGGAGAACCACGGAGGAAGAAGGAGGGGAGGGAGAGAACAACGCCATTTTTCCTGGTAATTATTTTCACCATATTCAGCTGATTTCCACACCACACGTCGCGATTCACTCACAGCAACAAACCGCACGGCTGATTTAACGTAAGAGAGCGAGTCACAGTTGTAGCTACGACGCGAAATAAGAGCGCAGCGAGCAGACATTTCTCCCTCGATCCCGACCGCAGATTGTCGCGTAACGTCAGCGGTCAGTCGGCGCCACTAACGCGACACACCGCGTGGGAGAGCGCGTTTTTCCTCCGCGGTGACCCCACGTTTGTTCCCCAGCTGTGAATCCGGCTGTAGCGCTACGCGGCGCGAGCTCGCAGAGATGGCGGAATCGGTAAAAGGCTGTTCCCTGTGTGAGCCGCCCAGGCGCGAGCAGCAGGGGGAGAGGCAGCACGAGCTCAACAAAGACACCAGAAGAACGCTGCTGATTGGCTCAGACGGCCCACGTGATCAGAGCATGCGCCATGTTCATTTAAATAATTTCATATTAAGAAGTTCCTCTCAATACTTACTGCCGTTCATGTGTCACATGTTGACCGAGCGTGTTATGGTAAAAACAGACTTTAATAGAATAACCAGAAATACCAAAATCTATATATTATAAGTACATTAATGTGAGATGATTAACTAACCTAACAGTGTTTTGTGTTCAGATTAATTTATTAGATATAAAACCACTAGGTCAAAACATATCACAATCACTACATAACACATAAGATAAATAAATTTAAAATAGAAATACAAATATCAATATGTAGACATACAATAATGACAACACTGGAACTAGCAGCTAACAATTATTAATTATTATTTGACTATTTAAACAAATAAAAGATCACCAAATATTTTATTAACTTCAATTAATCTTGAAGGTTTGGCCCCAAAAGAAAAATAATTGTACAGTTTAAAATTCCACTTAGTTTCTGTCCTTGCAGTGTTGCACTGCACTACAGGATGCTGTTGTACTTGGATGTTGAGTTAGTTTTCCAGTCCAGGGTGAGCCTCAATCATTAAAACCACAACGGCTCAACTGGGCTCTAAGTATTGAGTTAGTCCTCCAGTGATTGATAAAAGTTCATCTTATCTTATCTTATCTTATCTCTGCAGTCTACTCAGAGGTTTTTAAACTGGGACTATGGTCAGTTGATATTCCAGTAGTGCTAACCGTATGGCAAACCTTTTATACATCTATTAGCTAAGCTTGACAATTAACAATAGAGATCAAGAGCAGCATTTGGACTAGTCATACTTGCGTTGTGACTAGTCAAAGTTTGAGTATCTGTCATTCGGTTCTGACTCTCCCAACTAACAGGTACAGATATCTCAACCGTCATTAGAGCTAGTCAGAGTTGTTGTGACGTTCCTCATCTGAACAGTTTGAGCAGAAGCTGCTGCTGCTGTTGATAAGATAGTCAGAAAACACCATGAAATAGAAAAAGCATATCATCAAGGAACTGATTGAAAAGGAACAATGAGATCCGTTCACTACAGATTTATTCTGTCCATAATGTGTTTAAATGGCTTCTGCTTCACAGTTCAGTAGTATGCACTTTTAAAAACAGCCCCCATTTGTACGTATGGTAATTCGTTTATTAATAATAATAATTCAGTTCACAATGTGGCATAAAAGGCACATTACAGCCTTTAAATATTTTGTTGTGTGAAGACCTACAGATGTTTCTATGAAAAATACTATACTATAGGTAATGAGTGACATTTGAATGCATGTCAGTATATGGCGCTCTACAGTCGTAGCGGCGGCCCATTGGACCACGGAGACGAGAGCGACGGCCGGCCGGATCGCACGTTACCGCCGTACGATAACGTTGAGTTAGTGTGCAGCTTTAGCCGTGATGTCTAGCTCAGCTTTTCCTGCAGTGTGTGAAACCCAAAGTGTTTCCCTCCTTTACTGGAAGTGTAGTGTTTACCACGCTGGGTTTAACATGGTAATATTTTCTCGTTTCGGCTCGCTGAGGCTTGTTTTGGTTGACGGATACAGAACGGATATGACGTCACGTTTCTCAGGCTACAACAATAACAGCAGTAACTTGCTCTTACCTCTGCATAGGCTCAAATCAAGCCAATATGTCGATTCTAGCATTAAAAAATTGCAAAACAAAGACGTGTGATACATGGGTAAATCATTTTTTCTCTATAATCCACCTTTAAACATTTTTTCTTCTTGCATTCTCCCCTCTGTACTGTCTCTTGTCCTCCCTCTCTCTCTTATCTTTCTTTCTCTCTCTCTCTCTCTCTCTCTCTCTCTCTCTCTCTCTCTCTCTCTCTCTCTCTCTCTCTCTCGTGTGTTGCAGGCCCTGTGCCGTCAGACAGGTGTCTTTAGTTGGAGGTTAGACCAGTTAGACTGGCAGGTGGATCAGGACCAGCCGGTCCGTCAGTCAGTACTCGGTACTCGGCCGGTCAGTACTTGGTACTCGGAACTGACTTGCAGTCGGCCGTCAGAAGAGGAGGAGGAGGGGCGGGCGAGGCAAAGGCGGAGCCATGTCGACCTCATGGCGTGAGGAAGATGAAGAGTTTAAGTTGGGAGGAGTAAAAGGCTCGAGACTCAAAACGAGGTTTTCCTTCACTGAGGTCAAAATGCTCCTGGAGGCGGTGAAGAGGAACAGATACATCCTCCTCAGTGAGTAGGAAGGGCTGTGTGTGTGTTGGCCTCTGAAAGCACATTTATCTTTATTCAGGTTGTTTGGTTGGACAGTGTTTCTCTCAGGATTTGGTGGGACTGTGGTGGGTGGACCTTGGACACTCTGGGGAGTTATTTTGTACATTTTAAAATGAAATGCGTCAGTGTGGTTCACTTTGAGAGCAAAATGAGTGTGACGAACATTGCTCTCCAAAAATGGTAGAATGTGACAAAGAACATATAGGTTACTCAAGTACTGTGTACAATTTTGAGGTAGGTCTACATGTTCTTTACTTTTCCATTTTATGTTACTACATTTACTTATTTGGCAGGTTCAGTTTCTTAATACAAAATTATATCAAATAATGCACTATGATACTATATTATCAAGTAGTATTAAGTATACAAAGTAGCTAAGATAGATCCACCTTTACCAGCTGCAAACAGAGTCTGAAATTATTGGGTTTTTTTTGGTTAAGCTTTCTGCAGTGTTGGCAGGCATTTTGTCTGCCACCCAGAAATGTTATCTGCCACTTTTGAAATGGGCTAAATGAAGGAATAACATTTTAGATCTGATGTTGTTCAATGTTCAGTATACTCTCCATAAAAACTTGATGTGCATGGTAAATTACAGTGTTTGAATTACGCTGCGGCTTTTAGTGGAGCCCTATTTTGTGGGGCAGGGAGGGTACTTTACACAGTACTGTGTTGTAATTTGATATTGTCGTTGACAGTGGTTATTTGTATAAAAAACACAATTCAAATGATTATGATTATTTAAATATTTGCTTTGATTTAAAATCAAAAAAGTCCTGGCAAGCTGCTTAGAGCTAGAGCTAGTAAGGAAAGTAAACTCTGTAATATCTGTTTTACTGTGAACACATTTCCTTCAGACAACTGGATTTATTCAAATTTCTTGCCAAAAATGTAATTTTACGAGATTACATTTGAACACACATATAATTTAAATTTTTAGTCATTTTTCCTGAGCAGTTTGAAAGCCTCATTGAAAGCCTCATAGCTCCATGATTTCTCCAGTGGGGACTGTGCTGCCCACCTGCTGCCAACGCTAACGTTACTAACTCTTGTTGTTCAGTGTCACATCATCAGATTTAGTAGCACCACGCTGTTGACTGATTTTTTTCTCTCCACCGTGTCTCCGTTCTGAAACACCATAGCATGCCTATAGCATCATTGTGTTTGTGCTGGCTCTCTCTTAAGGTGGACCAGCTTTTCTCTTTAAAATGACGAGCTGCCCCTCTGAGTTTTTCTCAGCTTTTTAATTGTTTAACATATAGTGTTAATTATATCCTTATTATTGGTGAAATGGTTAATTATTAGCATCCTTATCACAGAGGCATCAGATGCCAAGGAATCAGACAAATGTGAGCCGGTTCTTTACGGGAACCGGTTTGCTATTCCCATCTGGAGTGTTTTCTCTGTCTACCAGAGGGGTAGATGACCTGACTATTTGCCGCCACTGCCAACAGTTTCCCCACATTTGACTGGTGGCGGGTACTAATTTCAGACCCTGCCTACACGGACAGATTTGAGCTGACGGTGCAGGACACACCACACCAAAAAAAGGCAGATAGATGCTCACCAACGGCCTCAAAAAGGTGTTGGTGTTTTCTGGCCTTCAGGTGTCATGTGTCATAGTTGAATTTTTATGTCCATAGGGTTGTTGTCACGTTTTACCAAAGAATCAGCCATTTTAACACAGCTGCAGCTCTTCTACTGACAGTTCAAATTACAGTTTCATCCTCATCCAAGCTCTGAAAGTCCTTCAGTTATCAGTTACCTAACATTGCCGAAAAGGGAGTTTGACTTTTACTTCAAAACCTCTGGATGGCAGAAATAACCCTGCATTACTTCATTACTTCAGGAGGCCCCTGCAGGGAACAAAATATTCCCTGTCAAAGCAGATTTAGTATTTACCTCCTTGACAAAGACTCATCTTGCGGGAACGCCTGAAAGGAATAGCAAAGTGAAACTGACTGAGGTATAAAATAGCCTCTGATCATCGTGACCACCTGGTCATGCATTGAGGCTCAGTGTCTGCTGGTGGTGATTGAAGCTTCTGTTGGTTGTTCAGATGTCAGGTACAGCCGTGGCATCAGCAGATCCGTCACAACTAATAGGCAGATAATGTACTGGGTACACCCACCATTGCATGTAAGATGTTTAAGCAGCGGGATGACCACCATTGCGTAAAATCATTAAACATGACCAGAACTGATCAAATGGTCTCAAATCATGTCTCTCACTTTGCCTGTAGGGAAGTTTAACCAAGGTGTGTCAGCTGATACCAAGAAAGCGACCTGGATTGAAATCACCAATCAGATCAACAGTCTGGGAGAGAATCACAGAGAGGTTGGTTTTTGTGATCCCTATTTCTTTTTTTTAGTCATGTCAGTGGCTATCAAGGATTTTTAGACAATTTAAATGCAAGTTATACTCTTAAATGTAATTTTGTTTTAGTTATGGATAAAAAAATCTACATTTAGTGCATTTCTGAATCATTAGGAATTTAAATATAAGCAATTTGTGTAGATTACATCGGTGTTTCCCAAACGTTTAACTTGAAAATAAAGATTTGCCCACTTGGATTCCCTTGCACAACTTGCATTTGACAACCCGTCCAATCACAGACGGGTCCTTCCTTCTCAGACTGGTTTTCATTTGAATAATTTATAGATGCCTTTCAAATTAAAATTAGCCATTTAATTCACAAGAGAAACAGCCAGAGTAAAAATAAAGACATTTAAAAACAATTTTGTGTAGCAGAGCTATGTTTTTTTTTTTTCTCATGACCCATCAGCTATATCTTGCGATGAAGACTGCACTTAATCAGTGCATCATTTTGTCTATAAAACATTTTAAAAGAGTTAAAAAATACCACCGCATTTGTCAGAGCAAATAACGTCTACAACTATAGCCGTTTTTATTAGTTGCAAGCCACAGAAGACAAGCCGTAAATGTGTACCATGATTTCTAAATATTTCACTATTCACAAACACACATTTTTATATCCACAAAAATAAAGGGCATTTTGCAAATATGCATAACTTACTCTATAAATATGTATTTTAAGGTTTACATGTAGTGGACAAAATTCTGCAAACAAACAGGAGGAAAGTTACAAATGTTACGTGGCGCATAAATGCACACGATGTGATCTGCGAATACGCAGATATCATTTCACGTGTAAAGATTGATGCACAAATGTGTATATATCATTTTACATGTAAACCTTAAAATGCGGATTTACGGAATAAGTTATGCCTACTCGCAAATCACCCTTATTTTTGTGGATATAAAAGAAAAGAGTTAAAAATACCCACCACAGTTGTCAGAGCTGAAGGTGACGTCCAGACCCAGAGATATTCAGTTTACTATGATAAATGGAACCAGAGTGTATTTTTGATTGATAAATGATTAATTGATAATAAGATTTGATGGCAGTTAATTAAAACCCTTTATAGTGATCACATCTGGGTGAAATTGATCATTATAAAGGAATGAATTTTTGTTGTTGTGCATCATTCCTCATGCAGATTACAATAGTCTGACCTGGTTGGTACTGATTCATCAGGTTTACTAGTTTCATATGATGCCAGTATCTTCACTCAAGCTTTAAAACTGAGCTGCTACAACCTAAAAATCACAAGTTGCGTGAATGCTTTAAAGAAAGAAGTGATAAAACCAAAACAAGTTGGCATTATTATCATATAAAACGAACACTTTAAGCAGATCACTTGACTACTATAAGCAAATAATTTAAACAGCGTTTGTATAGGAATGATTTTCCCAAAATTTTTGATCCATACAAGCAATTTCCACTGTAATCTACTAGTTGTTTCTTCACTAGTTTGAACCATGGGTCTCTAAATGGCTTTAAAACATGGTCTAAAATCCAATATCCTGAATTTAAGGCCTCTAAATGTCTAATGGTAAAATCTCACAAAATGTCTTAAATCCAATATTGGCAGGTCTTAAAAATGCATTAGCTTTCATTTCAAAAGAAATGAATTAGTTTTTTGAGCATGCCGTGACAACAAACAACAAAGCCGAACCAAAAGGGAATAGCTGTAGGATTTAACAGAGCAGTAGGTCTGAAATTGGGTTCATAGTTGTCCTAAATGAACCTGCACATACACTGTTTGAAGCATCCGTAGTATTCTTAGTAGTAAGAATGTATTGATATAAAATACTGTGACACAATAGACGGCATTTTAAAGGAGGTTTTATTTTCTCCAAGGTGCGTCAGATCATGAAGAAGTGGGCAGACCTCAAATGTGATGGACGGCGACGCGCCATCGCCCTCCGGGGCCCCAACGGCAGCAACCTGAGGAAGAAGAACCTGGGCCCCGTGGAGAGGATGGTCAATAAGATACTAATGATGAGTCCTCGACGAGGTGAGGAGAAGCAACCAGAGAGTGTATTGTCTGTGAATTCTGGGTTTATCGGTGAATTTATGGGAAGGCCTTTGTTGTGAGAGCCTCAACACATAGAATGAAGCATAAAACAGATTTTGCCCCTGAAATAGCTGGAAAACCATGAAAAACATTTTCTATTAAAGGGATAGTTTTTGAAGAGGACTTGTATGAGGTATTTATCCATCCTAAGTGTACTACCTACAGTAGATGGCAGTCAGCATGCCCCCAGTTGGGAGAGAGAGTCAATGGACAGCAGTAAAGCATGTTTTAGACGGCTATGAGCAGTTATCTATGCTCTTTTTAAAGCAACCTGACTTTTTACAAAAACAGTAAATTTACTGGTCAGAACGCAGGAGTTGCTGCCTTGATAGGTTACCGTATTTTCCAGACCATAAGGCGCACCGGATTATAAGGTGCATTATTAATAAATGTCGATATCACTATCTTTTTTCATATATAAGGCGCACCGGATTATAAGCGAAACAAACTGGTCAGATTAGTCAAACTTGATTCTATTAATTTAACAACTCCATAACCTCGATAACTCTCAACATTTTTCAGTTGGAACACACAAAACACAAAACAATACACTGACTTTCAGTTTTTTTCAGTTCATTCCTCGTCCACAAAGCCATCAAATCCTTCATCATCAGTGTCTGAGTTAAACAGCTGGGCGACTTCGGCATCGAGCAGCCCGAATCCGTCTGGTCGTTATCGAGGCGCTCTGGTCATTATCCGAGTCGGTCTGGTTGCTGTTACTTAGCTGTTCAGTGATGATTCCTGCCTTCCTGATCCATCGGCAGATAGTGGAGGAACTGGCCCGGCGTTGCCTCCCTGTCTTGGTGAATGTGTGTTGGCCTTCTGTCATCCAACGCTCCCACGCAGCTCTCAGTTTAACTCTGAACGACCTGTCGACACCGATATCTAGCGGTTGGAGTTCTTTAGTTCATCCACCCGGAATGACGGCGAGCTCCGAAGTAGTTTTCTCCACTTTGGTGACGGTGTCGGTGAGATGGGCAGCATGGAGTCTCAGATCAATAGGGACGGAGAGTTGTGGAAAAAGACGTTCGGTCTCTTGATTTCTCTCAGCCACTCACTCAGTGATCTTGTCCTTGCAGTAGGTGCGGAAAATGGCTAGCTTTTCTTCGTAATACTTTGGCAGTTGCTGCGAGATGGTAGTTTTTGTGCGTAGGGAGAGATTACGCCTTTTCATAAAACAATAGCACCAAGAAGGACCTCCTTGAAAGTCGCTGATTTTCATGTCCAGCGCTACCACTGCTGCCTTAGTGGAATAGAAACTGTAGAGGCGCTTCTACCTGCTGCTCTCTGCTGAATAACCCACTGTTTTTTGTTTGGTCTTCTTTACGTGGTGCAGCTCATCTTCTGGCTTCCTCCACTTCGAACCAATTTTATGGGGCCTTTTAGAAAATTAAAGGATTTTCAGTGTGCCTTTAAGTCCGGAAAATACGGTAGTCTGTGTTACTGAGTGACTTTGGTGAATTCGAACTGGCCCTTTAAAACACGAAAGTCAAACAATAATACAAAATCAGTGATTGAGGCAGCGGTATCAAAGAGTATAGAAGAAAAGAGATTTTGTTTTTTTCATGTACTATAAATGTGTTATTGCTGTCTATTCTAAAATGGTGTATCTGAGTATTTCTACATACTGGGTCCCTAAACAGTGTTGAATCCCATAAACTGGGTCTCAGTGTAAAGCTGAGACTCTGGTGGATCAATGAGTCCAACTGGATCCATGTGTGATGATGTTAGTCCCCATAGGAGCCATTTCATTGATCACTGTATAAAATGACCTGTGGTGACCTCTAGGATAATCACAGCCTCTACCACTACTACTACTACTACTACTACTCCTCTAAAAGTCCTTTTAGTTGAATCAAAGTGTTGTTTCTCCTTAATGAACTAGTTTTCCTTTGTTGCTTCTCAGGTGGTGACAGTGATCTGGACAATGGTGAAGATGAAGATTTTTCAAAGTTTTACAGTAAAGGCCCGCCCCACAACACTCCCTCCTACTCCTACCTCAGCTTGACGGATAGTTCCCACTCGGTACCTGGAGGGGCCTCCTTTGACCTTTCTCCTCTCTCCTCACCAGAGAAAGAACTAGGTGGTAAGTAGAGCTGGATAATAAGAAATGCAACGAGTCTGTACCAGACAGTGACAGGGCAGGACATCCAGTCAGTTTCTCTGTATACACAGTATATACCCATTATCCTTATATCACGTACCAAAGTGGCTGCTTGTGAGCAATTCTTAGGTGAGATCAGAATTGGTGCATTTTCCTTATTTTACAACTGGGAATAGTTTTAATTTTTTGACATGTTGTATGAGGTACTTATCCATAGTCAGTGGCCCTGTTCAGAACTGGTATTAACATCCGTCCTGAGCAATCTGATCACAAGTGGACAGCTTTCAGTACGTCTGTTCACACCTGGTATTAGAACACATCTCCACATGCGTTGTGAGTGACCACTTGTGGTTGGATCTCACTTCCCCTGCTATATATGCTAATAAACATGTTGTAAACACATGGCAAACACAGCAGAAATTGTGACAAAATATAAGGTTATTGTACCGGCGGTCCTTGCGGACCTCCGCGGCCTTTGCCAGATAACCCTGCCGTACAGAGCTACAGGGAAGAGAGCGAGCAGGCGGATGTCAGCTCTGAACGAAAACACAGCACATCTCCGACAGTATGAAAAAAAAGCTCTTCCTGCATCTAATCTGATCATCTATAGATATGTAGCCTGTAGAAAAGATAAACTGTATATAGATATACACAGTTCAGACAGAATACGGGGACGTCAACTGTAGTAGTTGGCCCTTAATGTGGCCCAGAACCAATCCACTACACACTGCTAAAAGTATGTGGCCATATGTGGCCCAGACCACCTCTTAATGTGGGCCGAAAGATCCGATCTTGATGCGTCTTGCATGTGTTCACACCTGTACTCAGAGCTGTGCACTTGTGATCCAATCACTGAGGACGCATGCTGTTACCAGGTCTGAATGGGAGTCTGCTGTTGCATGGAAAAGGAGAGACCACCGGTATATAATAACATTATATTTTGTAAATAAAATGTACCAGAATTCATGAATATATAGGGTATTACTTCTGACATTCATGTAATATTACATCACAACACTGTATTAGCCATGTGTTTACTACGTGTTTATATGCATATATAGCAGGGAAGTGAGATCCAATCAATCAATCAATCAATCAATCAAGTGGTCACTCGACGTATGTGGAGACACGTTCTAATGCCAGGTGTAACATATGTTAGACACCTAAAAAAAACATATCAGATGAAGTGAACGCTATATTATAATATTTTCACCACTTTACCTTCCTGTCCTAAAGCCCTATCTGATGGTGAACTAAAGCCATTATCAATGTACCCTGTTCAAAGCCACCAAACTCCTTTGAGGAAAAACAGTAATTTTCTTTTTCAGAACACAGAAGTTGCTGGTCTATCACGGCCTCGAGCAGTTAGTTCGCTTGTGTTACTGTGTGACTTTGGTGAAACTGGAGAAACACTTCAAATCACCAGTCTCGATACAACAAACAAACTATCCGATCAAGGCAGTGGTAGACCAGCAATTCCTCATGTTCTGAAAGGCAAAATTACCGTTCCTGTCAAACGAGTCTGGTGACTTAAAAAAAGAGCGTAGATACAGTACCTTCACCGTCTGAAGGGGCTGTCTGACGGCAAAGTAGCTATTGTTAAGCTAGTGTACACTTAGACTAAATTTTTTTTCTGCTGCCCCAGTCCACAGCAGTGCATTTTGCTCCCATCCTGTTCCTCCAAACTGGGGGCGCAGTAATAGGTAATGCACTGACTATAGATAAGTACCTCATACAACCTAACTTAAAATGTCCAAACTCTACCTTTAAATGGCCACATGACGCACAGTTTTCTTCAACATTCACCTATACACATTTAGTTATATTATGTTGAGTGGTTTGTGCATTTTTGTACGAGTCAGGTTGTCTCTGAGCTTCAGAGCAGAAAGGAGACAGGGACATAATTTTCAGGCAGTAGGAAAAAAATCTTTATTTTTCTAGACAAGCAAAGAAAACGTATGGTATGATTGTATCAGGAGGAGCTATAAGACAAACCATGACTCTAATCTGTTGGTTAATGCTGCTTTACAAACTAGACAAGAACTCAGTGAGAATAAACACAGACGGGTAGCCAATGACCGCAGTTTGATTTTTTTGCATGTTGAATTTCTTTTCTACCATATGACCTTCATATTTGAAGTATTCCACATTTTGGCATTGCCAAATTTCTAAGGGCTGCTTGGTGATGTTTTGCAGGCGATCCTTTCCACTCCTCCTCTGATTTTGACTTGGCTGATGATGGAGGTAAGATGACTTTATACAGCTGGTATTTTTGAGGCTAGCGATCTGACTGTTGCTTCTGGCTGCAGGGAAAGTTAAGACACAAAAGGAACGAAAATGAGCATTTTCATAAATTCTGTACTATGACTTTTTTCATGACTTTTAGCAACATGCTATATGATGACTTTTTTTTTGACACACTGATGTTTTTCATGACTTTTTTGACTCGCTATACTATGACTTTTTAATGACTTTTTCGACAAACTATACTATGACTTTTTCGACATACTATACTATGACTTTTTAATGACTTTTTCAACAAACTATACTATGACTTTTTCGACATACTATACTATGACTTTTTCGACATACTATACTGTGACTGTTTTCGACATGCTATACTGTCAGTTTATTCGACATACTATACTATAACTTTTTCATGACATTTTTTCAACATACTATACTATGACTTTTTAATGACATTTTTTCAACATACTATACTATGACTTTTTAATGACATTTTTTCGACATACTATACTATGACTTTTTAATGACATTTTTTCGACATACTATACTATGACTTTTTAATGACATTTTTTCGACATACTATACTATGACTTTTTTAATGACATTTTTTCGACATACTATACTGACTTTTTAATGACTTTTTTCTACATGCTATACCGTGACTTTTTTTAATGATTTTTTTTTCGACATGCTATACTATGATTTTTTTCATGACTTTCGACATGCTATACTATGACTTTTTCGACATGCTATACTATGACTTTTTCGACATACTATACTATGACTTTTTCGACATACTATACTATGACTTTTTCGACATGCTATACTATGACTTTTTTCGACATACTATACTATGACTTTTTAGTGACTTTTTCGACATGCTATACTATGACTTTTTTTCGACATGCTATGCTATGACTTTTTTTAATGATTTTTTTCGACATGCTATACTATGACTTTTTCAACATGCTATACTATGACTTTTTCGACATACTATACTATCACCTTTTTTAATGACTTTTTTCGACATGCTATACTATGACTTTTTTCGACATACTATACTATGACTTTTTTGACATGCTATACTATGACTTTTTTCGACATACTATACTATGACTTTTTTGACATACTATACTGTGACTTTTTTAATGATTTTTTTCGACATGCTATACTATGACTTTTTTGACATGCTATACTGTGACTTTTTTCGACATACTATACTATGACTTTTTTTAATGATTTTTTTCGACATGCTATACTATGATTTTTTTCATGACTTTTTCGACATGCTGTACTATGACTTTTTCGACATACTATACTGTGACGTTTTCGACATACTATACTATGACTTTTTTCGACATGCTATACTATGATTTTTTCATGACTTTCGACATGCTGTACTATGACTTTTTCGACATGCTATACTATGACTTTTTCGACATGCTATACTATGACTTTTTTCGACATGCTATACTATGACTTTTTTTAATGATTTTTTTCGACATGCTATACTATGACTTTTTTTAATGATTTTTTTCGACATGCTATACTATGACTTTTTTTAATGATTTTTTTCGACATGCTATACTATGACTTTTTTGACATACTATACTGTGACTTTTTTCGACATGCTATACTATGATTTTTTTCATGACTTTCGACATGCTATACTGTGACTTTTTCGACATGCTATACTATGACTTTTTTTAATGATTTTTTTCGACATGCTATACGATGACTTTTTTGACATACTATACTGTGACTTTTTTCGACATGCTATACTATGATTTTTTTTAATGATTTTTTTTCCGACATAATATACTATGATTTTTTTTTAATGATTTTTTTCGACATGCTATACTATGACTTTTTTGACATGCTATACTATGACTTTTTTTAATGATTGTTTTCGACATGCTATACTATGACTTTTTTTAATGATTGTTTTCGACATGCTATACTATGACTTTTTTTAATGATTGTTTTCGACATGCTATACTATGACTTTTTCGACATGCTATACTATGACTTTTTTAATGATTGTTTTCGACATACTATGCTATGACTTTTTTTAATGATTGTTTTCGACATGCTATACTATGACTTTTTTCGACATACTATACTATGACTTTTTTGACATACTATACTGTGACTTTTTTCGACATACTATGCTATGACTTTTTTTTAATGATTGTTTTCGACAAGCTATACTATGACTTTTTTGACATACTATACTATGACTTTTTTAATGATTTTTTTGACATACTATACTATGACTTTTTTCAACATGCTATACTATGATTTTTTTCATGACTTTTTCGACATGCTGTACTATGACTTTTTCGACACACTATACTATGACTTTTTCGACATACTATACTATGACTTTATCATGACTTTTTCGACATGCTATACTATGACTTTTTTGACATACTATACTGTGACTTTTTTCGACATGCTATACTATGACTTTTTTAAATGATTTTTTTCGACATGCTATACTATGACTTTTTTGACATACTATACTGTGACTTTTTTCGACATGCTATACTATGACTTTTTTTAATGATTTTTTTCGACATGCTGTACTATGACTTTTTCGACATACTATACTATGACTTCTTCAACATACTATACTATGACTTTTTCGACATACTATACTATGACTTTATCATGACTTTTTCGAGATGCTATACTATGACTTTTTAATGACTTTTTTCGACATGCTATACTATGACTTTTTTGACATACTGTACTATGACTTTATCATGACTTTTTTCGACATGCTATACTATGACTTTTTTGACATACTGTACCATGACTTTATCATGACTTTTTTCGACATGCTATACTATGACTTTTTTGACATACTATACTGTGACTTTTTTCGACATACTATACTATGACTTTTTCGACATACTGTACTATGACTTTATCATGACTTTTTTCGACATGCTATACTATGACTTTTTGGACATGCTATACTATGACTTTTTCAACATGCTATACTATGACTTTTTCAACATGCTATACTATGACTTTATCATGACTTTTTTCGACATCCTATACTATGACTTTTCCGACATGCTATACAATGACTTTTTTAATGATTTTTTTTGACATACTATACTGTGACTTTTTTCGACATACTATACTATGACTTTTTTCAACATGCTATACTATGACTTTTTTTAATGATTTTTTTCGACATGCTATACTATGACTTTATTGACATACTATACTATGACTTTTTTGACATGCTGTACTATGACTTTTTCGACATGCTATACTATGACTTTATCATGGCTTTTTTGACATACTATACTGTGACTTTTTTCGACATGCTATACTATGATTTTTTTCATGACTTTCGACATGCTAT
The DNA here is from genome assembly GCA_947000775.1 of Pterois miles. Classification (NCBI taxonomy): domain Eukaryota; kingdom Metazoa; phylum Chordata; class Actinopteri; order Perciformes; family Scorpaenidae; genus Pterois; species Pterois miles. The sequence continues at coordinate 2,028,272 of CAMQGK010000110.1, read as the reverse complement.
ACTATGACTTTTTTTAATGATTGTTTTCGACATGCTATACTATGACTTTTTTTAATGATTGTTTTCGACATGCTATACTATGACTTTTTTGATATACTATACTGTGACTTTTTTCGACATGCTATACTATGATTTTTTTCATGACTTTCGACATGCTGTACTATGACTTTTTCGACATGCTATACTATGACTTTATCATGACTTTTTTGACATACTATACTATGACTTTTTCGACATGCTATACTATGACTTTTTCGACATGCTATACTATGACTTTATCATGACTTTTTTGACATACTATACTATGACTTTTTTCGACATGCTATACCATGACTTTTTCGACATACTTTATCATGACTTTTTTCGACATGCTATACCATGACTTTTTTCGACATGCTATACGATGACTTTTTCGACATACTTTATCATGACTTTTTTCGACATGCTATACTATGACTTTTTTTAATGATTTTTTTCGACATCCTATACTGTGACTTTTTTAATGATTTTTTTCGACATGCTATACTATGACTTTTTTAATGATTTTTTTGTCGACATGCTACACTATGACTTTTTTAATGATTTTTTCGACATACTATACTATGACTTTTTCAACATGCTATACTATGACTTTTTCGACATACTATACTATCACTTTTTTTAATGATTTTTTTCGACATGCTATACGATGACTTTTTTCGACATACTATACTATGACTTTTTTGACATACTATACTGTGACTTTTTTCGACATACTATACTATGACTTTTTAATGATTTTTTTCGACATGCTATGCTTTGACTTTTTTTAATGATTTTTTTCGACATGCTATACTATGATTTTTTTCATGACTTTTTCGACATGCTGTACTATGACTTTTTCGACATACTATACTGTGACTTTTTCGACATACTATACTATGACTTTTTTCGACATGCTATACTATGATTTTTTCATGACTTTCGACATGCTGTACTATGACTTTTTCGACATGCTATACTATGACTTTTTTAATGATTTTTTTCGACATGCTATACTATGACTTTTTTTAATGATTTTTTTCGAAATGCTATACTATGACTTTTTTGACATACTATACAGTGACGTTTTTCGACATGCTATACTATGATTTTTTTTCATGACTTTCGACATGCTATACTATGACTTTTTCGACATGCTATACTATGACCTTTTCGACATGCTATACTATGACTTTATCATGACTTTTTTCGACATGCTATACTATGACTTTTTTGACATACTATACTGTGACTTTTTTCGACATGCTACACTATGATTTTTTTTTAATGATTTTTTATCGACATACTATACTATGACTTTTTTTAATGATTGTTTTCGACATGCTATACTATGACTTTTTCGACATGCTATACTATGACTTTTTTTAATGATTGTTTTCAACATACTATACTATGACTTTTTTTAATGATTGTTTTCGACATGCTATACTATGACTTTTTTTAATGATTGTTTTCGACATGCTATACTATGACTTTTTTGACATACTATACTGTGACTTTTTTCGACATACTATACTATGACTTTTTTAAATGATTTTTTTCGACATGCTATACTATGACTTTTTTGACATACTATACTGTGACTTTTTTCGACATGCTATACTATGACTTTTTTTAATGATTTTTTTCGACATGCTGTACTATGACTTTTTCGACATACTATACTATGACTTCTTCGACATACTATACTATGACTTTATCATGACTTTTTCGAGATGCTATACTATGACTTTTTAATGACTTTTTTCGACATGCTATACTATGACTTTTTTGACATACTGTACTATGACTTTATCATGACTTTTTTCGACATGCTATACTATGACTTTTTAATGACTTTTTTCGACATACTATATTATGACTTTTTCGACATACTGTACTATGACTTTATCATGACTTTTTTCGACATGCTATACTATGACTTTTTGGACATGCTATACTATGACTTTTTCAACATGCTATACTATGACTTTTTGGACATGCTATACTATGACTTTTTCAACATACTATACTATGACTTTTTTGACATGCTATACTATGACTTTTTTCGACATACTATACTATGACTTTTTTTGACATACTATACTGTGACTTTTTTAATGATTTTTTTCGACATGCTATACTATGACTTTTTTGACATGCTATACTGTGACTTTTTTCGACATACTATACTATGACTTTTTTTAATGATTTTTTTCGACATGCTATACTATGATTTTTTTCATGACTTTTTCGACATGCTGTACTATGACTTTTTCGACATACTATACTGTGACGTTTTCGACATACTATACTATGACTTTTTTCGACATGCTATACTATGATTTTTTCATGACTTTCGACATGCTGTACTATGACTTTTTCGACATGCTATACTATGACTTTTTTTAATGATTTTTTTTCGACATGCTATACTATGACTTTTTTGACATACTATACTGTGACTTTTTTTCGACATGCTATACTATGATTTTTTTCATGACTTTCGACATGCTATACTGTGACTTTTTCGACATGCTATACTATGACTTTTTCGACATGCTATACTATGACTTTTTTGACATACTATACTGTGACTTTTTTCGACATGCTATACTATGATTTTTTTCATGACTTTCGACATGCTATACTGTGACTTTTTCGACATGCTATACGATGACTTTTTTCGACATGCTATACTATGACTTTATCATGACTTTTTTCGACATGCTATACTATGACTTTTTTTAATGATTTTTTTCGACATGCTATACGATGACTTTTTTGACATACTATACTGTGACTTTTTTCGACATGCTATACTATGATTTTTTTTAATGATTTTTTTTCCGACATGCTATACTATGATTTTTTTTAATGATTTTTTTCGACATGCTATACTATGACTTTTTTGACATACTATACTGTGACTTTTTTCGACATGCTATACTATGATTTTTTTTAATGATTTTTTTTCCGACATAATATACTATGATTTTTTTTTAATGATTTTTTTCGACATGCTATACTATGACTTTTTTGACATACTATACTGTGACTTTTTTCGACATACTATACTATGACTTTTTTGACATGCTATACTATGACTTTTTTTCGACATACTATACTATGACTTTTTTGACATACTATACTGTGACTTTTTTAATGATTTTTTTTCGACATGCTATACTATGACTTTTTTTTTTTTGACATGCTATACTGTGACTTTTTTCGACATACTATACTATGACTTTTTTTAATGATTTTTTTCGACATGCTATACTATGATTTTTTTCATGACTTTTTCGACATGCTGTACTATGACTTTTTCGACATACTATACTGTGACGTTTTCGACATACTATACTATGACTTTTTTCGACATGCTATACTATGATTTTTTCATGACTTTCGACATGCTGTACTATGACTTTTTCGACATGCTATACTATGACTTTTTCGACATGCTATACTATGACTTTTTCGACATGCTATACTATGACTTTTTTTAATGATTTTTTTCGACATGCTATACTATGACTTTTTTTAATGATTTTTTTCGACATGCTATACTATGACTTTTTTTAATGATTTTTTTCGACATGCTATACTATGACTTTTTTGACATACTATACTGTGACTTTTTTCGACATGCTATACTATGATTTTTTTCATGACTTTCGACATGCTATACTGTGACTTTTTCGACATGCTATACTATGACTTTTTTTAATGATTTTTTTCGACATGCTATACAATGACTTTTTTGACATACTATACTGTGACTTTTTCGACATACTATACTATGACTTTATCATGACTTTTTTCGACATCCTATACTATGACTTTTTCGACATGCTATACTATGACTTTTTTTAATGATTGTTTTCGACATGCTATACTATGACTTTTTTTAATGATTGTTTTCGACATGCTATACTATGACTTTTTTTAATGATTGTTTTCGACATGCTATACTATGACTTTTTTTAATGATTGTTTTCGACATGCTATACTATGACTTTTTTCGACATGCTATACTATGACTTTTTTTAATGATTGTTTTCGACATACTATGCTATGACTTTTTTTAATGATTGTTTTCGACATGCTATACTATGACTTTTTTCGACATACTATACTATGACTTTTTTGACATACTATACTGTGACTTTTTTCGACATACTATGCTATGACTTTTTTTTAATGATTGTTTTCGACAAGCTATACTATGACTTTTTTGACATACTATACTATGACTTTTTTAATGATTTTTTTGACATACTATACTATGACTTTTTTCAACATGCTATACTATGATTTTTTTCATGACTTTTTCGACATGCTGTACTATGACTTTTTCGACACACTATACTATGACTTTTTCGACATACTATACTATGACTTTATCATGACTTTTTTCGACATGCTATACTATGACTTTTTTGACATACTATACTGTGACTTTTTTTCGACATGCTATACTGACTTTTTTAAATGATTTTTTTCGACATGCTATACTATGACTTTTTTGACATACTATACTGTGACTTTTTTCGACATGCTATACTATGACTTTTTTTAATGATTTTTTTCGACATGCTGTACTATGACTTTTTCGACATACTATACTATGACTTCTTCAACATACTATACTATGACTTTATCATGACTTTTTTCGACATGCTATACTATGACTTTTTTTAATGATTTTTTTCGACATGCTATACGATGACTTTTTTGACATACTATACTGTGACTTTTTTCGACATGCTATACTATGATTTTTTTTAATGATTTTTTTTCCGACATGCTATACTATGATTTTTTTTAATGATTTTTTTCGACATGCTATACTATGACTTTTTTGACATACTATACTGTGACTTTTTTCGACATGCTATACTATGATTTTTTTTTAATGATTTTTTATCGACATACTATACTATGACTTTATCATGACTTTTTTCGACATGCTATACTATGACTTTTTTTAATGATTGTTTTCGACATGCTATAGTATGACTTTTTCGACATGCTATACTATGATTTTTTTTTTAATGATTTTTTATCGACATACTATACTATGACTTTATCATGACTTTTTCGACATGCTATACTATGACTTTTTTTAATGATTGTTTTCGACATGCTATAGTATGACTTTTTTTAATGATTGTTTTCGACATGCTATACTATGACTTTTTTTAATGATTGTTTTCGACATGCTATACTATGACTTTTTTTAATGATTGTTTTCGACATGCTATACTATGACTTTTTTGACATACTATACTGTGACTTTTTTCGACATACTATGCTATGACTTTTTTTTAATGATTGTTTTCGACATGCTATACTATGACTTTTTCGACATGCTATACTATGACTTTTTTTAATGATTGTTTTCGACATACTATACTATGACTTTTTTTTAATGATTGTTTTCGACATGCTATACTATGACTTTTTTCGACATACTATACTATGACTTTTTGACATACTATACTGTGACTTTTTTCGACATACTATGCTATGACTTTTTTTTAATGATTGTTTTCGACATGCTATACTATGACTTTTTTGACATACTATACTATGACTTTTGTAATGATTTTTTTGACATACTATACTATGACTTTTTTCAACATGCTATACTATGATTTTTTTTTTCATGACTTTTTCGACATGCTGTACTATGACTTTTTTCGACACACTATACTATGACTTTTTCGACATACTATACTACGACTTTATCATGACTTTTTCGACATGCTATACTATGACTTTTTAATGATTTTTTTCGACATGCTATACTATGACTTTTTAATGATTTTTTTCGACATGCTATGCTATGACTTTTTTTAATGATTTTTTTCGACATGCTATACTATGATTTTTTTCATGACTTTTTCGACATGCTGTACTATGACTTTTTCGACATACTATACTGTGACTTTTTTCGACATGCTATACTATGATTTTTTCATGACTTTCGACATGCTGTACTATGACTTTTTCGACATACTATACTATGACTTTTTTCGACATGCTATACTATGATTTTTTTCATGACTTTCGACATGCTGTACTATGACTTTTTCGACATGCTATACTATGACTTTTTTTAATGATTTTTTTCGACATGCTATACTATGACTTTTTTTAATGATTTTTTTCGAAATGCTATACTATGACTTTTTTGACATACTATACAGTGACGTTTTTCGACATGCTATACTATGATTTTTTTCATGACTTTCGACATGCTATACTATGACTTTTTCGACATGCTATACTATGACTTTTTTCGACATGCTATACTATGACTTTTTTGACATACTATACTGTGACTTTTTTCGACATGCTACACTATGATTTTTTTTTAATGATTTTTTATCGACATACTATACTATGACTTTATCATGACTTTTTTCGACATACTATACTATGACTTTTTCGACATGCTATACTATGACTTTTTTTAATGATTGTTTTCAACATACTATACTATGACTTTTTTTAATGATTGTTTTCGACATGCTATACTATGACTTTTTTGACATACTATACTGTGACTTTTTTGGACATACTATACTATGACTTTTTTTAATGATTGTTTTCGACATGCTATACTATGACTTTTTTGACATACTATACTGTGACTTTTTTTTTTTTTCGACATACTATACTATGACTTTTTTAATGATTTTTTTGACATACTATACTATGACTTTTTTCAACATGCTATACTATGATTTTTTTCATGACTTTTTCGACATGCTGTACTATGACTTTTTCGACACACTATACTATGACTTTATCATGACTTTTTCGACAAGCTATACTATGACTTTTTTGACATACTATACTGTGACTTTTTTCGACATGCAATACTATGACTTTTTTTAATGATTGTTTTCGACATGCTATACTATGACTTTTTTGATATACTATACTGTGACTTTTTTCGACATGCTATACTATGATTTTTTTCATGACTTTCGACATGCTGTACTATGACTTTTTCGACATGCTATACGATGACTTTATCATGACTTTTTTGACATACTATACTATGATTTTTTTCATGACTTTCGACATGCTGTACTATGACTTTTTCGACATGCTATACCATGACTTTTTCGACATGCTATACTATGACTTTTTTCGACATACTTTATCATGACTTTTTTCGACATGCTATACTATGACTTTTTTTAATGATTTTTTTCGACATGCTATACTATGACTTTTTTAATGATTTTTTTTCGACATGCTATACTATGACTTTTTTAATGATTTTTTTCGACATGCTATACTATGACTTTTTTAATGATTTTTTTGTCGACATGCTACACTATGACTTATTTAATGATTTTTTCGACATACTATACTATGACTTTTTCAACATGCTATACTATGACTTTTTCGACATACTATACTATCACTTTTTTTAATGATTTTTTTTCGACATGCTATACGATGACTTTTTTCGACATACTATACTATGACTTTTTTGACATACTATACTGTGACTTTTTTCGACATACTATACTATGACTTTTTAATGATTTTTTTCGACATGCTATGCTATGACTTTTTTTAATGATTTTTTTCGACATGCTACACTATGATTTTTTTCATGACCTTTTCGACATGCTGTACTATGACTTTTTCGACATACTATACTTTGACTTTTTCGACATACTATACTATGACTTTTTTCGACATGCTATACTATGATTTTTTTCATGACTTTCGACATGCTGTACTATGACTTTTTCGACATGCTATACTATGACTTTTTTTAATGATTTTTTTCGACATGCTATACTATGACTTTTTTTTTAATGATTTTTTTCGAAATGCTATACTATGACTTTTTTGACATACTATACAGTGACGTTTTTCGACATGCTATACTATGATTTTTTTCATGACTTTCGACATGCTATACTATGACTTTTTTCGACATGCTATACTATGACTTTTTTGACATACTATACTGTGACTTTTTTTGACATGCTACACTATGATTTTTTTTTTAATGATTTTTTATCGACATACTATACTATGACTTTATCATGACTTTTTTCGACATGCTATACTATGACTTTTTCGACATGCTATACTATGACTTTTTTTAATGATTGTTTTCAACATACTATACTATGACTTTTTTTAATGATTGTTTTCGACATGCTATACTATGACTTTTTTTAATGATGTTTTTCGACATGTTATACTATGACTTTTTCGACATGCTATACTATGACTTTTTTTAATGATTTTTTTCGACATGCTATACTATGACTTTTTTTAATGATTTTTTTCGACATGCTATACTATGACTTTTTCGACATGCTATACTATGACTTTTTTAATGATTTTTTTCGACATGCTATACTATGACTTTTCGACATGCTATACTATGATTTTTTTCATGACTTTTTCGACATGCTGTACTATGACTTTTTCATGACTTTTTCGACATGCTATACTATGATTTTTTTCATGACTTTTTCGACATACTATACTATGACTTTTTCATGACTTTTTCGACATACTATACTATGATTTTTTTCATGACTTTCGACATGCTGTACTATGACTTTTTCGACATGCTATACTATGACTTTTTCATGACTTTTTCGACATACTATACTATGACTTTTTTGACATACTATACTGTGACTTTTTTCGACATACTATACTATGACTTTTTTCAACATGCTATACTATGATTTTTTCATGACTTTTTCGACATGCTATACTATGACTTTTTCGACATGCTATACTATGACTTTTTTTAATGATTTTTTTTGACATGTTATACTATGACTTTTTCGACATGCTATACTATGACTTTTTGTAATGTTTTTTTTCGACATGCTATACTATGACTTTTTTTCATGATTTTTTTCGACATGCTATACTATGACTTTTTTTTAATGATTTTTTTCGACATGCTATACTATGACTTTTTCGACATGCTATACTATGATTTTTTTCATGACTTTCGACATGCTGTACTATGACTTTTTCGACATACTATACTATGACTTTTTCGACATGCTATACTATGACTTTTTCGACATGCTATACTATGACTTTTCGACATGCTATACTATGACTTTTTCGACATACTATACTGTGACTTTTTTCGACATGCTACACTATGATTTGTTTTAATGATTTTTTTCGACATGCTATACTATGACTTTTTCGACATGCTATACTATGACTTTTTCGAAATGCTATACTATGATTTTTTTCATGACTTTCGACATGCTATACTATGACTTTTTCGACATACTATACTGTGACTTTTTTCAACATGCTACACTGATTTTTTTTAATGATTTTTTTCAACATGCTATACTACGACTTTTTATAATGATTTTTTTCGACATGCTATACTACGACTTTTTATAATGATTTTTTTCGACATGCTATACTATGACTTTTTTGACATACTATACTGTGACTTTTTCGACATACTATACTATGACTTTATCATGACTTTTTCGACATGCTATACTATGACTTTTTTTAATGATTTTTTTCGACATGCTATACTATGACTTTTTTGACATACTATACTGTGACTTTTTTGACATACTATACTGTGACTTTTTCAACATGCTATACTATGATTTTTTTCATGACTTTTTCGACATGCTGTACTATGACTTTTTCAACATACTATACTATGACTGTTTCGACACACTATACTATGACTTTGTAATGACTTTTTCGAGATGCTATACTATGACTTTTTTTAATGATTTTTTTTGACATGCTCTATGATTTTTTTTAATGATTTTTTTCGACATGCTATACTATGACTTTTTTGACATACCATACTGTGACTTTTTTTCAACATACTATACTATGACTTTTTTTAATGATTTTTTCGACATGCTATACTATGACTTTTTCATGACTTTTCCGACATACTATACTATGACTTTTTAATGACTTTTTTGACATACTATACTGTGACTTTTTTCGACATGCTATACTATGACTTTTTCGACATGCTATACTATGACTTTTTTTAATGATTTTTTTCGACATGCTGTTATGACTTTTTTTTTTTTCGACATGCTATACTATGACTTTTTTTTAATGAGTTTTTTCGACATGCTGTTATGACTTTTTTCGACATGCCATGCTATGACTTTTTTGACATGTTATACTATGACTTTTTTTTAATGATTTTTTTCGACATGCTATACTATGACTTTTTTTTAATGATTTTTTTCGACATGCTGTTATGACTTTTTTCGACATGCCATACTATGACTTTTTTTCAATGACTTTTTTCGACATTCTATGCTATGACTTTTTTGACTCGCTATACTATGACTTTCATGACTTTTTCGACATACTATACGATGACTTTTTCGACATATTATACTATGACTTTTTTCGACATGCTACAGTTGTGTTCAAAATTATTCAACCCCCACAGTAGATAAGTGTTTTTGCAAGTTTGACGTTTATTTTCCATCTTGTTTATAATCACATTAAATAATGACATGTCAAATAGACAAATACAACTGAAATAACAAAAATATTTTTTTGGAATATTCCAATTAATGGCCTTTCTGTGATTACTTCGTTGACAAAATTATTCAACCCCTTAGATATGTACAACTTTAGTACTTAGTACAACATCCTTTAGACGTGAAGCATAGTTTGACACAAGTTTCTTGCAGCGATCCACAGGTATCTTTGCCCATTCCTCATGGGCAAAGGCCTCCAGTTCATTAACATTTTTTGGCTTGCCTGCTGCAACTGCCTTCTTCAAGTCCCACCAGAGATTTTCAATGAGATTTAAGTCTGGTGATTGCGATGGCCACTCCAGAATCTTCCAGCCCTTCTTTTGCAACCAAGCTGTGGTAGATTATGCTTAGGATCATTGTCCTGTTGGAAGGTCCAACGTCTTCCAAGCCTCAGCTTTGTCACTGACTGCATGACATTTGCATCCAAGATGTCCTGGTAGTGAACTGAATTCATAATACCTTGCACACGCTGAAGATTCCCTGAACCTGAAGAAGCAAAACAACCCCAGAGCATGACTGACCCCCCACCGTGCTTCACAGTAGGCAGGGTGGTCTTTTCTTCATAGGCATCATTCTTTCTCCTCCACACGTACCGTTGATCCATTGGCCCAAAAAGTTCCAGTTTGGTCTCATCACTCCAGAGAACAACCTTTGTGGTTTGTCCACATGGTTTTTGGCCTACTGGAGTCGACTCTTCTTGTGCTTCTGGGAGTTCTTGCATGGAAGCCATCATTTCGCAGTGTGCGTCTTATTGTCTGGGCAAAAACCTGAATACCTCCCTTTGACATGTCCTGTCGTAGTTCCTCAGCTGTCACCTGGGGATTTTTCTCCACCTTTCGCCTCAGGTATCGCACAGCAGTTGCAGACAGTAACCTCTTTCTACCACGCCCAGGTAGCGTTTCCACTGTGCCTTTAGCTTTGAACTTGCGGGCTATGCTCCCAGTTGTGTCTCTTGAAATGTTTAGCCTCTTTGCCATCTTTTTATATCCATATCCTTGCTTATGAAGTGAAATGACCTCCTCGCTGAACTTTTTTGACCATTCCTTGGACTTCACCATGTTGCAAAGATGTCATTAACTGCCAAGAAGAGCCATGTGTCACAGTCCTTTTAAATCTGCTTAATTGCTGCTCATTAGGGTTCGTTCACATCTACAGGTGTTTTCATTAGCTGTTTGACAACACCTGATGGAAACCTCTGTTCTTAAGAGTGGTGGACGAGGGGTTTGAATAATTTTTTCAACGAAGTAATCACAGAAAGACCATTAATTGGAATATTCCAAAAAATATTTTTGTTATTTCAGTTGTATTTATCTATTTGACATGTCATTATTTAATGTGATTATAAACAAGATGAAAAATAAATGACAAACTTGCAAAACCACTTATCTCCTGTGGGGGTTGAATAATTTTGAACACAGCTGTATACTGTGACTTTTTTTTGACATAATATACTCTGACCTTTTTCATGACTTTTTTCGAAATGCAATACTGACTTTTTTCGACATACTATACTATGACTCTGTTTCATGAAATTTTTCAACGTGCTGAAATATGACTTTTTAAAATCATAATATTGTTTAACATACTATAATTGTTAACTGTTAACATGAAATTTTTCAAGATTCACTAAAATGAACCGTTTTTCAAAAATTTTTTTGACATACTATACTGACTTTTTTTAATGAAATTTTTCAACATGATATAATTTGACTTTTTTTAATCATAATATTGTTTAACGTTCTATAATATGACTGTTACCATGAAATTTTTCAAGATTCAACAAAATGACCTGTTTTTCATAAAATTTTTCGACATACCATACTGACTTTTTTAATGAATTTTTTTAACATGATATAATTTCACTTTTTTAATCATAATATTGTTTAACGTGCTATAAAATGAGTGTTAACATGAAATTTTTCAGGTTCAATAAAATGACCTGTTTTTCAAAAAAAAATTTGACATACTATATAGTATAGTAAAAAAACAAGGAAACGGTCGTATTATAGCATGTAGAATGATTCTATGGTGAGCAAAAGTCATTTCCTGAAATGTTGGAAAATTTTACAATAAAAAAACGCCATAGTATAGTATGTCGAAATTTACAAAAAAAAAAAAACGCCATAGTATAGTATGTCGAAATTTTTGATTAAAACGTCAAAATTTTTTGATGTTGAAAAAAACCATGACAACGGTTGTATTATAGCATGTAGAATGATTCTATGGTGAGCAAAAGTCATTTCGTGAAATGTTGGAAAATTTTACAAAAAAAAATACGCCATAATATACTATGTCGAAATTTTTCGATGAAAACATCAAATTTTTTTCAAGTCGAAAAAAAACATGAAAACGGTCATATTGTAGCATGTAGAATGATTCTATGGTGAGCAAAAGTCATTTCCTGAAATGTTGGAAAACTTTACAAAAAAAAAAATGCCATAGTATAGTATGTCGAAATTTTTTGATGAAACCGTCAAAATGTTTTGGTGTTGAAAAAAACATGAAAACGGTCGTATTGTAGTATGTACAATGATTCTATGGTGAGCAAAAGTCATTTCGTGACATCTTGGAAAATTTTAATAAAAAAAAACGCCATAGTATAGTATGTCGAAATTTTTCGATGAAAACATCAAATTTTTTTCAAGTCGAAAAAAAACATGAAAACGGTCATATTGTAGCATGTACAATGATTCTATGGTGAGCAAAAGTCATTTCGTGAAATGTTGGAAAATTAAAGAAAAAAAAAAAACGCCATAGTATAGTATGTCGAAATTTTTCGATGAAAACGTCAAAATTTTTTGATGTTGAAAAAACCCATGGAAACGGTCATATTATAGCATGTAGAATGATTCTATGGTGAGCAAAAGTCATTTCATGAAATGTTGAAAAATTTTACAAAAAAAAAAGGTCATAGTATAGTAGGGCGAAATTTTTCGATGAAAACGTAAAATTTTTTGATGATGAAAAAAAACATAAAAACGTTCGTATTATAGCATGTACGATGATTCTATGGTGAGCAAAAGTCATTTCCTGAAATGTTGGAAAATTTTACAAAAAAAAAAAACGCCATAGTATAGTATGTCGAAATTTTTGATTAAAACGTCAAAATTTTTTGATGTTGAAAAAAACATGAAAACGGTCGTATTATAGCATGTAGAATGATTCTATGGTGAGGAAAAGTCATTTCGTGAAATCTTGGAAAATTTTAATAAAAAAAAAAAGTCATAGTATAGTATGTCGAAATTTTTCGATGAAAACATCAAATTTTTTTCAAGTCGAAAAAAAACATGAAAACGGTCATATTGTAGCATGTAGAATGATTCTATGGTGAGGAAAAGTCATTTTATGAAATGTTGGAAAATTTAAAAAAAAAAAAAAAAGAGCCATAGTATAGTATGTCGAAATTTTTTGATGAAACCGTCAAAATTTTTTGATGTTCAAAAAAACATGAAAACGGTCGTATTATAGCATGTAGAATGATTCTATGGTTAGCAAAAGTCATTTCCTGAAATGTTGGAAAATTTTACAAAAAAAAAAAACGCCATAGTATAGTATGTCGAAATTTTTCGATGAAAACGTCAACATTTTTTGATGTTGCAAAAAAACATGAAAACGGTCATATTGTAGCATGTAGAATGATTCTATGGTGAGAAAAAGTCATTTCCTGAAATGTTGGAAAATTTAAAAAAAAAAAAAAGGCCATAGTATAGTATGTCGAAATTTTTGATTAAAACTTCAAAATTTTTTGATGTTGAAAAAAACCATGACAACGGTTGTATTATAGCATGTAGAATGATTCTATGGTGAGCAAAAGTCATTTCGTGAAATGTTGGAAAATTTTACAAAAAAAAGAGCCATAGTATAGTATGTCAAAATTTTTGATGTCGAAAAAAAAAACATGAAAACGGTCGTATTATAGCATGTAGAATGATTCTATGGTGAGCAAAAGTCATTTCCTGAAATGTTGGGAAATTAAAGAAAAAAAAAACGCCATAGTATAGTATGTCGAAATTTTTGATTAAAACGTCAAAAGTTTTTGATGTTGAAAAAAACCATGACAACGGTTGTATTATAGCATGTAGAATGATTCTATGGTGAGCAAAAGTCATTTCGTGAAATGTTGGAAAATTTTACAAAAAAAAATATGCCATAATATAGTATGTCGAAATTTTTCGATGAAAACATCAAATTTTTTTCAAGTCGAAAAAAAACATGAAAACGGTCATATTGTAGCATGTAGAATGATTCTATGGTGAGCAAAAGTCATTTCCTGAAATGGTGGAAAATTGAAAAAAAAAAAAAAAAAAAGCCATAGTATAGTATGTCGAAATTTTTCGATGAAAATATCAACATTTTTTGATGGTGAAAAAAACTATGAAAACGGTCGTATTATAACATGTACAATGATTCTATGGTGAGCAAAAGTCATTTCGTGAAATGTTGGAAAATTAAAGAAAAAAAAAAACGCCATAGTATAGTATGTCGAAATTTTTCGATGAAAACGTCAAAATTTTTTGATGTTGAAAAAACCCATGGAAACGGTCATATTATAGCATGTAGAATGATTCTATGGTGAGCAAAAGTCATTTCCTGAAATGGTGGAAAATTTAAAAAAAAAAAAAAAAAGCCATAGTATAGTATGTCGAAATTTTTCGATTAAAACGTCAAAATTTTTTGATGTTGAAAAAAAACATGAAAACGGTCGTATTATAGCATGTACAATGATTCTATGGTGAGCAAAAGTCATTTCCTGAAATGTTGGAAAATTTTACAAAAAAAAAAAATGCCATAGTATAGTATGTCGAAATTTTTCGATGAAAACATCAAATTTTTTTCAAGTCGAAAAAAAACATGAAAACGGTCATATTGTAGCATGTAGAATGATTCTATGGTGAGGAAAAGTCATTTTGTGAAATGTTGGAAAAATAAAAAAAAAAAAAAAAAAGAGCCATAGTATAGTATGTCGAAATTTTTCAATGAAAACGTCAAAATTTACTGATGTTGAAAAAAACCATGGAAACGGTCATATTATAGCATGTAGAATGATTCTATGGTGAGCAAAAGTCATTTTGTGAAATGTTGGAAAATTTAAAAAAAAAAAAAAAAAGCCATAGTATAGTATGTCGAAATTTTTTGATGAAACCGTCAAAATTTTTTGATGTTGAAAAAAACATGAAAACGGTCGTATTATAGCATGTAGAATGATGCTATGGTGAGCAAAAGTCATTTCGTGAAATGTTGGAAAATTAAAGAAAGAAAAAAAAACGCCATAGTATAGTATGTCGAAATTTTTCGATGAAAACATCAAATTTTTTTCAAGTAAAAAAAAAACATGAAAACGGTCATATTGTAGCATGTAGAATGATTCTATGGTGAGCAAAAGTCATTTCCTGAAATGTTGGGAAATTAAAGAAAAAAAAAAACGCCATAGTATAGTATGTCGAAATTTTTGATTAAAACGTCAAAAGTTTTTGATGTTGAAAAAAACCATGATAACGGTTGTATTATAGCATGTAGAATGATTCTATGGTGAGCAAAAGTCATTTCGTGAAATGTTGGAAAATTTTACAAAAAAAAATACGCCATAATATACTATGTCGAAAGTTTTCGATGAAAACATCAAATTTTTTTCAAGTCGAAAAAAAACATGAAAACGGTCATATTGTAGCATGTAGAATGATTCTATGGTGAGCAAAAGTCATTTCCTGAAATGTTGGAAAACTTTACAAAAAAAAAAAAATGCCATAGTATAGTATGTTGAAATTTTTTGATGAAACCGTCAAAATGTTTTGGTGTTGAAAAAAACATGAAAACGGTCGTATTGTAGTATGTACAATGATTCTATGGTGAGCAAAAGTCATTTCGTGACATCTTGGAAAATTTTAATAAAAAAAAACGCCATAGTATAGTATGTCGAAATTTTTCGATGAAAACATCAAATTTTTTTCAAGTCGAAAAAAAACATGAAAACGGTCATATTGTAGCATGTACAATGATTCTATGGTGAGCAAAAGTCATTTCGTGAAATGTTGGAAAATTTAAAAAAAAAAAAAAAAAGAGCCATAGTATAGTATGTCGAAATTTTTCGATGAAAACGTCAAATTTTTTTTGATGATGGAAAAAAAACCATAAAAACGGTCGTATTATAGCATGTACAATGATTCTATGGTGAGCAAAAGTCATTTGTTGAAATGGTGGAAAATTAAAAAAAAAAAACAATAAAACGTCATAGTATAGTATGTCGAAATTTTTTGATGAAACCGTCAAAATTTTTTGATGTTGAAAAAAACATGAAAATGGTCGTATTATAGCATGTAGAATGATTCTATGGTGAGCAAATGTCATTTCGTGAAATGTTGGAAAATTAAAGAAAAAAAAAAAGCCATAGTATAGTATGTCGAAATTTTTCGATGAAAATATCAAAAATTTTTGATGGTGAAAAAAACTATGAAAACGGTCGTATTATAGAATGTAGAATGATTCTATGGTGAGCAAAAGTCATTTCTTGAAATGTTGGAAAATTAAAGAAAAAAAAAAAAAACACCATAGTATAGTATGTCGAAATTTTTCGATGAAAACGTCAAAATTTTTTGATGTTGAAAAAAGCCATGGAAACGGTCATATTATAGCATGTAGAATGATTCTATGGTGAGGAAAAGTCATTTCGTGAAATCTTGGAAAATTTTAATAAAAAAACGCCATAGTATAGTATGTCGAAATTTTTCGATGAAAACATCAAATTTTTTTCAAGTCGAAAAAAAACATGAAAACGGTCATATTGTAGCATGTAGAATGATTCTATGGTGAGGAAAAGTCATTTTGTGAAATGTTGGAAAATTTAAAAAAAAAAAAAAAAGAGCCATAGTATAGTATGTCGAAATTTTCTGATGAAACCGTCAAAATTTTTTGATGATGAAAAAAAAAACATAAAAACGGTCGTATTATAGCATGTACAATGATTCTATGGTGAGCAAAAGTCATTTCCTGAAATGTTGGAAAATTTTAATAAAAAAACGCCATAGTATAGTATGTCGAAATTTTTCGATGAAAACATCAAATTTTTTTCAAGTCGAAAAAAAACATGAAAACGGTCATATTGTAGCATGTAGAATGATTCTATGGTGAGCAAAAGTCATTTCGTGAAATGTTGGAAAATTTTACAAAAAAAAAAAAAAAAAAACGCATTGGATAGTATGTCGAAATTTTTCGATGAAAATGTCAAAATTTTTTGATGTTGAAAAAAACCATATCAACGGTTGTATTATGGCATGTAGAATGATTCTATGGTGAGCAAAAGTCATTTCCTGAAATGGTGGAAAATTAAAAAAAAAAAAAAAAGCCATATGTCGAAATTTTTCTATAAAAATGTCAAAATTTCTTGATGGTGAAAAAAAACATGAAAACGGTCATATTGTAGCATGTAGAATGATTCTATGGTGAGCAAAAGTCATTTTGTGAAATGTTGGAAATTTAAAAAAAAAAAAAAAAAAAAGCCATAGTATAGTATGTCGAAATTTTTCGATTAAAACGTCAAAATTTTTTGATGTTGAAAAAAGCCATGGAAACGGTCATATTATAGCATGTAGAATGATTCTATGGTGAGGAAAAGTCATTTCGTGAAATCTTGGAAAATTTTAATAAAAAAACGCCATAGTAAAACGTCAAATGTTTTTGATGATGAAAAAAAACATAAAAACGTTCGTATTATAGCATGTACAATGATTCTATGGTGAGCAAAAGTCATTTCCTGAAATGTTGGAAAATTTTACAAAAAAAAAAAAACGCCATAGTATAGTATGTCGAAATTTTTGATTAAAACGTCAAAATTTTTTGATGTTGAAAAAAACATGAAAACGGTCGTATTATAGCATGTAGAATGATTCTATGGTGAGGAAAAGTCATTTCGTGAAATCTTGGAAAATTTAAAAAAAAAAAAAAAAAGAGCCATAGTATAGTATGTCGAAATTTTTTGATGAAACCGTCAAAATTTTTTGATGTTCAAAAAAACATGAAAACGGTCGTATTATAGCATGTAGAATGATTCTATGGTTAGCAAAAGTCATTTCCTGAAATGTTGGAAAATTTTACAAAAAAAAAAAAACGCCATAGTATAGTATGTCGAAATTTTTCGATGAAAACGTCAACATTTTTTGATGTTGCAAAAAAACATGAAAACGGTCATATTGTAGCATGTAGAATGATTCTATGGTGAGAAAAAGTCATTTCCTGAAATGTTGGAAAATTTAAAAAAAAAAAAAAAGCCATAGTATAGTATGTCGAAATTTTTGATTAAAACTTCAAAATTTTTTGATGTTGAAAAAAACCATGACAACGGTTGTATTATAGCATGTAGAATGATTCTATGGTGAGCAAAAGTCATTTCGTGAAATGTTGAGCAAAAGTCATTTCGTGAAATGTTGGAAAATTTAAAAAAAAAAAAAAAAAGAGCCATAGTATAGTATGTCGAAATTTTTCGATGAAAACGTCAAATTTTTTTTGATGATGGAAAAAAAACCATAAAAACGGTCGTATTATAGCATGTACAATGATTCTATGGTGAGCAAAAGTCATTTGTTGAAATGGTGGAAAATTAAAAAAAAAAACAAATAAAACGTCATAGTATAGTATGTCGAAATTTTTCGATGAAAATATCAAAAATTTTTGATGGTGAAAAAACCTATGAAAACGGTCGTATTATAGCATGTACAATGATTCTATGGTGAGCAAAAGTCATTTCCTGAAATGTTGGAAAATTTTACAAAAAAAAAAAATGCCATAGTATAGTATGTCGAAATTTTTCGATGAAAACATCAAATTTTTTTCAAGTCGAAAAAAAACATGAAAACGGTCATATTGTAGCATGTAGAATGATTCTATGGTGAGGAAAAGTCATTTTGTGAAATGTTGGAAAAATAAAAAAAAAAAAAAAAAAAAAGAGCCATAGTATAGTATGTCGAAATTTTTCAATGAAAACGTCAAAATTTACTGATGTTGAAAAAAACCATGGAAACGGTCATATTATAGCATGTAGAATGATTCTATGGTGAGCAAAAGTCATTTTGTGAAATGTTGGAAAATTTAAAAAAAAAAAAAAAAAAAAGAGCCATAGTATAGTATGTCGAAATTTTTTGATGAAACCGTCAAAATTTTTTGATGTTGAAAAAAACATGAAAACGGTCGTATTATAGCATGTAGAATGATGCTATGGTGAGCAAAAGTCATTTCGTGAAATGTTGGAAAATTAAAGAAAGAAAAAAACGCCATAGTATAGTATGTCGAAATTTTTCGATGAAAACATCAAATTTTTTTCAAGTAAAAAAAAAAAAAAAAAAAACATGAAAACGGTCATATTGTAGCATGTAGAATGATTCTATGGTGAGCAAAAGTCATTTCCTGAAATGTTGGGAAATTAAAGAAAAAAAAAAAAAACGCCATAGTATAGTATGTCGAAATTTTTCGATTAAAACGTCAAAAGTTTTTGATGTTGAAAAAAACCATGATAACGGTTGTATTATAGCATGTAGAATGATTCTATGGTGAGCAAAAGTCATTTCGTGAAATGTTGGAAAATTTTACAAAAAAAAATACGCCATAATATACTATGTCGAAATTTTTCGATGAAAACATCAAATTTTTTTCAAGTCGAAAAAAAACATGAAAACGGTCATATTGTAGCATGTAGAATGATTCTATGGTGAGCAAAAGTCATTTCCTGAAATGTTGGAAAACTTTACAAAAAAAAAAAAGAGCCATAGTATAGTATGTCGAAATTTTTTGATGAAACCGTCAAAATGTTTTGGTGTTGAAAAAAACATGAAAACGGTCGTATTGTAGTATGTACAATGATTCTATGGTGAGCAAAAGTCATTTCGTGACATCTTGGAAAATTTTAATAAAAAAACGCCATAGTATAGTATGTCGAAATTTTTCGATGAAAACATCAAATTTTTTTCAAGTCGAAAAAAAACATGAAAACGGTCATATTGTAGCATGTACAATGATTCTATGGTGAGCAAAAGTCATTTCGTGAAATGTTGGAAAATTTAAAAAAAAAAAAAAAAGAGCCATAGTATAGTATGTCGAAATTTTTCGATGAAAACGTCAAATTTTTTTTGATGATGGAAAAAAAACCATAAAAACGGTCGTATTATAGCATGTACAATGATTCTATGGTGAGCAAAAGTCATTTGTTGAAATGGTGGAAAATTAAAAAAAAAAAACAATAAAACGTCATAGTATAGTATGTCGAAATTTTTTGATGAAACCGTCAAAATTTTTTGATGTTGAAAAAAACATGAAAATGGTCGTATTATAGCATGTAGAATGATTCTATGGTGAGCAAATGTCATTTCGTGAAATGTTGGAAAATTAAAGAAAAAAAAAAAAGCCATAGTATAGTATGTCGAAATTTTTCGATGAAAATATCAAAAATTTTTGATGGTGAAAAAAACTATGAAAACGGTCGTATTATAGAATGTAGAATGATTCTATGGTGAGCAAAAGTCATTTCTTGAAATGTTGGAAAATTAAAGAAAAAAAAAAAACACCATAGTATAGTATGTCGAAATTTTTCGATGAAAACGTCAAAATTTTTTGATGTTGAAAAAAGCCATGGAAACGGTCATATTATAGCATGTAGAATGATTCTATGGTGAGGAAAAGTCATTTCGTGAAATCTTGGAAAATTTTAATAAAAAAAAAACGCCATAGTATAGTATGTCGAAATTTTTCGATGAAAACATCAAATTTTTTTCAAGTCGAAAAAAAACATGAAAACGGTCATATTGTAGCATGTAGAATGATTCTATGGTGAGGAAAAGTCATTTTGTGAAATGTTGGAAAATTTAAAAAAAAAAAAAAAAGAGCCATAGTATAGTATGTCGAAATTTTCTGATGAAACCGTCAAAATTTTTTGATGATGAAAAAAAAAAACATAAAAACGGTCGTATTATAGCATGTACAATGATTCTATGGTGAGCAAAAGTCATTTCCTGAAATGTTGGAAAATTTTAATAAAAAAACGCCATAGTATAGTATGTCGAAATTTTTCGATGAAAACATCAAATTTTTTTCAAGTCGAAAAAAAACATGAAAACGGTCATATTGTAGCATGTAGAATGATTCTATGGTGAGCAAAAGTCATTTCGTGAAATGTTGGAAAATTTTACAAAAAAAAAGGCATTGGATAGTATGTCGAAATTTTTCGATGAAAATGTCAAAATTTTTTGATGTTGAAAAAAACCATATCAACGGTTGTATTATGGCATGTAGAATGATTCTATGGTGAGCAAAAGTCATTTCCTGAAATGGTGGAAAATTAAAAAAAAAAAAAAAAAGCCATATGTCGAAATTTTTCTATAAAAATGTCAAAATTTCTTGATGGTGAAAAAAAACATGAAAACGGTCATATTGTAGCATGTAGAATGATTCTATGGTGAGCAAAAGTCATTTTGTGAAATGTTGGAAAATTTAAAAAAAAAAAAAAAAAAAAAGCCATAGTATAGTATGTCGAAATTTTTCGATTAAAACGTCAAAATTTTTTGATGTTGAAAAAAGCCATGGAAACGGTCATATTATAGCATGTAGAATGATTCTATGGTGAGGAAAAGTCATTTCGTGAAATCTTGGAAAATTTTAATAAAAAAACGCCATAGTATAAACGTCAAATGTGTTTGATGATGAAAAAAAACATAAAAACGTTCGTATTATAGCATGTACAATGATTCTATGGTGAGCAAAAGTCATTTCCTGAAATGTTGGAAAATTTTACAAAAAAAAAAAACGCCATAGTATAGTATGTCGAAATTTTTGATTAAAACGTCAAAATTTTTTGATGTTGAAAAAAACATGAAAACGGTCGTATTATAGCATGTAGAATGATTCTATGGTGAGGAAAAGTCATTTCGTGAAATCTTGGAAAATTTAAAAAAAAAAAAAAAAGAGCCATAGTATAGTATGTCGAAATTTTTTGATGAAAACGTCAAAATTTTTTGATGTTCAAAAAAACATGAAAACGGTCGTATTATAGCATGTAGAATGATTCTATGGTTAGCAAAAGTCATTTCCTGAAATGTTGGAAAATTTTACAAAAAAAAAAAACGCCATAGTATAGTATGTCGAAATTTTTCGATGAAAACGTCAACATTTTTTGATGTTGCAAAAAAACATGAAAACGGTCATATTGTAGCATGTAGAATGATTCTATGGTGAGAAAAAGTCATTTCCTGAAATGTTGGAAAATTTAAAAAAAAAAAAAAGGCCATAGTATAGTATGTCGAAATTTTTGATTAAAACTTCAAAATTTTTTGATGTTGAAAAAAACCATGACAACGGTTGTATTATAGCATGTAGAATGATTCTATGGTGAGCAAAAGTCATTTCGTGAAATGTTGAGCAAAAGTCATTTCGTGAAATGTTGGAAAATTTAAAAAAAAAAAAAAAAGAGCCATAGTATAGTATGTCGAAATTTTTCGATGAAAACGTCAAATTTTTTTTGATGATGGAAAAAAAACCATAAAAACGGTCGTATTATAGCATGTACAATGATTCTATGGTGAGCAAAAGTCATTTGTTGAAATGGTGGAAAATTAAAAAAAAAAACAAATAAAACGTCATAGTATAGTATGTCGAAATTTTTCGATGAAAATATCAAAATTTTTTGATGGTGAAAAAACCTATGAAAACGGTCGTATTATAGCATGTACAATGATTCTATGGTGAGCAAAAGTCATTTCCTGAAATGTTGGAAAATTTTACAAAAAAAAAAAAAATGCCATAGTATAGTATGTCGAAATTTTTCGATGAAAACATCAAATTTTTTTCAAGTCGAAAAAAAACATGAAAACGGTCATATTGTAGCATGTAGAATGATTCTATGGTGAGGAAAAGTCATTTTGTGAAATGTTGGAAAATTAAAAAAAAAAAAAAAAAGCCATAGTATAGTATGTCGAAATTTTTCAATGAAAACGTCAAAATTTACTGATGTTGAAAAAAACCATGGAAACGGTCATATTATAGCATGTAGAATGATTCTATGGTGAGCAAAAGTCATTTTGTGAAATGTTGGAAAATTTAAAAAAAAAAAAAAAAAGAGCCATAGTATAGTATGTCGAAATTTTTTGATGAAACCGTCAAAATTTTTTGATGTTGAAAAAAACATGAAAACGGTCGTATTATAGCATGTAGAATGATGCTATGGTGAGCAAAAGTCATTTCGTGAAATGTTGGAAAATTAAAGAAAGAAAAAAACGCCATAGTATAGTATGTCGAAATTTTTCGATGAAAACATCAAATTTTTTTCAAGTAAAAAAAAAACATGAAAACGGTCATATTGTAGCATGTAGAATGATTCTATGGTGAGCAAAAGTCATTTCCTGAAATGTTGGGAAATTAAAGAAAAAAAAAACGCCATAGTATAGTATGTCGAAATTTTTGATTAAAACGTCAAAAGTTTTTGATGTTGAAAAAAACCATGATAACGGTTGTATTATAGCATGTAGAATGATTCTATGGTGAGCAAAAGTCATTTCGTGAAATGTTGGAAAATTTTACAAAAAAAAAATACGCCATAATATACTATGTCGAAATTTTTCGATGAAAACATCAAATTTTTTTCAAGTCGAAAAAAAACATGAAAACGGTCATATTGTAGCATGTAGAATGATTCTATGGTGAGCAAAAGTCATTTCCTGAAATGTTGGAAAACTTTACAAAAAAAAAAAAAATGCCATAGTATAGTATGTCGAAATTTTTTGATGAAACCGTCAAAATGTTTTGGTGTTGAAAAAAACATGAAAACGGTCGTATTGTAGTATGTACAATGATTCTATGGTGAGCAAAAGTCATTTCGTGACATCTTGGAAAATTTTAATAAAAAAACGCCATAGTATAGTATGTCGAAATTTTTCGATGAAAACATCAAATTTTTTTCAAGTCGAAAAAAAACATGAAAACGGTCATATTGTAGCATGTACAATGATTCTATGGTGAGCAAAAGTCATTTCGTGAAATGTTGGAAAATTAAAGAAAAAAAAAAACGCCATAGTATAGTATGTCGAAATTTTTCGATGAAAACGTCAAAATTTTTTGATGTTGAAAAAAACCCATGGAAACGGTCATATTATAGCATGTAGAATGATTCTATGGTGAGCAAAAGTCATTTCCTGAAATGGTGGAAAATTGAAAAAAAAAAAAATGCCATAGTATAGTATGTCGAAATTTTTTGATGAAACCGTCAAAATTTTTTGATGATGAAAAAAAAAACATAAAAACGGTCGTATTATAGCATGTACAATTATTCTATGGTGAGCAAAAGTCATTTCATGAAATGTTGGAAAATTTTACAAAAAAAAAAAACGCCATAGTATAGTATGTCGAAATTTTTGATTAAAACTTCAAAATTTTTTGATGTTGAAAAAAACCATGACAACGGTTGTATTATAGCATGTAGAATGATTCTATGGTGAGCAAAAGTCATTTCGTGAAATGTTGGAAAATTTTACAAAAAAAAAAAGCCATAGTATAGTATGTCAAAAATTTTTGATGTCGAAAAAAAACCATGAAAACGGTCGTATTATAGCATGTAGAATGATTCTATGGTGAGCAAAAGTCATTTCCTGAAATGGTGGAAAATTGAAAAAAAAAAAAAAAAAAAAAAGCCATAGTATAGTATGTCGAAATTTTTGGATTAAAACGTCAAAATTTTTTGATGTTGAAAAAAACATGAAAACGGTCGTATTATAACATGTACAATGATTCTATGGTGAGCAAAAGTCATTTCGTGAAATGTTGGAAAATTAAAGAAAAAAAAAAAGCCATAGTATAGTATGTCGAAATTTTTCGATGAAAATATCAACATTTTTTGATGGTGAAAAAAACTATGAAAACGGTCGTATTATAGAATGTAGAATGATTCTATGGTGAGCAAAAGTCATTTCGTGAAATGTTGGAAAATTAAAGAAAAAAAAAAAAAGCCATAGTATAGTATGTCGAAATTTTTCGATGAAAACGTCAAAATTTTTTGATGTTGAAAAAACCCATGAAAACGGTCATATTATAGCATGTAGAATGATTCTATGGTGAGCAAAAGTCATTTCCTGAAATGGTGGAAAATTTAAAAAAAAAAAAAAAAAGCCATAGTATAGTATGTCGAAATTTTTCGATTAAAACGTCAAAATTTTTTGATGTTGAAAAAAAACATGAAAACGGTCATATTATAGCATGTACAATGATTCTATGGTGAGCAAAAGTCATTTCCTGAAATGTTGGAAAATTTTACAAAAAAAAAAAAAAGCCATAGTATAGTATGTCGAAATTTTTCGATGAAAACATCAAATTTTTTTCAAGTCGAAAAAAAACATGAAAACGGTCATATTGTAGCATGTAGAATGATTCTATAGTGAGCAAAAGTCATTTCCTGAAATGGTGGAAAATTGAAAAAAAAAAAAAAACGCCATAGTATACTATGTCGAAATTTTTCGATTAAAACGTCAAAATTTTCTGATGTTGAAAAAAAACATGAAAACGGTCGTATTATAGCATGTACAATGATTCTATGGTGAGCAAAAGTCATTTCCTGAAATGTTGGAAAATTTTACAAAAAAAAAAATGCCATAGTAAGTAGCAAGTAGAATGATTCTATGGTGAGCAAAAGTCATTTCGTTAAATTTTGGAAAATTAAAAAAAAAAAAAAAAAAGCCATACTATAGTATGTTGAAATTTTTTGATGAAACCGACAAAATTTTTTGATGTTGAAAAACACATGAAAACGGTCGTATTATAGCATGTACAATTATTCTATGGTGAGCAAAAGTCATTTCATGAAATGTTGGAAAATTTTACAAAAAAAAAAAACACATAGTATAGTATGGCGAAATTTTTCGATGAAAACGTCAAAATTTTTTGATGTTGAAAAAAAACATGAAAACGGTCGTATTATAACATGTAGAATGATTCTATGGTGAGGAAAAGTCATTTCGTGAAATCTTGGAAAATTTTAATAAAAAAAAACGCCATAGTATAGTATGTCGAAATTTTTCGATGAAAACATCAAATTTTTTTCAAGTCGAAAAAAAACATGAAAACGGTCATATTGTAGCATGTAGAATGATTCTATGGTGAGCAAAAGTCATTTCCTGAAATGTTGGGAAATTAAAGAAAAAAAAAACGCCATAGTATAGTATGTCGAAATTTTTGATTAAAACGTCAAAATTTTTTGATGTTGAAAAAAACCATGACAACGGTTGTATTATAGCATGTAGAATGATTCTATGGTGAGCAAAAGTCATTTCGTGAAATGTTGGAAAATTTTACAAAAAAAAATACGCCATAATATACTATGTCGAAATTTTTCGATGAAAACATCAAATTTTTTTCAAGTCGAAAAAAAACATGAAAACGGTCATATTGTAGCATGTAGAATGATTCTATGGTGAGCAAAAGTCATTTCCTGAAATGTTGGAAAACTTTAAAAAAAAAAAAAAATGCCATAGTATAGTATGTCGAAATTTTTTGATGAAACCGTCAAAATTTTTTGGTGTTGAAAAAAACATGAAAACGGTCGTATTGTAGCATGTACAATGATTCTATGGTGAGCAAAAGTCATTTCGTGACATCTTGGAAAATTTTAAATAAAAAAACGCCATAGTATAGTATGTCGAAATTTTTCGATGAAAACATC
Organism: Pterois miles; assembly: GCA_947000775.1. NCBI lineage: Eukaryota > Metazoa > Chordata > Actinopteri > Perciformes > Scorpaenidae > Pterois > Pterois miles. Next base: position 2,000,999 of record CAMQGK010000110.1, on the reverse strand, counting down.
AAATTTTTTTCAAGTCGAAAAAAAACATGAAAACGGTCATATTGTAGCATGTACAATGATTCTATGGTGAGCAAAAGTCATTTCGTGAAATGTTGGAAAATTAAAGAAAAAAAAAAAAAAGCCATAGTATAGTATGTCGAAATTTTTCGATGAAAACGTCAAAATTTTTTGATGTTGAAAAAACCCATGGAAACGGTCATATTATAGCATGTAGAATGATTCTATGGTGAGCAAAAGTCATTTCCTGAAATGGTGGAAAATTGAAAAAAAAAAAAAAAAGACCATAGTATAGTATGTCGAAATTTTTCGATTAAAACGTCAAAATTTTTTGATGTTGAAAAAAACATGAAAATGGTCGTATTATAACATGTAGAATGATTCTATGGTGAGGAAAAGTCACTTCGTGAAATCTTGGAAAATTTTAATAAAAAAACGCCATAGTATAGTATGTCGAAATTTTTCGATGAAAACATCAAAATTTTTTCAAGTCGAAAAAAAACATGAAAACGGTCATATTGTAGCATGTAGAATGATTCTATGGTGAGCAAAAGTCATTTCGTGAAATGTTGGAAAATTTAAAAAAAAAAAAAAAAGAGCCATAGTATAGTATGTCGAAATTTTTCGATGAAAACGTCAAATTTTTTTTGATGATGGAAAAAAAAACCATAAAAACGGTCGTATTATAGCATGTACAATGATTCTATGGTGAGCAAAAGTCATTTGTTGAAATGGTGGAAAATTAAAAAAAAAAAAAAAAAAATAAAACGTCATAGTATAGTATGTTGAAATTTTTCGATGAAAACGTCAAAATTTTTTGATGTTGAAAAAAGCCATGGAAACGGTCATATTATAGCATGTAGAATGATTCTATGGTGAGCAAAAGTCATTTCCTGAAATGGTGGAAAATTGAAAAAAAAAAAAAAAAAACGCCATAGTATAGTATGCCGAAATTTTTCGATTAAAACGTCAAAATTTTTTGATGTTGAAAAAAAACATGAAAACGGTGGTATTATAGCATGTAGAATGATTCTATGGTGAGCAAAAGTCATTTCGTGAAATGTTGGAAAATTAAAAAAAAAAAAAAATGCCATAGTATAGTATGTCGAAATTTTTTGATGAAACCGTCAAAATTTTTTGATGATGAAAAAAAAAAACATAAAAACGGTCGTATTATAGCATGTAGAATGATTCTATGGTGAGCAAAAGTCATTTCCTGAAATGTTGGAAAATTTTAATAAAAAAAAATGCCATAGTATAGTATGTCGAAATTTTTCGATGAAAACATCAAATTTTTTTCAAGTCGAAAAAAAACATGAAAACGGTCGTATTATAGCATGTACAATTATTCTATGGTGAGCAAAAGTCATTTCATGAAATGTTGAAAAATTTTACAAAAAAAAAAGAGTCATAGTATAGTAGGGCGAAATTTTTCGATGAAAACGTAAAATTTTTTTGATGATGAAAAAAAAAACATAAAAACGTTCGTATTATAGCATGTACGATGATTCTATGGTGAGCAAAAGTCATTTCCTGAAATGTTGGAAAATTTTACAAAAAAAAAAAAACGCCATAGTATAGTATGTCGAAATTTTTGATTAAAACGTCAAAATTTTTTGATGTTGAAAAAAACATGAAAACGGTCGTATTATAGCATGTAGAATGATTCTATGGTGAGGAAAAGTCATTTCGTGAAATCTTGGAAAATTTTAATAAAAAAAAAAACGTCATAGTATAGTATGTCGAAATTTTTCGATGAAAACATCAAATTTTTTTCAAGTCGAAAAAAAACATGAAAACGGTCATATTGTAGCATGTAGAATGATTCTATGGTGAGGAAAAGTCATTTTATGAAATGTTGGAAAATTTAAAAAAAAAAAAAAAAAGAGCCATAGTATAGTATGTCGAAATTTTTTGATGAAACCGTCAAAATTTTTTGATGTTCAAAAAAAAAACATGAAAACGGTCGTATTATAGCATGTAGAATGATTCTATGGTTAGCAAAAGTCATTTCCTGAAATGTTGGAAAATTTTACAAAAAAAAAAAAAACGCCATAGTATAGTATGTCGAAATTTTTCGATGAAAACGTCAACATTTTTTGATGTTGCAAAAAAACATGAAAACGGTCATATTGTAGCATGTAGAATGATTCTATGGTGAGAAAAAGTCATTTCCTGAAATGTTGGAAAATTTAAAAAAAAAAAAAAAGGCCATAGTATAGTATGTCGAAATTTTTGATTAAAACTTCAAAATTTTTTGATGTTGAAAAAAACCATGACAACGGTTGTATTATAGCATGTAGAATGATTCTATGGTGAGCAAAAGTCATTTCGTGAAATGTTGGAAAATTTTACAAAAAAAAAGAGCCATAGTATAGTATGTCAAAATTTTTGATGTCGGAAAAAAAAACATGAAAACGGTCGTATTATAGCATGTAGAATGATTCTATGGTGAGCAAAAGTCATTTCCTGAAATGTTGGGAAATTAAAGAAAAAAAAAAACGCCATAGTATAGTATGTCGAAATTTTTGATTAAAACGTCAAAAGTTTTTGATGTTGAAAAAAACCATGACAACGGTTGTATTATAGCATGTAGAATGATTCTATGGTGAGCAAAAGTCATTTCGTGAAATGTTGGAAAATTTTACAAAAAAAAAATACGCCATAATATAGTATGTCGAAATTTTTCGATGAAAACATCAAATTTTTTTCAAGTCGAAAAAAAAACATGAAAACGGTCATATTGTAGCATGTAGAATGATTCTATGGTGAGCAAAAGTCATTTCCTGAAATGGTGGAAAATTGAAAAAAAAAAAAAAAAAAAAAGCCATAGTATAGTATGTCGAAATTTTTCGATGAAAACGTCAAAATTTTTTGATGGTGAAAAAAACTATGAAAACGGTCGTATTATAGCATGTAGAATGATTCTATGGTGAGCAAAAGTCATTTCGTGAAATGTTGGAAAATTAAAGAAAAAAAAAACACGCCATAGTATAGTATGTCGAAATTTTTCGATGAAAACGTCAAAATTTTTTGATGTTGAAAAAACCCATGGAAACGGTCATATTATAGCATGTAGAATGATTCTATGGTGAGCAAAAGTCATTTCCTGAAATGGTGGAAAATTTAAAAAAAAAAAAAAAAAGCCATAGTATAGTATGTCGAAATTTTTCGATTAAAACGTCAAAATTTTTTGATGTTGAAAAAAAACATGAAAACGGTCGTATTATAGCATGTAGAATGATTCTATGGTGAGCAAAAGTCATTTCCTGAAATGTTGGAAAATTTTACAAAAAAAAAAAATGCCATAGTATAGTATGTCGAAATTTTTCGATGAAAACATCAAATTTTTTTCAAGTCGAAAAAAAACATGAAAACGGTCATATTGTAGCATGTAGAATGATTCTATGGTGAGGAAAAGTCATTTTGTGAAATGTTGGAAAATTTAAAAAAAAAAAAAAAGAGCCATAGTATAGTATGTCGAAATTTTTCAATGAAAACGTCAAAATTTATTGATGTTGAAAAAAACCATGGAAACGGTCATATTATAGCATGTAGAATGATTCTATGGTGAGCAAAAGTCATTTTGTGAAATGTTGGAAAATTTAAAAAAAAAAAAAAAAAGAGCCATAGTATAGTATGTCGAAATTTTTTGATGAAACCATCAAAATTTTTTGATGTTGAAAAAAACATGAAAACGGTCGTATTATAGCATGTAGAATGATGCTATGGTGAGCAAAAGTCATTTCGTGAAATGTTGGAAAATTAAAGAAAAAAAAAAAACGCCATAGTATAGTATGTCGAAATTTTTCGATGAAAACATCAAATTTTTTTGAAGTTGAAAAAAAAACATGAAAACGGTCATATTGTAGCATGTAGAATGATTCTATGGTGAGCAAAAGTCATTTCGTGAAATGTTGGAAAATTAAAGAAAAAAAAAAAAACGCCATAGTATAGTATGTCGAAATTTTTCGATGAAAACATCAAAATTTTTTGATGTTGAAAAAAAAACATGAAAACGGTCGTATTATAGCATGTAGAATGATTCTATGGTGAGCAAAAGTCATTTCCTGAAATGTTGGAAAATTAAAGAAAAAAAAAAAACGCCATAGTATAGTATGTCGAAATTTTTGATTAAAACGTCAAAAGTTTTTGATGTTGAAAAAAACCATGATAACGGTTGTATTATAGCATGTAGAATGATTCTATGGTGAGCAAAAGTCATTTCGTGAAATGTTGGAAAATTTTACAAAAAAAAAATACGCCATAATATAGTATGTCGAAATTTTTCGATGAAAACATCAAATTTTTTTCAAGTCGAAAAAAAACATGAAAACGGTCATATTGTAGCATGTAGAATGATTCTATGGTGAGCAAAAGTCATTTCCTGAAATGTTGGAAAACTTTAAAAAAAAAAAAAAGAGCCATAGTATAGTATGTCGAAATTTTTCGATGAAAACGTCAAAATGTTTTTGATGTTGAAAAAAACATGAAAACGGTCGTATTGTAGTATGTACAATGATTCTATGGTGAGCAAAAGTCATTTCGTGAAATCTTGGAAAATTTTAATAAAAAAAAAACGCCATAGTATAGTATGTCGAAATTTTTCGATGAAAACATCAAATTTTTTTCAAGTCGAAAAAAAACATGAAAACGGTCATATTGTAGCATGTAGAATGATTCTATGGTGAGCAAAAGTCATTTCGTGAAATGTTGGAAAATTAAAGAAAAAAAAAAAAAACGCCATAGTATAGTATGTCGAAATTTTTCGATGAAAACGTCAAAATTTTTTGATGTTGAAAAAAAACCATGGAAACGGTCATATTATAGCATGTAGAATGATTCTATGGTGAGCAAAAGTCATTTCCTGAAATGGTGGAAAATTGAAAAAAAAAAAAAAAAACCATAGTATAGTATGTCGAAATTTTTCGATTAAAACGTCAAAATTTTTTGATGTTGAAAAAAAAACATGAAAACGGTCGTATTATAGCATGTAGAATGATTCTATGGTGAGCAAAAGTCATTTCCTGAAATCTTGGAAAATTTTAAAAAAAAAAAATGCCATAGTATAGTATGTCGAAATTTTTCGATGAAAACATCAAAATTTTTTTCAAGTCGAAAAAAAACATGAAAACGGTCATATTGTAGCATGTAGAATGATTCTATGGTGAGCAAAAGTCATTTTGTGAAATGTTGGAAAATTTAAAAAAAAAAAAAAAAAAAGCCATAGTATAGTATGTCGAAATTTTTCGATGAAAACGTCAAATTTTTTTTGATGATGGAAAAAAAACCATGAAAACGGTCGTATTATAGCATGTACAATGATTCTATGGTGAGCAAAAGTCATTTTGTGAAATGGTGGAAAATTAAAAAAAAAAAAAAATAAAACGCCATAGTATAGTATGTCGAAATTTTTTGATGAAACCGTCAAAATTTTTTGATGTTGAAAAAAACATGAAAACGGTCGTATTATAGCATGTAGAATGATTCTATGGTGAGCAAATGTCATTTCGTGAAATGTTGGAAAATTAAAGAAAAAAAAAAAAGCCATAGTATAGTATGTCGAAATTTTTCGATGAAAATATCAAAATTTTTTGATGGTGAAAAAAACTATGAAAACGGTCGTATTATAGAATGTAGAATGATTCTATGGTGAGCAAAAGTCATTTCATGAAATGTTGGAAAATTAAAAAAAAAAAAAAAAAAAACCATAGTATAGTATGTCGAAATTTTTCGATGAAAACGTCAAAATTTTTTGATGTTGAAAAAAAACCATGGAAACGGTCATATTATAGCATGTAGAATGATTCTATGGTGAGGAAAAGTCATTTCGTGAAATGTTGGAAAATTAAAGAAAAAAAAAAACACCATAGTATAGTATGTCGAAATTTTTCGATGAAAACGTCAAAATTTTTTGATGTTGAAAAAAACCATGAAAACGGTCGTATTATAGCATGTAGAATGATTCTATGGTGAGCAAAAGTCATTTCGTGAAATCTTGGAAAATTTTAATAAAAAAAAAAACGCCATAGTATAGTATGTCGAAATTTTTCGATGAAAACATCAAATTTTTTTGAAGTCGAAAAAAAAACATGAAAACGGTCATATTGTAGCATGTAGAATGATTCTATGGTGAGCAAAAGTCATTTTGTGAAATGTTGGAAAATTTAAAAAAAAAAAAAAAAGAGCCATAGTATAGTATGTCGAAATTTTTCTGATGAAAACGTCAAAATTTTTTGATGATGAAAAAAAAAAACATGAAAAACGGTCGTATTATAGCATGTAGAATGATTCTATGGTGAGCAAAAGTCATTTCCTGAAATGTTGGAAAATTTTAAAAAAAAAAATAAAAAAAAGCCATAGTATAGTATGTCGAAATTTTTCGATGAAAACATCAAATTTTTTTCAAGTCGAAAAAAAACATGAAAACGGTCATATTGTAGCATGTAGAATGATTCTATGGTGAGCAAAAGTCATTTCGTGAAATGTTGGAAAATTTTACAAAAAAAAAGGCATTGGATAGTATGTCGAAATTTTTCGATGAAAATGTCAAAATTTTTTGATGTTGAAAAAAACCATATCAACGGTTGTATTATGGCATGTAGAATGATTCTATGGTGAGCAAAAGTCATTTCCTGAAATGGTGGAAAATTGAAAAAAAAAAAAAAAAAAAAAACCATAGTATAGTATGTCGAAATTTTTCGATTAAAACGTCAAAATTTTTTGATGTTGAAAAAAACCATGGAAACGGTCATATTATAGCATGTAGAATGATTCTATGGTGAGGAAAAGTCATTTCGTGAAATCTTGGAAAATTTTAATAAAAAAAAAACGCCATAGTAAAACGTCAAATGTTTTTGATGATGAAAAAAAACATAAAAACGTTCGTATTATAGCATGTACAATGATTCTATGGTGAGCAAAAGTCATTTCCTGAAATGTTGGAAAATTTTACAAAAAAAAAAAACGCCATAGTATAGTATGTCGAAATTTTTCGATTAAAACGTCAAAATTTTTTGATGTTGAAAAAAACATGAAAACGGTCGTATTATAGCATGTAGAATGATTCTATGGTGAGGAAAAGTCATTTCGTGAAATCTTGGGAAATTTAAAAAAAAAAAAAAAGCCATAGTATAGTATGTCGAAATTTTTTGATGAAAACGTCAAAATTTTTTGATGTTCAAAAAAACATGAAAACGGTCGTATTATAGCATGTAGAATGATTCTATGGTGAGCAAAAGTCATTTCCTGAAATGTTGGAAAATTTTACAAAAAAAAAAAACGCCATAGTATAGTATGTCGAAATTTTTCGATGAAAACGTCAACATTTTTTGATGTTGCAAAAAAACATGAAAACGGTCATATTGTAGCATGTAGAATGATTCTATGGTGAGAAAAAGTCATTTCCTGAAATGTTGGAAAATTTAAAAAAAAAAAAAAAGGCCATAGTATAGTATGTCGAAATTTTTGATTAAAACTTCAAAATTTTTTGATGTTGAAAAAAACCATGACAACGGTTGTATTATAGCATGTAGAATGATTCTATGGGGAAGTTTGAATGTTGAGCAAAAGTCATTTCGTGAAATGTTGGAAAATTTAAAAAAAAAAAAAAAACAGCCATAGTATAGTATGTCGAAATTTTTCGATGAAAACGTCAAAATTTTTTGATGTTGAAAAAAAACCATGAAAACGGTCATATTATAGCATGTAGAATGATTCTATGGTGAGCAAAAGTCATTTCCTGAAATGGTGGAAAATTAAAAAAAAAAAAATAAAACGCCATAGTATAGTATGTCGAAATTTTTCGATGAAAACGTCAAAATTTTTTGATGTTGAAAAAAAAAACTATGAAAACGGTCGTATTATAGCATGTAGAATGATTCTATGGTGAGCAAAAGTCATTTCCTGAAATGTTGGAAAATTTTACAAAAAAAAAAAAATGCCATAGTATAGTATGTCGAAATTTTTCGATGAAAACATCAAATTTTTTTCAAGTCGAAAAAAAACATGAAAACGGTCATATTGTAGCATGTAGAATGATTCTATGGTGAGGAAAAGTCATTTTGTGAAATGTTGGAAAATTAAAAAAAAAAAAAAAAAGAGCCATAGTATAGTATGTCGAAATTTTTCAATGAAAACGTCAAAATTTACTGATGTTGAAAAAAAAACATGGAAACGGTCATATTATAGCATGTAGAATGATTCTATGGTGAGCAAAAGTCATTTCCTGAAATGTTGGAAAACTTTAAAAAAAAAAAAAAAGAGCCATAGTATAGTATGTCGAAATTTTTTGATGAAACCGTCAAAATTTTTTGATGTTGAAAAAAACATGAAAACGGTCGTATTATAGCATGTAGAATGATTCTATGGTGAGCAAAAGTCATTTCGTGAAATGTTGGAAAATTAAAGAAAAAAAAAAAAACCATAGTATAGTATGTCGAAATTTTTCGATGAAAACATCAAAATTTTTTCATGTAGAAAAAAACCATGAAAACGGTCATATTGTAGCATGTAGAATGATTCTATGGTGAGCAAAAGTCATTTCCTGAAATGTTGGGAAATTAAAGAAAAAAAAAAACGCCATAGTATAGTATGTCGAAATTTTTGATTAAAACGTCAAAAGTTTTTGATGTTGAAAAAAACCATGATAACGGTTGTATTATAGCATGTAGAATGATTCTATGGTGAGCAAAAGTCATTTCGTGAAATGTTGGAAAATTTTACAAAAAAAAATACGCCATAATATAGTATGTCGAAATTTTTCGATGAAAACATCAAATTTTTTTCAAGTCGAAAAAAAACATGAAAACGGTCATATTGTAGCATGTAGAATGATTCTATGGTGAGCAAAAGTCATTTCCTGAAATGTTGGAAAACTTTACAAAAAAAAAAAAAAAAGAGCCATAGTATAGTATGTCGAAATTTTTCGATGAAACCGTCAAAATTTTTTGATGTTGAAAAAAACATGAAAACGGTCGTATTATAGCATGTACAATGATTCTATGGTGAGCAAAAGTCATTTCGTGAAATCTTGGAAAATTTTAAAAAAAAAACAAAGCCATAGTATAGTATGTCGAAATTTTTCGATGAAAACATCAAATTTTTTTGAAGTTGAAAAAAAACATGAAAACGGTCATATTGTAGCATGTAGAATGATTCTATGGTGAGCAAAAGTCATTTCGTGAAATGTTGGAAAATTAAAGAAAAAAAAAAACGCCATAGTATAGTATGTCGAAATTTTTCGATGAAAACGTCAAAATTTTTTGAAGTTGAAAAAACCCATGAAAACGGTCATATTATAGCATGTAGAATGATTCTATGGTGAGCAAAAGTCATTTCCTGAAATGGTGGAAAATTGAAAAAAAAAAAAAAAAAAAAAAGCATAGTATAGTATGTCGAAATTTTTTGATTAAAACGTCAAAATTTTTTGATGTTGAAAAAAACATGAAAATGGTCGTATTATAACATGTAGAATGATTCTATGGTGAGGAAAAGTCACTTCGTGAAATCTTGGAAAATTTTAATAAAAAAAAAAAAGGCCATAGTATAGTATGTCGAAATTTTTCGATGAAAACATCAAAATTTTTTTCAAGTCGAAAAAAAACATGAAAACGGTCATATTGTAGCATGTAGAATGATTCTATGGTGAGCAAAAGTCATTTCGTGAAATGTTGGAATATTTAAAAAAAAAAAAAAAAAAAGAGCCATAGTATAGTATGTCGAAATTTTTCGATGAAAACGTCAAATTTTTTTTGATGATGGAAAAAAAACCATAAAAACGGTCGTATTATAGCATGTACAATGATTCTATGGTGAGCAAAAGTCATTTGTTGAAATGGTGGAAAATTAAAAAAAAAAAAAATAAAACGTCATAGTATAGTATGTCGAAATTTTTTGATGAAACCGTCAAAATTTTTTGATGTTGAAAAAAACATGAAAACGGTCGTATTATAGCATGTAGAATGATTCTATGGTGAGCAAATGTCATTTCGTGAAATGTTGGAAAATTAAAGAAAAAAAAAAAAAAGCCATAGTATAGTATGTCGAAATTTTTCGATGAAAATATCAAAAATTTTTGATGGTGAAAAAAACTATGAAAACGGTCGTATTATAGAATGTAGAATGATTCTATGGTGAGCAAAAGTCATTTCGTGAAATGTTGGAAAATTAAAGAAAAAAAAAAACACCATAGTATAGTATGTCGAAATTTTTCGATGAAAACGTCAAAATTTTTTGATGTTGAAAAAAGCCATGGAAACGGTCATATTATAGCATGTAGAATGATTCTATGGTGAGGAAAAGTCATTTCGTGAAATGTTGGAAAATTAAAAAAAAAAAAAAAAAACCATAGTATAGTATGTCGAAATTTTTCGATGAAAACGTCAAAATTTTTTGATGTTGAAAAAAACCATGGAAACGGTCATATTATAGCATGTAGAATGATTCTATGGTGAGGAAAAGTCATTTCGTGAAATCTTGGAAAATTTTAATAAAAAAAAAAAAATGCCATAGTATAGTATGTCGAAATTTTTCGATGAAAACATCAAATTTTTTTCAAGTCGAAAAAAAACATGAAAACGGTCATATTGTAGCATGTAGAATGATTCTATGGTGAGGAAAAGTCATTTTGTGAAATGTTGGAAAATTTAAAAAAAAAAAAAAAAAAAAGAGCCATAGTATAGTATGTCGAAATTTTCTGATGAAACCGTCAAAATTTTTTGATGATGAAAAAAAAAAACATAAAAACGGTCGTATTATAGAATGTACAATGATTCTATGGTGAGCAAAAGTCATTTCCTGAAATGTTGGAAAATTTTAATAAAAAAAAAGCCATAGTATAGTATGTCGAAATTTTTCGATGAAAACATCAAATTTTTTTCAAGTCGAAAAAAAACATGAAAACGGTCATATTGTAGCATGTAGAATGATTCTATGGTGAGCAAAAGTCATTTCGTGAAATGTTGGAAAATTTTACAAAAAAAAAAAGGCATTGGATAGTATGTCGAAATTTTTCGATGAAAATGTCAAAATTTTTTGATGTTGAAAAAAACCATATCAACGGTTGTATTATGGCATGTAGAATGATTCTATGGTGAGCAAAAGTCATTTCCTGAAATGGTGGAAAATTAAAAAAATTAAAAAAAGCCATATGTCGAAATTTTTCTATAAAAATGTCAAAATTTCTTGATGGTGAAAAAAAACATGAAAACGGTCATATTGTAGCATGTAGAATGATTCTATGGTGAGCAAAAGTCATTTTGTGAAATGTTGGAAAATTTAAAAAAAAAAAAAAAAAAAAAGCCATAGTATAGTATGTCGAAATTTTTCGATTAAAACGTCAAAATTTTTTGATGTTGAAAAAAAACATGAAAACGGTGGTATTATAGCATGTAGAATGATTCTATGGTGAGCAAAAGTCATTTCGTGAAATGTTGGAAAATTAAAAAAAAAAAAAAAAAAATGCCATAGTATAGTATGTCGAAATTTTTTGATGAAACCGTCAAAATTTTTTGATGATGAAAAAAAAAAAATAAAAACGGTCGTATTATAGCATGTACAATTATTCTATGGTGAGCAAAAGTCATTTCATGAAATGTTGGAAAATTTTACAAAAAAAAAAGGTCATAGTATAGTATGGCGAAATTTTTCGATGAAAACGTCAAAATTTTTTGATGTTGAAAAAAACCCATGGAAACGGTCATATTATAGCATGTAGAATGATTCTATGGTGAGCAAAAGTCATTTCCTGAAATGGTGGAAAATTGAAAAAAAAAAAAAAAAAAACCATAGTATAGTATGTCGAAATTTTTCGATTAAAACGTCAAAATTTTTTGATGTTGAAAAAAACATGAAAATGGTCGTATTATAACATGTAGAATGATTCTATGGTGAGGAAAAGTCACTTCGTGAAATCTTGGAAAATTTTGATAAAAAAAAAAGGCCATAGTATAGTATGTCGAAATTTTTCGATGAAAACATCAAAATTTTTTCAAGTCGAAAAAAAACATGAAAACGGTCATATTGTAGCATGTAGAATGATTCTATGGTGAGCAAAAGTCATTTCGTGAAATGTTGGAAAATTTAAAAAAAAAAAAAAAGAGCCATAGTATAGTATGTCGAAATTTTTCGATGAAAACGTCAAATTTTTTTTGATGATGGAAAAAAAACCATAAAAACGGTCGTATTATAGCATGTACAATGATTCTATGGTGAGCAAAAGTCATTTGTTGAAATGGTGGAAAATTAAAAAAAAAAAAAAAATAAAACGTCATAGTATAGTATGTCGAAATTTTTTGATGAAACCGTCAAAATTTTTTGATGTTGAAAAAAAAACATGAAAACGGTCGTATTATAGCATGTAGAATGATTCTATGGTGAGCAAATGTCATTTCGTGAAATGTTGGAAAATTAAAGAAAAAAAAAAAAGCCATAGTATAGTATGTCGAAATTTTTCGATGAAAATATCAAAAATTTTTGATGGTGAAAAAAAACTATGAAAACGGTCGTATTATAGAATGTAGAATGATTCTATGGTGAGCAAAAGTCATTTCGTGAAATGTTGGAAAATTAAAAAAAAAAAAACACCATAGTATAGTATGTCGAAATTTTTCGATGAAAACGTCAAAATTTTTTGATGTTGAAAAAAGCCATGGAAACGGTCATATTATAGCATGTAGAATGATTCTATGGTGAGGAAAAGTCATTTCGTGAAATCTTGGAAAATTTTAATAAAAAAACGCCATAGTAAAACGTCAAATTTTTTTGATGATGAAAAAAAACATAAAAACGTTCGTATTATAGCATGTACAATGATTCTATGGTGAGCAAAAGTCATTTCCTGAAATGTTGGAAAATTTTACAAAAAAAAAAAACGCCATAGTATAGTATGTCGAAATTTTTGATTAAAACGTCAAAATTTTTTGATGTTGAAAAAAACATGAAAACGGTCGTATTATAGCATGTAGAATGATTCTATGGTGAGGAAAAGTCATTTCGTGAAATCTTGGAAAATTTTAATAAAAAAACGCCATAGTATAGTATGTCGAAATTTTTCGATGAAAACATCAAATTTTTTTCAAGTCGAAAAAAAACATGAAAACGGTCATATTGTAGCATGTAGAATGATTCTATGGTGAGGAAAAGTCATTTTGTGAAATGTTGGAAAATTTAAAAAAAAAAAAAAAAGCCATAGTATAGTATGTCGAAATTTTTTGATGAAAACGTCAAAATTTTTTGATGTTCAAAAAAAACATGAAAACGGTCGTATTATAGCATGTACAATGATTCTATGGTTAGCAAAAGTCATTTCCTGAAATGTTGGAAAATTTTAAAAAAAAAAAAACGCCATAGTATAGTATGTCGAAATTTTTCGATGAAAACGTCAACATTTTTTGATGTTGCAAAAAAACATGAAAACGGTCATATTGTAGCATGTAGAATGATTCTATGGTGAGAAAAAGTCATTTCCTGAAATGTTGGAAAATTTAAAAAAAAAAAAAAGGCCATAGTATAGTATGTCGAAATTTTTGATTAAAACTTCAAAATTTTTTGATGTTGAAAAAAACCATGACAACGGTTGTATTATAGCATGTAGAATGATTCTATGGTGAGCAAAAGTCATTTCGTGAAATGTTGAGCAAAAGTCATTTCGTGAAATGTTGGAAAATTTAAAAAAAAAAAAAAAAAAGCCATAGTATAGTATGTCGAAATTTTTCGATGAAAACGTCAAATTTTTTTTGATGATGGAAAAAAAAACCATAAAAACGGTCGTATTATAGCATGTACAATGATTCTATGGTGAGCAAAAGTCATTTGTTGAAATGGTGGAAAATTAAAAAAAAAAAAAATAAAACGTCATAGTATAGTATGTCGAAATTTTTCGATGAAAATATCAAAAATTTTTGATGGTGAAAAAACCTATGAAAACGGTCGTATTATAGCATGTATAATGATTCTATGGTGAGCAAAAGTCATTTCGTGAAACGTTGGAAAATTAAAGAAAAAAAAAAAACACCATAGTATAGTATGTCGAAATTTTTCGATGAAAACGTCAAAATTTTTTGATGTTGAAAAAAGCCATGGAAACGGTCATATTATAGCATGTAGAATGATTCTATGGTGAGCAAAAGTCATTTCCTGAAATGGTGGAAAATTGAAAAAAAAAAAAAAAAACGCCATAGTATAGTATGTCGAAATTTTTTGATGAAACCGTCAAAATTTTTTGATGATGAAAAAAAAAAACATAAAAACGGTCGTATTATAGCATGTACAATGATTCTATGGTGAGCAAAAGTCATTTCCTGAAATGTTGGAAAATTTTAATAAAAAAACGCCATAGTATAGTATGTCGAAATTTTTCGATGAAAACATCAAATTTTTTTCAAGTCGAAAAAAAAACATGAAAACGGTCATATTGTAGCATGTAGAATGATTCTATGGTGAGCAAAAGTCATTTCGTGAAATGTTGGAAAATTTTACAAAAAAAAAGGCATAGGATAGTATGTCGAAATTTTTCGATTAAAACGTCAAAATTTTTTGATGTTGAAAAAAAAAACATGAAAACGGTGGTATTATAGCATGTAGAATGATTTTATGGTGAGCAAAAGTCATTTCGTGAAATGTTGGAAAATTGAAAAAAAAAAAAAAAATGCCATAGTATAGTATGTCGAAATTTTTTGATGAAACCGTCAAAATTTTTTGATGATGAAAAAAAAAAACTTAAAAACGGTCGTATTATAGCATGTACAATTATTCTATGGTGAGCAAAAGTCATTTCATGAAATGTTGAAAAATTTTACAAAAAAAAAAAAAAGGTCATAGTATAGTATGGCGAAATTTTTCGATGAAAACGTCAAATTTTTTTGATGATGAAAAAAAAAAACATAAAAACGTTCGTATTATAGCATGTACGATGATTCTATGGTGAGCAAAAGTCATTTCCTGAAATGTTGGAAAATTTTACAAAAAAAAAAAAGCCATACTATAGTATGTTGAAATTTTTTGATGAAACCGACAAAATTTTTTGATGTTGAAAAACACATGAAAACGGTGGTATTATAGCATGTACAATTATTCTATGGTGAGCAAAAGTCATTTCATGAAATGTTGGAAAATTTTACAAAAAAAAAAGGTCATAGTATAGTATGGCGAAATTTTTCGATGAAAACGTCAAATTTTTTTGATGATGAAAAAAAAAACATACAAACGTTCGTATTATAGCATGTACAATGATTCTATGGTGAGCAAAAGTCATTTCCTGAAATGTTGGAAAATTTTACAAAAAAAAAAAACGCCATGGTATAGTATGTCGAAATTTTTTGATTAAAACGTCAAAATTTTTTTGATGATGAAAAAAAAAACATAAAAACGTTCGTATTATAGCATGTACAACGACTCTGTGGTGAGCAAAAGTCATTACCTGAAATGTTGGAAAATTTTACAAAAAAAAAAAAAAAACGCCATAGTATAGTATGTCGAAATTTTTCGATGAAAATATCAAATTTTTTTCAAGTCGAAAAAAAACATGAAAAAGGTCATATTGTAACATGTAGAATGATTCTATGGTGAGCAAAAGTCATTTCGTTAAATTTTGGAAAATTAAAAAAAAAAAAAAAGCCATACTATAGTATGTTGAAATTTTTTGATGAAACCGACAAAATTTTTTGATGTTGAAAAACACATGAAAACGGTCGTATTATAGCATGTAGAATGATTCTATGGTGAGCAAAAGTCATTTCGTGACATCTTGGAAAATTTTAATAAAAAAAAAAACGCCATAGTATAGTATGTCGAAATTTTTCGATGAAAACATCAAATTTTTTTCAAGTCGAAAAAAAACATGAAAACGGTCATATTGTAGCATGTACAATGATTCTATGGTGAGCAAAAGTCATTTCGTGAAATGTTGGAAAATTAAAGAAAAAAAAAAAACGCCATAGTATAGTATGTCGAAATTTTTCGATGAAAACGTCAAAATTTTTTGATGTTGAAAAAAACCCATGGAAACGGTCATATTATAGCATGTAGAATGATTCTATGGTGAGCAAAAGTCATTTCCTGAAATGGTGGAAAATTGAAAAAAAAAAAAAAAAAACCCATAGTATAGTATGTCGAAATTTTTCGATTAAAACGTCAAAATTTTTTGATGTTGAAAAAAACATGAAAATGGTCGTATTATAACATGTAGAATGATTCTATGGTGAGGAAAAGTCACTTCGTGAAATCTTGGAAAATTTTAGTAAAAAAACGCCATAGTATAGTATGTCGAAATTTTTCGATGAAAACATCAAAATTTTTTCAAGTCGAAAAAAAACATGAAAACGGTCATATTGTAGCATGTAGAATGATTCTATGGTGAGCAAAAGTCATTTCGTGAAATGTTGGAAAATTTAAAAAAAAAAAAAAAAAGCCATAGTATAGTATGTCGAAATTTTTCGATGAAAACGTCAAAATTTTTTGATGTTGAAAAAAACCATATCAACGGTTGTATTATGGCATGTAGAATGATTCTATGGTGAGCAAAAGTCATTTCCTGAAATGGTGGAAAATTGAAAAAAAAAAAAAAAAACGCCATAGTATAGTATGTCGAAATTTTTCGATGAAAACATCAAATTTTTTTCAAGTCGAAAAAAAAACATGAAAACGGTCATATTGTAGCATGTAGAATGATTCTATGGTGAGCAAAAGTCATTTTGTGAAATGTTGGAAATTTAAAAAAAAAAAAAAAAAAAAAGCCATAGTATAGTATGTCGAAATTTTTCGATTAAAACGTCAAAATTTTTTGATGTTGAAAAAAAACATGAAAACGGTGGTATTATAGCATTTAGAATGATTCTATGGTGAGCAAAAGTCATTTCGTGAAATGTTGGAAAATTAAAAAAAAAAAAAAAAAAATGCCATAGTATAGTATGTCGAAATTTTTTGATGAAACCGTCAAAATTTTTTGATGATGAAAAAAAAAACATAAATACGGTCGTATTATAGCATGTACAATTATTCTATGGTGAGCAAAAGTCATTTCATGAAATAGTGGAAAATTTTACAAAAAAAAAGGTCATAGTATAGTATGGCAAAATTTTTCGATGAAAACGTCAAATTTTTTTGATGTTGAAAAAAAACATAAAAACGTTCGTATTATAGCATGTAGAATGATTCTATGGTGAGCAAAAGTCATTTCCTGAAATGTTGGAAAATTTTACAAAAAAAAAAAAAACGCCATAGTATAGTATGTCGAAATTTTTCGATGAAAACGTCAAAATTTTTTGATGTTGAAAAAAACATGAAAACGGTCGTATTATAACATGTAGAATGATTCTATGGTGAGCAAAAGTCATTTCCTGAAATGGTGGAAAATTGAAAAAAAAAAAAAAAAAAGCCATAGTATAGTATGTCGAAATTTTTCGATTAAAACGTCAAAATTTTTTGATGTTGAAAAAAACATGAAAACGGTCGTATTATAACATGTACAATGATTCTATGGTGAGCAAAAGTCATTTCCTGAAATGTTGGAAAACTTTACAAAAAAAAAAAAATGCCATAGTATAGTATGTCGAAATTTTTTGATGAAACCGTCAAAATGTTTTGGTGTTGAAAAAAAAACATGAAAACGGTCGTATTGTAGTATGTACAATGATTCTATGGTGAGCAAAAGTCATTTCGTGAAATCTTGGAAAATTTTAATAAAAAAACGCCATAGTATAGTATGTCGAAATTTTTCGATTAAAACGTCAAAATTTTTTGATGTTGAAAAAAAACATGAAAACGGTCGTATTATAGCATGTACAATGATTCTATGGTGAGCAAAAGTCATTTCCTGAAATGTTGGAAAATAAAAAAAAAAAAAAAAAAAAAAAAACGCCATGGTATAGTATGTCAAAATTTTTTGATTAAAACGTCAAAATTTTTTGGTGTTGAAAAAAAAAACATGAAAACGGTCGTATTATAGCATGTAGAATGATTCTATGGTGAGCAAAAGTCATTTCGTGAAATGTTGGGAAATTAAAGAAAAAAAAAACGCCATAGTATAGTATGTCGAAATTTTTCGATTAAAACGTCAAAAGTTTTTGATGTTGAAAAAAACCATGACAACGGTTGTATTATAGCATGTAGAATGATTCTATGGTGAGCAAAAGTCATTTCCTGAAATGGTGAAAAATTTTACAAAAAAAAAAGGCCATAGTATAGTATGTCGAAATTTTTGATGAAACCGTCAAAATTTTTTGATGTTGAAAAACATGAAAACGGTGGTATTATAGCATGTACAATTATTCTATGGTGAGCAAAAGTCATTTCATGAAATGTTGGAAAATTTTACAAAAAAAAAAAGAGCCATAGTATAGTATGGCGAAATTTTTTGATGAAACCGTCAAAATTTTTTGATGTTGAAAAAAACATGAAAACGGTTGTATTATAGCATGTAGAATGATTCTATGGTGAGCAAAAGTCATTTTGTTAAATTTTGGAAAATTTAAAAAAAAAAAAAAAGAGCCACAGTATAGTATGTCGAAATTTTTCAATGAAAACGTCAAAATTTATTGATGTTGAAAAAAACCATGGAAACGGTCATATTATAGCATGTAGAATGATTCTATGGTGAGCAAAAGTCATTTCCTGAAATGGTGGAAAATTAAAAAAAAAAACAATAAAACGCCATAGTATAGTATGTCGAAATTTTTGATTAAAACGTCAAAATTTTTTGATGTCGAAAAAAAACATGAAAACGGTCATATTGTAGGATGTAGAATGATTCTATGGTGAGCAAAAGTCATTTCATGAAATGTTGGAAAATTTTACAAAAAAAAAAGCCGTAGTATAGTATGTCGAAATTTTTCGATGAAAACGTCAAAATTTTTTGATGTTGAAAAAAACAAGAAAACGGTCGTATTATAGAATGTAGAATGAGTCTATGGTGAGCAAAAGTCATTTCGTGAAATCTTGGAAAATTTTAATAAAAAAAACGCCATAGTATAGTATGTCGAAATTTTTCGATGAAAACGTCAAAATATTTTGATGTTGAAAAAAACATGAAAACGGTGGTATTATAGCATGTAGAATGATTCTATGGTGAGCAAAAGTCATTTCCTGAAATGTTGGAAAATTTTACCAAAAAAAATACGCCATAGTATAGTATGTCGAAATTTTTCGATGAAAATGTCAAAATTTTTTGATGTTGAAAAAAACTATGAAAACGGTCGTATTATAGCATGTAGAATGATTCTATGGTGAGCAAAAGTCATTTCCTGAAATGGTGGAAAATTAAAAAAAAAACAAAAAACGCCATCGTATAGTATGTAGAAATATTTCGATGAAAACGTCAAAATTTCTTAGTCGCTATATTTCGCCAGTTTTCAGACCCCTCGAGCGAGTCTTTCAAATAAAAAAATTAGCGACAAATCTAACGAGTTTTGCTGGTGTTACTGGAGACTCTCATGAAAGCAGGTATCGTTCCTCTCAGTGAACAGCGGGTGCTGCCGTGGACCCTCCCCGGTCCCAAAGCAGTCACAAGCGGCACAGTCCTCGTCAGCAGACCCTCCTAGCTGTAGTCTCTGTTCACCCCTCCGCATCCAGACTGAATCAATTCCGCCTGCACAAAGCCGCCGCTGGCTGATGGAAATGTAAAATTTTGGGAATCAAACCCTGAATTTAAAAATATAGGGGGAAAAAAAAGAAGTTACTCCGCCAGAGTGTCCCCTTTGGGTCACTTTTGCTGGTCCCAAGCCTGGATAAAGGAGGAGGGTTGAATTGTGGTATTAAAAAAAAAAACAAAAAAACAACAGAACTGACAGAAGAAAGTTCATTTGTGGTTCTACACATATTTAGGGAATTTTTTACTCACTTTTTGTCTTCAGAGCTATTTACTGAATAAAGTATTACTAAAACTAATAATAATCAAATGCAGAGGCAATTTTGTAAAATGATCAAGAGTAGATATATTTATATATCTACTTCTATATATCTATCTATATCTATATCTATATATCTTAGACCGGTAGTCTTATAATTACAACCGGCCCTTTGAGGGCAGCCATAATGCTGATGTGGCCCTGGTGTGATGCTATACTGTGACTTGTTGTCATTACTTTTTTCAACATACTACACCAACTTTTCAACTTATCGACATACTTTTTTACCTCACTTTTTCAACATACTGTGTAAATCTGAATTTCCCCACTGTGGGACTAATAAAGGAATATCTTTCTTTCTTTCTTTCTTTCTATTTTTACATGCTGTGACTTAAAAAAAAAAATCTGACATACCTGTTTATAACTTGAATCGATTGGAGCTCTTCTGTGGGTCCTTGTTAAACCTGTGAAAAAACAAAATGTCTTGATGTTTTTATTAAGATAAGAGTGAGTGTAAAATGAACTGACATGTTTTGTTTGTTGCTCTCTTTCTCTCTCTGTGGTCTACCAGAATGTACCCTGGACTTTGAAGAAACTGATGACTCCATGTTCTCCTACCCTTCCTCTCTTCCTCCACCCTGCTCCACTTCCCTGGATCCCCTCCCTGACAATGCCCTGCTGAGGATGAAACCAGTCCACACCTACTCCCGAAACAACAGCCAGAACCACACTTCCCCTCGGCCTCCGCTTGGACCCTCTTCCTCTGTGGCCTCCACTTCCTTGGTTTTCCCTTCTGTGTCTGATTCAGACACTGCCTCATCCTCCGCTGCGCCTCCCCTGTCACAGTCCCCCACAAGCACCGGCATGACTGCCTCCTCCCTCCCTGCTCCTTCCTCCTCATTCACGCCCCCTCTCCCACTTTCCTCTTCATCTGCTGCAGCCAATACCTCTCACCCTGCATCGTCCTCTTCCTCCATCCTACCATCTCCTGCTCCTCTCACTTACATCGCTGCTGTTTCTTCCTCTGTTGCTTCTGCTGCAACCTCTTCATCGAACTCTCAACCTTCTTCGTCTTCCTCAGTCCTACCACCCAATCATCCCCCCACCTCAGGCTCAAACCCACCTGATCCTCTCCCGACTGGAGCGTCCTTCCACAGGGCCCATGATCACGTGGCCCAGATGGCATCTCAGAGCCTCCAACAGCAGCGGACCAGCAGGATGCTTTTGACCTCGGTGTCTCAATCTCTGGAGATGTTGGCTCAGTCCGTCCAGCTGCTGGTGGAGAGCCAGCAAGAGTTTGTGCAAGAGTCTCTGCTGCTGCAGAGGGAGACGGTGGACATCCTGAGGGATTTCTCCAACACGGCACTGACGATGCTGAGAGACAAAGCCAACAGTGGACAACTGGTGACGCATCATCAGCCCACATCACGCTTCTGAAAAATGGAGATGAACACAGTAATAGGTTATCAAATAGGTTTTCAAAACAAACATGGGCAGGTAACCACAAGCCAAGTGCAGGTGAATTTTGGCAGTGGGAGCAGATTACAGACGATCAACCACCATGTGGAGACCTTCTGATTTAGACATTACTACAATTAAGTTGCTGGACAGAAAAGTTCTTTCCTGAAAATGAGACAAAATGTTTGCCCAGAGGCACAAACACATGCAGATGTAGAGCATGATCTCATAGGCTGTTTATTTATGTGCCTGAGTTTTTATTTTTTTCTTCCATATTTACAGTTTGTTGCAAGCTCATGTTTTCCACACTGTAACTGGCATTTTTAAGGTGGAGTTAAGAGCTGTTGAAATATTGTGACAAATTTCCTTCACAAAGAAAGATTGACTGAAAGGATTTTTGCTTCTTGACTGCACTGGGACATGTGGTTTAACTGGCTCACTGAATGAGAGAAAATTAACAAAGCAACTGTAATATGTCAGCAGAATGTAAAAGTACTAACCCAGCATTTGAGCTCGGAGCAAGCTCTGCATCAGAGAGGGAGCATCCCTCCGGCTGGCATCATAATAGTGGACTGTTGTAATCTCAATTGTAGTAATACCTGGTTTGGTGATATACTGAAGGGTAACATGGCGGGAGCTGTTGAGGCAGAGCAGAAAGCACATGTTCTTATTAGAGTGACATTCTGGAAACATTAGGATGCCCATAATAGAAATGAAGACAATGTGCTGTAAAAACAATGTTTTTTGTCCAGCTCTTAACATGGCATTCTAGACAGTATCCCTAACCCTCAACAGCCCAACCAACCGACTTGTAACTGTCTGCTGTAACACCAGGCTATGTGAGGTTTTCAATAGCCAAATCCTGAGAATAAAAAATTTATAATTAAAAGAACAGGAACCTGTTTGGATTATATTGTATTACATGTCAAATAGTCATGAATAATAATTTATAGTATGTAAAAAAACTGTTGTCAAGTAATATTGTATAGTATGCGTATATGAAAGTCATAGTATGTTGAAAAAATTTAAAACTAATAAAGTGAAAAAATAAAATAGTCATAGTATAGTATGTCGAAAAAAGTCATTAAAAATTCATAGTACAACATGTCGAAAAAAGTCATAGCATAGCATGTCGAAAAAAGTCAGTATACTATGTAAAAAAAGTCATGAAAAAAGTCATAGTATAGCATGTCGAAAAAAGTCATGAAAAAAAAAAAAAAAAAAAAAAAAGTCATAGTATAGCATGTCAAAAAAAGTCATGAAAAAGTCATAGTATAGCATGTTGAAAAAAGTCATGAAAAAGTCATAGTATAGCATGTCGAAAAAAGTCACTAAAAAATAGTATAGCATGTCGAAAAAAGTCACTAAAAAATAGTATAGCATGTCGAAAAAAGTCATTAAAAATTCATAGTATAGTATGTCGAAAAAAGTCACTAAAAAATAGTATAGCATGTCGAAAAAAGTCATTAAAAATTCATAGTATAGTATGTCGAAAAAAGTCATAGTACAGCATGTCGAAAAAAGTCCTGAAAAAAGTAATAGTATAGCATGTCGAAAAAAGTCACGAAAAAATAGCATAGCATGTCGAAAAAAGTCACAAAAAAATAGTACAGCATGTCGAATAGTCATAGCGTAGCATGTCGAAAAAAGTCACAAAAAAATAATACAGCATGTCGAATAGTCATAGCATAGCATGTCGAAAAAAGTAAAAATAGTACAGCATGTCGAAAAAACTCACAGTATAGTATGTCGAAAAAAGTCATAGTATAGCATGTCGAAAAAAGTCACTAAAAAATAGTATAGCATGTCGAAAAAAGTCATTAAAAATTCATAGTATAGTATGGCGAAAAAAGTCATAGTATAGTATGTAGAAAAAAGTAATAGTATAGCATGCCAAAGAAAGTCATAGCATAGCATGTCGAAAAAAGTAAAAAGAATAGTACAGCATGTCGAAAAAACTCACAGTATAGTATGTCGAAAAAAGTCATAGCATAGCATGTCGAAAAAAGTAAAAAGAATAGTACAGCATGTCGAAAAAACTCACAGTATAGTATGTCGAAAAAAGTCACGAAAAAATAGCATAACATGTCGAAAAAAGTCACAAAAAAATAGTACAGCATGTCGAATAGTCATAGCATAGCATGTCGCAAAAAGTAAAAAGAATAGTACAGCATGTCGAAAAAACTCACAGTATAGTATGTCGAAAAAAGTAATAGTATAGCATGTCGAAAAAGTCATAGTATAGTATGTCGAAAAAAGTCATAGTATAGCATGTCGAAAAAAGTCATTAAAAAGTCACAGTACAGTATGTCGAAAAGTCATGAAAAAAGTCAAAGTATAGCATGTCGAAAAAAGTCATAGTATACTATGTCGAAAAAAGTCCTGAAAAAAGTCACAGTATAGCATGTCGACAAAAGTCATGAAAAAGTCATAGTATAGTATGTTGAAAAATGTCATGAAAAAATCATAGTATAGCATGTCGAAAAAAGTCATAGTATAGTATGTCAAAAAAAGTCCTGAAAAAAGTCATAGTATGTCGAAAAAAGTCATAGTATACACGTCGAAAAAAGTCATAGTATAGCATGTCGAAAAAAGTCACAGTATAGTATCTCGAAAAAAGTCATAGTGTAGTATGTCGAAAAAAGTCATAGTATAGCATGTCGAAAAAAGTCATGAAAAAGTCATAGTATAGTATGTCGAAAAAAGTCACAGTATAGTATGTCGAAAAAAGTCACAGTATAGTATGTCCAAAAAAGTCATAGTATAGTATGTCGAAAAAAGTCATAGTATAGCATGTCGAAAAAAGTCATGAAAAAGTCATAGTATAGTATGTCGAAAAAAGTCACAGTATAGTATGTCGAAAAAAGTCATAGTATAGCATGTCGATAAAGTCACAGTATAGTATGTCGAAAAAAGTCATAGTATAGTATGTCGAAAAAAGTCATAGTATAGTATGTCGAAAAAAGTCATAGTATAGCATGTCGAAAAAAGTCATGAAAAAGTCATAGTATAGTATGTCAAAAAAAGTCATAGTATAGTATGTCGAAAAAAGTCATAGTATAGTATGTCGAAAAAAGTCATAGTATAGCATGTCGAAAAAAGTCATGAAAAAGTCATAGTATAGTATGTCAAAAAAGTCATAGTATAGTATGTCGAAAAAAGTCATAGTATAGTATGTCAAAAAAGTCATAGTATAGTATGTCGAACAAAGTTATTAAAGTCATAGTATAGTATGTCAAAAAAAGTCATAGTATAGTATGTCGAAAAAAGTCATAGTATAGTATGTCGAAAAAAGTCATAGTATAGCATGTCGAAAAAAGTCATGAAAAAGTCATAGTATAGTATGTCAAAAAAAGTCATAGTATAGTATGTCGAAAAAAGTCATAGTATAGTATGTCAAAAAAGTCATAGTATAGTATGTCGAACAAAGTTATTAAAGTCATAGTATAGTATGTCAAAAAAAGTCATAGTATAGCATGTCGAAAAAAGTCATAGTATAGCATGCGAAAAAAGTCATAGTATAGCATGTCTAACAAAGTTATTAAAGTCATAGTATAGTATGTCAAAAAAAAGTCATAGTATAGTATGTCAACAAAGTTATTAAAGTCATAGTATAGTATGTCGAAAAAAGTCACTAAAAACTCATAGTATAGCATTCAAAAAAGTCATAGTATAGCATGTCGAAAAAAGTCATAGTATAGCATGTCGAAAAAAGTCACTAAAAACTCATAGTATAGCATGTCGAAAAAAGTCATAGTATAGCATGTCGAAAAAAGTCATAGTATAGCATGTCTAACAAAGTTATTAAAGTCATAGTATAGTATGTCAAAAAAAAAGTCATAGTATAGTATGTCGAACAAAGTTATTAAAGTCATAGTATAGTATGTCAAAAAAAAGTCATAGTATAGCATGTCGAAAAAAGTCACTAAAAACTCATAGTATAGCATGTCGAAAAAAGTCATAGTATAGCATGTCGAAAAAAGTCATAGTATAGCATGTCTAACAAAGTTATTAAAGTCATAGTATAGTATGTCAAAAAAAAGTCAAAATATAGCATGTCGAAAAAAGTCATAGTATAGTATGTCAAAAAAAGTCATAGTATAGTATGTCGAAAAAAGTCATAGTATAGTATGTCAAAAAAGTCATAGTATAGCATGTCGAAAAAAGTCATAGTATAGCATGTCGAACAAAGTTATTAAAGTCACAGTATAGTATGTCAAACAAAGTTATTAAAGTCATAGTATAGTATGTCAAAAAAAGTCATAATATAGCATGTCGAAAAAAGTCATAGTATAGTATGTCAAAAAAAGTCATAGTATAGCATGTCGTAAACAGTCATGAAAAAGTCATAGTATAGTATGTCAAAAAAAAAGTCATAGCATAACATGTCGAAAAAAACTCATAGTATAGTATGTCGAAAAAAATCATAGTATAGCATGTCGAAAAAAATCATAGTATAGCATGTCGAAAAAAGTCATAGTATAGCATGTCGAAAAAAGTCATAGTATAGTATGTTGAAAAAAGTCATAGTATAGCATGTCAAAAAAAGTCATAGCATAGCATGTCAAAAAAGTCATAGTATAGTATGTCGAAAAAAGTCATAGTATAGCATGTCGAAAAAACTCATAGTATAGCATGTCGAAAAAAGTCATAGTATAGTATGTCAAAAAAAGTCATAGTATAGCATGTCGAAAAAACTCATAGTTTAGCATGTCGAAAAAAGTCAGTATAGCATGTCGAAAAAGTCATAGTATAGCATGTCGCAAAAGTCATAGTATAGTATGTCGAAAAAAGTCATTAAAAAGACATAGTACAGCATGTCGAAAAAGTCATAGTATAGCATGTCGAAAAAAGTCACAGTATAGTATCTCGAAAAAAGTCATAGTATAGTATGTCGAAAAAAGTCATAGTATAGCATGTCGAAAAAAGTCATGAAAAAGTCATAGTATAGTATGTCGAAAAAAGTCACAGTATAGTATGTCGAAAAAAGTCATAGTATAGCATGTCGAAAAAAGTCACAGTATAGCATGTCGAAAAAGTCATAGTATAGTATGTCGAAAAAAGTCATTAAAAAGACATAGTACAGCATGTCGAAAAAGTCATAGTATAGTATGTCGAAAAAAGTCATTAAAAAGTCATAGTATGGCATGTCGAAAAAAGTCATGAAAAAAGTCATAGTAAAGCATGTTGAAAAAAGTCATAGTATAGCATGTTGAAAAAAGTCACTAAAAAATAGTATAGCATGTCGAAAAAAGTCATTAAAAATTCATAGTATAGTATGGCGAAAAAAGTCATAGTATAGTATGTAGAAAAAAGTAATAGTATAGCATGCCAAAGAAAGTCATAGTATAGCATGTCGAAAAAAGTCATAATATAGCATGTCGAAAAAAGTCATTAAAAAGTCATAGTATAGTATGTCGAAAAAAGTCATAGCATAGCATGTCGAAAAAAGTAAAAAGAATAGTACAGCATGTCGAAAAAACTCACAGTATAGTATGTCGAAAAAAGTCAGCATAGCATGTCGAAAAAAGTCACGAAAAAATAGCATAACATGTCGAAAAAAGTCATAGTATAGCATGTCGAAAAAAGTCATTAAAAAGTCACAGTACAGTATGTCGAAAAGTCATGAAAAAAGTCAGAGTATAGCATGTCGAAAAAAGTCATAGTATACTATGTCGAAAAAAGTCCTGAAAAAAGTCACAGTATAGCATGTCGACAAAAGTCATGAAAAAGTCATAGTATAGTATGTTGAAAAATGTCATGAAAAAATCATAGTATAGCATGTCGAAAAAAGTCATAGTATAGTATGTCAAAAAAAGTCCTGAAAAAAGTCATAGTATGTCGAAAAAAGTCATAGTATACACGTCGAAAAAAGTCATAGTATAGCATGTCGAAAAAAGTCACAGTATAGTATCTCGAAAAAAGTCATAGTGTAGTATGTCGAAAAAAGTCATAGTATAGCATGTCGAAAAAAGTCATGAAAAAGTCATAGTATAGTATGTCGAAAAAAGTCACAGTATAGTATGTCGAAAAAAGTCATAGTATAGCATGTCGAAAAAAGTCACAGTATAGTATGTCGAAAAAAGTCATAGTATAGTATGTCGAAAAAAGTCATAGTATAGCATGTCGAAAAAAGTCATGAAAAAGTCATAGTATAGTATGTCGAAAAAAGTCACAGTATAGTATGTCGAAAAAAGTCATAGTATAGCATGTCGAAAAAAGTCACAGTATAGTATGTCGAAAAAAGTCATAGTATAGCATGTCGAAAAAAGTCATGAAAAAGTCATAGTATAGTATGTCAAAAAAAGTCATAGTATAGTATGTCGAAAAAAGTCATAGTATAGTATGTCGAAAAAAGTCATAGTATAGCATGTCGAAAAAAGTCATGAAAAAGTCATAGTATAGTATGTCAAAAAAGTCATAGTATAGTATGTCGAAAAAAGTCATAGTATAGTATGTCAAAAAAGTCATAGTATAGTATGTCGAACAAAGTTATTAAAGTCATAGTATAGTATGTCAAAAAAAGTCATAGTATAGTATGTCGAAAAAAGTCATAGTATAGTATGTCGAAAAAAGTCATAGTATAGCATGTCGAAAAAAGTCATGAAAAAGTCATAGTATATATGCAAAAAAAGTCATAGTATAGTATGTCGAAAAAAGTCATAGTATAGTATGTCAAAAAAGTCATAGTATAGAATGTCGAACAAAGTTATTAAAGTCATAGTATAGTATGTCAAAAAAAGTCAGAGTATAGCATGTCGAAAAAAGTCACTAAAAACTCATAGTATAGCATGTCGAAAAAAGTCATAGTATAGCATGTCGAAAAAAGTCATAGTATAGCATGTCTAACAAAGTTATTAAAGTCATAGTATAGTATGTCAAAAAAAGTCAAAATATAGCATGTCGAAAAAAGTCATAGTATAGTATGTCAAAAAAAGTCATAGTATAGTATGTCGAAAAAAGTCATAGTATAGTATGTCAAAAAAAGTCATAATATAGCATGTCGAAAAAAGTCATAGTATAGCATGTCGAACAAAGTTATTAAAGTCATAGTATAGTATGTCAAACAAAGTTATTAAAGTCATAGTATAGTATGTCAAAAAAAGTCATAATATAGCATGTCGAAAAAAGTCATAGTATAGTATGTCAAAAAAAGTCATAGTATAGCATGTCGTAAACAGTCATGAAAAAGTCATAGTATAGTATGTCAAAAAAAAAGTCATAGCATAGCATGTCGAAAAAACTCATAGTATAGTTTGTCGAAAAAAATCATAGTATAGCATGTCGAAAAAAATCATAGTATAGCATGTCGAAAAAAGTCATAGTATAGCATGTCGAAAAAAGTCATAGTATAGTATGTCGAAAAAAGTCATAGTATAGCATGTCAAAAAAAGTCATAGCATAGCATGTCAAAAAAGTCATAGTATAGCATGTCGAAAAAAGTCATAGTATAGCATGTCGAAAAAAGTCATAGTATAGTATGTCAAAAAAAGTCATAGTATAGCATGTCGAAAAAAACTCATAGTTTAGCATGTCGAAAAAAGTCATAGTATAGCATGTCGAAAAAGTCATAGTATAGCATGTCGCAAAAGTCATAGTATAGTATGTCGAAAAAAGTCATTAAAAAGACATAGTACAGCATGTCGAAAAAGTCATAGTATAGTATGTCGAAAAAAGTCATTAAAAAGTCATAGTATGGCATGTCGAAAAAAGTCATGAAAAAAGTCATAGTAAAGCATGTTGAAAAAAGTCATAGTATAGCATGTTGAAAAAAGTCACGAAAAAATAGCATAGCATGTCAAATAGTCATAGTATAGCATGTTGAAAAAACTAAAAAGAATAGTACAGCATGTCGAAAAAACTCACAGTATAGTATGTCGAAAAAAGTAATAGTATAGCATGTCGAAAAAGTCATAGTATAGTATGTCGAAAAAAGTCATAGTATAGCATGTCGAAAAAAGTCATAGTATAGCATGTTTAAAAAAGTCTCGTATAGTATGTCGAAAAGTCATTAAAAAGTCACAGTACAGTATGTCGAAAAAAGTCATGAAAAAAGTCATAGTATACTATGCCAAAAAAGTCCTGAAAAAAGTCAAGTATACTATGTCGAAAAAAGTCCTAAAAAATCTTAGTATAGCATTAAAAATTATATTATAGTATGTCGAAAAAAGTTATAGTACAGCATGTCTAAGAAGTCCTGAGAAAAGTCATAGTATAGCATGTCGAAAAAAGTCACAGTATAGTATGTCGAAAAAAGTCATAGTATAGTATGTCGAAAAAAGCAAGTATAGCATGTCGTAAAAGTCATGAAAAATCATATAATATTCAAAAAAGCAAATAGCATAAAAAACAATAAGTATTCGAAAAAACAGATATAGCATCAAAAAACAAGCAAGCATTCGAAAAAACAAGTATAGCATTAAAAAAATATATATATTCAAAAAAAAGTATAGCATTAAAAAAATAGTTAGCATTAAAAACAAGTATAGCATTCAAAAAGTCATATATAGCATTCAAAGCATAGTATAGTATTCGAAAAAAGCATAAAAGACAAACACATAAAACAATAATATAAAAACAAAAAGCAAAACAAAAACAAAAAAAAAAGTCATGAACAAAGTCATAGTATAGCATGTTGAAAAAAGTCATAGTATAGCATGTCGAAAAAAGTCACAGTATAGTATGTCGAAAAAATGTCATAGTATAGTATGTCGAAAAAAGTCATAGATAGTATGTTGAAAAAAGTCAGTATAGTATGTTGAAAAAAGTCATAGTATAGTATGTCAAAAAAAGTCAAAGTAGAGTATGTCGAAAAGTCATGAAAAAAGTCACAGTAGAGTATGTCAAAAAGTCATGAAAAAAGTCATAGTATAGTATGTCGAAAAAAGTCCTGAAAAAAGTTAGTATAGCATGCGACAGAAGTCATGAAAAAGTCATAGTATAGTATGTTGAAAAATGTCATGAAAAAGTCATAGTATAGTATGTCGAAAAAAGTCACAGTATAGTATGTCGAAAAAAGTCACAGTATAGTATGCCAAAAAAGTCATAGTATAGTATGTCGAAAAAAGTCATAGTATAGCATGTCGAAAAAAGTCATGAAAAAGTCATAGTATAGTATGTCGAAAAAAGTCACAGATAGTATGTCGAAAAAAGTCATAGTATAGCATGTCGATAAAGCACAGTATAGTATGTCGAAAAAAGTCATAGTATAGTATGTCGAAAAAAGTCATAGTATAGTATGTCGAAAAAAGTCATAGTATAGCATGTCGAAAAAAGTCATGAAAAAGTCATAGTATAGTATGTCAAAAAAAGTCATAGTATAGTATGTCGAAAAAAGTCATAGTATAGTATGTCGAAAAAAGTCATAGTATAGCATGTCGAAAAAAGTCATGAAAAAGTCATAGTATAGTATGTCAAAAAAGTCATAGTATAGTATGTCGAAAAAAGTCATAGTATAGTATGTCAAAAAAGTCATAGTATAGTATGTCGAACAAAGTTATTAAAGTCATAGTATAGTATGTCAAAAAAAGTCATAGTATAGTATGTCGAAAAAAGTCATAGTATAGTATGTCGAAAAAAGTCATAGTATAGCATGTCGAAAAAAGTCATGAAAAAGTCATAGTATAGTATGTCAAAAAAAGTCATAGTATAGTATGTCGAAAAAAGTCATAGTATAGTATGTCAAAAAAGTCATAGTATAGTATGTCGAACAAAGTTATTAAAGTCATAGTATAGATGTCAAAAAAAGTCATAGTATAGCATGTCGAAAAAAGTCACTAAAAACTCATAGTATAGCATGTCGAAAAAAGTCATAGTATAGCATGTCAAAAAAGTCATAGTATAGCATGTCTAACAAAGTTATTAAAGTCATAGTATAGTATGTCAAAAAAAAGTCATAGTATAGTATGTCGAACAAAGTTATTAAAGTCATAGTATAGTATGTCGAAAAAAGTCACTAAAAACTCATAGTATAGCATGTCGAAAAAAGTCATAGTATAGCATGTCGAAAAAAGTCATAGTATAGCATGTCGAAAAAAGTCACTAAAAACTCATAGTATAGCATGTCGAAAAAAGTCATAGTATAGCATGTCGAAAAAAGTCATAGTATAGCATGTCTAACAAAGTTATAAAGTCATAGTATAGTATGTCAAAAAAAAGCATAGTATAGTATGTCGAACAAAGTATTAAAGTCATAGTATAGTATGTCAAAAAAAGTCATAGTATAGCATGTCGAAAAAAGTCACTAAAAACTCATAGTATAGCATGTCGAAAAAAGTCATAGTATAGCATGTCAAAAAAGTCATAGTATAGCATGTCTAACAAAGTTATTAAAGTCATAGTATAGTATGTCAAAAAAAAGTCAAAATATAGCATGTCGAAAAAAGTCATAGTATAGTATGTCAAAAAAGTCAAAGAGAGTATGTCGAAAAGTCATGAAAAAAGTCACAGTAGAGTATGTCAAAAAGTCATAAAAAAGTCATAGTATAGTATGTCGAAAAAAGTCCTGAAAAAGAGTAAGCATGTCGACAGAAGTCATAAAAAGTCATAGAAGTATGTTGAAAAATGCATAAAAAGCAAGAAGTATGTCGAAAAAAGTCACAGTATAGTATGTCGAAAAAAGTCACAGTATAGTATGTCCAAAAAAGTCATAGTATAGTATGTCGAAAAAAGTCATAGTATAGCATGTCGAAAAAAGTCATGAAAAAGTCATAGTATAGTATGTCGAAAAAAGTCACAGTATAGTATGTCGAAAAAAGTCATAGTATAGCATGTCGATAAAGTCACAGATAGTATGTCGAAAAAAGTCATAGTATAGTATGTCAAAAAAGTCATAGTATAGTATGTCGAAAAAAGTCATAGTATAGCATGTCGAAAAAAGTCATGAAAAAGTCATAGTATAGTATGTCAAAAAAAGTCATAGTATAGTATGTCGAAAAAAGTCATAGTATAGTATGTCGAAAAAAGTCATAGTATAGCATGTCGAAAAAAGTCATGAAAAAGTCATAGTATAGTATGTCAAAAAAGTCATAGTATAGTATGTCGAAAAAAGTCATAGTATAGTATGTCAAAAAAGTCATAGTATAGTATGTCGAACAAAGTTATTAAAGTCATAGTATAGTATGTCAAAAAAAGTCATAGTATAGTATGTCGAAAAAAGTCATAGTATAGTATGTCGAAAAAAGTCATAGTATAGCATGTCGAAAAAAGTCATGAAAAAGTCATAGTATAGATGTCAAAAAAAGTCATAGTATAGTATGCGAAAAAAGTCATAGTATAGTATGTCAAAAAAGTCATAGTATAGTATGTCGAACAAAGTTATTAAAGTCATAGTATAGTATGTCAAAAAAAGTCATAGTATAGCATGTCGAAAAAAGTCACTAAAAACTCATAGTATAGCATGTCAAAAAAGTCATAGTATAGCATGTCGAAAAAAGTCATAGTATAGCATGTCTAACAAAGTTATTAAAGTCATAGTATAGTATGTCAAAAAAAAGTCATAGTATAGTATTCAACAAAGTTATTAAAGTCATAGTATAGTATGTCGAAAAAAGTCACTAAAAACTCATAGTATAGCATGTCGAAAAAAGTCATAGTATAGCATGTCGAAAAAAGTCATAGTATAGCATGTCGAAAAAAGTCACTAAAAACTCATAGTATAGCATGTCGAAAAAAGTCATAGTATAGCATGTCGAAAAAAGTCATAGTATAGCATGTCAACAAAGTTATTAAAGTCATAGTATAGTATGTCAAAAAAAAGTCATAGTATAGTATGTCGAACAAAGTTATTAAAGTCATAGTATAGTATGTCAAAAAAAGTCATAGTATAGCATGTCGAAAAAAGTCACTAAAAACTCATAGTATAGCATGCGAAAAAAGTCATAGTATAGCATGTCGAAAAAAGTCATAGTATAGCATGTCTAACAAAGTTATTAAAGTCATAGTATAGTATGTCAAAAAAAAGTCAAAATATAGCATGCGAAAAAAGTCATAGTATAGTATGTCAAAAAAGTCATAGTATAGTATGTCGAAAAAAGTCATAGTATAGTATGTCAAAAAAGTCATAGTATAGCATGTCGAAAAAAGTCATAGTATAGCATGTCGAACAAAGTTATTAAAGTCATAGTATAGTATGTCAAACAAAGTTATTAAAGTCATAGTATAGTATGCAAAAAAAGTCATAATATAGCATGTCGAAAAAAGTCATAGTATAGTATGTCAAAAAAAGTCATAGTATAGCATGTCGTAAACAGTCATGAAAAAGTCATAGTATAGTATGTCAAAAAAAGTCATAGCATAACATGTCGAAAAAACTCATAGTATAGTATGTCGAAAAAAATCATAGATAGCATGTCGAAAAAAATCATAGTATAGCATGTCGAAAAAAGTCATAGTATAGCATGTCGAAAAAAGTCATAGTATAGTATGTTGAAAAAAGTCATAGTATAGCATGTCAAAAAAAGTCATAGCATAGCATGTCAAAAAAGTCATAGTATAGTATGTCGAAAAAAGTCATAGTATAGCATGTCGAAAAAACTCATAGTATAGCATGTCGAAAAAAGTCATAGTATAGTATGTCAAAAAAAGTCATAGTATAGCATGTCGAAAAAACTCATAGTTTAGCATGTCGAAAAAAGTCAGTATAGCATGTCGAAAAAGTCATAGTATAGCATGTCGCAAAAGTCATAGTATAGTATGTCGAAAAAAGTCATTAAAAAGACATAGTACAGCATGTCGAAAAAGTCATAGTATAGCATGTCGAAAAAAGTCACAGTATAGTATCTCGAAAAAAGTCATAGTATAGTATGTCGAAAAAAGTCATAGTATAGCATGTCGAAAAAAGTCAAAAAAGTCATAGATAGTATGTCGAAAAAAGTCACAGTATAGTATGTCGAAAAAAGTCATAGTATAGCATGTCGAAAAAAGTCACAGTATAGTATGTCGAAAAAAGTCATAGTATAGCATGTCGAAAAAAGTCATGAAAAAGTCATAGTATAGTATGTCGAAAAAAGTCACAGAAGTATGTCAAAAAAGTCATAGTATAGCATGTCGAAAAAAGTCACAGTATAGCATGTCGAAAAAGTCATAGTATAGTATGTCGAAAAAAGTCATTAAAAAGACATAGTACAGCATGTCGAAAAAGTCATAGTATAGTATGTCGAAAAAAGTCATTAAAAAGTCATAGTATGGCATGTCGAAAAAAGTCATGAAAAAAGTCATAGAAAGCATGTTGAAAAAAGTCATAGTATAGCATGTTGAAAAAAGTCACTAAAAAATAGTATAGCATGTCGAAAAAAGTCATTAAAAATTCATAGTATAGTATGGCGAAAAAAGTCATAGTATAGTATGTAGAAAAAAGTAATAGTATAGCATGCCAAAGAAAGTCATAGTATAGCATGTCGAAAAAAGTCATAATATAGCATGTCGAAAAAAGTCATTAAAAAGTCATAGTATAGTATGTCGAAAAAAGTCATAGCATAGCATGTCGAAAAAAGTAAAAAGAATAGTACAGCATGTCGAAAAAACTCACAGTATAGTATGTCGAAAAAAGTCAGCATAGCATGTCGAAAAAAGTCACGAAAAAATAGCATAACATGTCGAAAAAAGTCATAGTATAGCATGTCGAAAAAAGTCATTAAAAAGTCACAGTACAGTATGTCGAAAAGTCATGAAAAAAGTCAGAGTATAGCATGTCGAAAAAAGTCATAGTATACTATGTCGAAAAAAGTCCTGAAAAAAGTCACAGTATAGCATGTCGACAAAAGTCATGAAAAAGTCATAGTATAGTATGTTGAAAAATGTCATGAAAAAATCATAGTATAGCATGTCGAAAAAAGTCATAGTATAGTATGTCAAAAAAAGTCCTGAAAAAAGTCATAGTATGTCGAAAAAAGTCATAGTATACACGTCGAAAAAAGTCATAGTATAGCATGTCGAAAAAAGTCACAGTATAGTATCTCGAAAAAAGTCATAGTGTAGTATGTCGAAAAAAGTCATAGTATAGCATGTCGAAAAAAGTCATGAAAAAGTCATAGTATAGTATGTCGAAAAAAGTCACAGTATAGTATGTCGAAAAAAGTCATAGTATAGCATGTCGAAAAAAGTCACAGTATAGTATGTCGAAAAAAAGTCATAGTATAGTATGTCGAAAAAAGTCATAGTATAGCATGTCGAAAAAAGTCATGAAAAAGTCATAGTATAGTATGTCGAAAAAAGTCACAGTATAGTATGTCGAAAAAAGTCATAGTATAGCATGTCGAAAAAAGTCACAGTATAGTATGTCGAAAAAAAGTCATAGTATAGCATGTCGAAAAAAGTCATGAAAAAGTCATAGTATAGTATGTCAAAAAAAAGTCATAGTATAGTATGTCGAAAAAAGTCATAGTATAGTATGTCGAAAAAAGTCATAGTATAGCATGTCGAAAAAAGTCATGAAAAAGTCATAGTATAGTATGTCAAAAAAGTCATAGTATAGTATGTCGAAAAAAGTCATAGTATAGTATGTCAAAAAAGTCATAGTATAGTATGTCGAACAAAGTTATTAAAGTCATAGTATAGTATGTCAAAAAAAGTCATAGTATAGTATGTCGAAAAAAGTCATAGTATAGTATGTCGAAAAAAGTCATAGTATAGCATGTCGAAAAAAGTCATGAAAAAGTCATAGTATAGTATGTCAAAAAAAGTCATAGTATAGTATGTCGAAAAAAGTCATAGTATAGTATGTCAAAAAAGTCATAGTATAGAATGTCGAACAAAGTTATTAAAGTCATAGTATAGTATGTCAAAAAAAGTCAGAGTATAGCATGTCGAAAAAAGTCACTAAAAACTCATAGTATAGCATGTCGAAAAAAGTCATAGTATAGCATGTCGAAAAAAGTCATAGTATAGCATGTCTAACAAAGTTATTAAAGTCATAGTATAGTATGTCAAAAAAAGTCAAAATATAGCATGTCGAAAAAAGTCATAGTATAGTATGTCAAAAAAGTCATAGTATAGTATGTCGAAAAAAGTCATAGTATAGTATGTCAAAAAAAGTCATAATATAGCATGTCGAAAAAAGTCATAGTATAGCATGTCAACAAAGTTATTAAAGTCATAGTATAGTATGTCAAAAAAGTATTAAAGTCATAGTATAGTATGTCAAAAAAAGTCATAATATAGCATGTCGAAAAAAGTCACAAAAACATAGTATAGCATCAAAACATAGTATAGCACAAATCATATAAGCACAACAAGATAAACAAAAGTATCAAAAAAACAAAAATAGCACAAAAAACAAGTATAGTATGTCAAAAAAGTCATAGTATAGTATGTCGAAAAAAGTCATAGTATAGTATGTCAAAAAAAGTCATAATATAGCATGTCGAAAAAAGTCATAGTATAGCATGTCGAACAAAGTTATTAAAGTCATAGTATAGTATGTCAAACAAAGTTATTAAAGTCATAGTATAGTATGTCAAAAAAAGTCATAATATAGCATGTCGAAAAAAGTCATAGTATAGTATGTCAAAAAAAGTCATAGTATAGCATGTCGTAAACAGTCATGAAAAAGTCATAGTATAGTATGTCAAAAAAAAGTCATAGCATAGCATGTCGAAAAAACTCATAGTATAGTTTGTCGAAAAAAATCATAGTATAGCATGTCGAAAAAAATCATAGTATAGCATGTCGAAAAAAGTCATAGTATAGCATGTCGAAAAAAGTCATAGTATAGTATGTCGAAAAAAGTCATAGTATAGCATGTCAAAAAAAAGTCATAGCATAGCATGTCAAAAAAGTCATAGTATAGCATGTCGAAAAAAAGTCATAGTATAGCATGTCGAAAAAAGTCATAGTATAGTATGTCAAAAAAAAGTCATAGTATAGCATGTCGAAAAAACTCATAGTTTAGCATGTCGAAAAAAGTCATAGTATAGCATGTCGAAAAAGTCATAGTATAGCATGTCGCAAAAGTCATAGTATAGTATGTCGAAAAAAGTCATTAAAAAGACATAGTACAGCATGTCGAAAAAGTCATAGTATAGTATGTCGAAAAAAGTCATTAAAAAGTCATAGTATGGCATGTCGAAAAAAGTCATGAAAAAAGTCATAGTAAAGCATGTTGAAAAAAGTCATAGTATAGCATGTTGAAAAAAGTCACGAAAAAATAGCATAGCATGTCAAATAGTCATAGTATAGCATGTTGAAAAAACTAAAAAGAATAGTACAGCATGTCGAAAAAACTCACAGTATAGTATGTCGAAAAAAGTAATAGTATAGCATGTCGAAAAAGTCATAGTATAGTATGTCGAAAAAAGTCATAGTATAGCATGTCGAAAAAAGTCATAGTATAGCATGTTTAAAAAAGTCATCGTATAGTATGTCGAAAAAAAAAATTTAAAAAGTCATGAAAAAAGTCATAGTATACTATGCCGAAAAAAGTCCTGAAAAAAGTCATAGTATACTATGTCGAAAAAAGTCCTGAAAAAAAGTCTTAGTATAGCATGTCGAAAAATTCATATTATAGTATGTCGAAAAAAGTTATAGTACAGCATGTCTAAAGAAGTCCTGAGAAAAGTCATAGTATAGCATGTCGAAAAAAGTCACAGTATAGTATGTCGAAAAAAGTCATAGTATAGTATGTCGAAAAAAGTCATAGTATAGCATGTCGAAAAAAGTCATGAAAAAGTCATAGTATAGTATGTCGAAAAAAGTCACAGTATAGTATGTCGAAAAAAGTCATAGTATAGCATGCCGAAAAAAAGTCACAGTATAGTATGTCGAAAAAAGTCATAGTATAGTATGTCGAAAAAAGTCATAGTATAGCATGTCGAAAAAAGTCATGAAAAAGTCATAGTATAGTTTGTCAAAAAAAGTCATAGTATAGTATGTCGAAAAAAGTCATAGTATAGTATGTCGAAAAAAGTCATAGTATAGCATGTCGAAAAAAGTCATAGTATAGTATGTCAAAAAAGTCATAGTATAGTATGTCGAACAAAGTTATTAAAGTCATAGTATAGTATGTCAAAAAAGTCATAGTATAGTATGTCGAAAAAAGTCATAGTATAGTATGTCGAAAAAAGTCATAGTATAGCATGTCGAAAAAAGTCATGAAAAAGTCATAGTATAGTATGTCAAAAAAAGTCATAGTATAGTATGTCGAAAAAAGTCATAGTATAGTATGTCAAAAAAGTCATAGTATAGTATGTCGAACAAAGTTATTAAAGTCATAGTATAGTATGTCAAAAAAAGTCATAGTATAGCATGTCGAAAAAAGTCACTAAAAAGTCATAGTATAGTATGTCGAACAAAGTTATTAAAGTCATAGTATAGTATGTCAAAAAAAGTCATAGTATAGCATGTCGAAAAAAGTCACTAAAAACTCATAGTATAGCATGTCGAACAAAGTTATTAAAGTCATAGTATAGTATGTCAAAAAAAGTCTTAGTGTAGCATGTCGAAAAAGTCATATTATAGTATGTCGAAAAAAGTTATAGTACAGCATGTCTAAAGAAGTCCTAAAAAGTCATAGTATAGCATGTCGAAAAAAGTCACAGTATAGTATGTCGAAAAAAGTCATAGTATAGTATGTCGAAAAAAGTCATAGTATAGCATGTCGAAAAAAGTCATGAAAAAGTCATAGTATAGTATGTCAAAAAAAGTCATAGTATAGTATGTCGAAAAAAGTCATAGTATAGTATGTCAAAAAAAGTCATAGTATAGTATGTCGAAAAAAGTCATAGTATAGTATGTCGAAAAAAGTCATAGTATAGCATGTCAAAAAAAGTCATGAAAAAGTCATAGTATAGTATGTCAAAAAAGTCATAGTATAGTATGTCAAAAAAGTCAAGTATAGTATGTCGAACAAAGTTATTAAAGTCATAGTATAGTATGTCAAAAAAGTCATAGTATAGTATGTCGAAAAAAGTCATAGTATAGTATGTCAAAAAAGTCATAGTATAGTATGTCGAACAAAGTTATTAAAGTCATAGTATAGTATGTCAAAAAAAGTCATAGTATAGCATGTCGAAAAAAGTCACTAAAAAGTCATAGTATGTCGAACAAAGTTATTAAAGTCATAGTATAGTATGTCAAAAAAAGTCATAGTATAGCATGTCGAAAAAAGTCACTAAAAACTCATAGTATAGCATGTCGAAAAAAGTCATAGTATAGCATGTCGAAAAAAGTCATAGTAAGCATGTCTAACAAAGTTATTAAAGTCATAGTACAGTATGTCAAAAAAAAGTCATAATATAGCATGTCGAAAAAAGTCATAGTATAGTATGTCAAAAAAGTCATAGTATAGTATGTCGAAAAAAGTCATAGTATAGTATGTCAAAAAAGTCATAGTATAGCATGTCGAAAAAAGTCATAGTATAGCATGTCGAACAAAGTTATTAAAGTCATAGTATAGTATGTCAAACAAAATTATTAAAGTCATAGTATAGTATGTCAAAAAAAGTCATAATATAGCATGTCGAAAAAAGTCATAGTATAGTATGTCAAAAAAAGTCATAGTATAGCATGTCGTAAACAGTCATGAAAAAGTCATAGTATAGTATGTCGAAAAAAGTCATAGTATAGCATGTCGAAAAAAGTCATAGTATAGTATGTCGAAAAAAGTCAGAGTATAGCATGTCAAAAAAAGTCATAGCATAGCATGTCGAAAAAACTCATAGTATAGCATGTCGAAAAAAGTCATAGTATAGTATGTCAAAAAAAGTCATAGTATAGCATGTCGAAAAAACTCATAGTTTAGCATGTCGAAAAAAGTCATAGTATAGCATGTCGAAAAAGTCATAGTATAGCATGTCGCAAAAGTCATAGTATAGTATGTCGAAAAAAGTCATTAAAAAGACATAGTACAGCATGTCGAAAAAGTCATAGTACAGTATGTCGAAAAAAGTCATTAAAAAGTCATAGTATGGCATGTCGAAAAAAGTCATAACAAAGTCATAGTATAGCATGTCGAAAAAAGTCATGAACAAAGTCATAGTATAGCATGTTGAAAAAAGTCATAGTATAGCATGTCGAAAAAAGTCACAGTATAGTATGTCGAAAAAATGTCATAGTATAGTATGTCGAAAAAAGTCATAGTATAGTATGTTGAAAAAAGTCATAGTATAGTATGTTGAAAAAAGTCATAGTATAGTATGTCAAAAAAAGTCAAAGTAGAGTATGTCGAAAAGTCATGAAAAAAGTCACAGTAGAGTATGTCAAAAAGTCATGAAAAAAGTCATAGTATAGTATGTCGAAAAAAGTCCTGAAAAAAGTTAGTATAGCATGTCACAGAAGTCATGAAAAAGTCATAGTATAGTATGTTGAAAAATGTCATGAAAAAGTCATAGTATAGCATGTCGAAAAAAGTCATAGTATAGTATGTCAAAAAAAGTCCTGAAAAAAGTCATAGTATGTCGAAAAAAGTCATAGTATACACGTCGAAAAAAGTCATAGTATACACGTCGAAAAAAGTCACAGTATAGTATGTCGAAAAAAGTCATAGCATAGTATGTCGAAAAAAGTCATAGTATAGCATGTCGAAAAAAGTCATGAAAAAGTCATAGTATAGTATGTCGAAAAAAGTCACAGTATAGTATGTCGAAAAAAGTCATAGTATAGCATGTCGAAAAAAGTCATAGTATAGCATGTCGAAAAAAGTCATGAAAAAGTCATAGTATAGTATGTCGAAAAAAGTCACAGTATAGTATGTCAAAAAAGTCACAGTATAGTATGTCGAACAAAGTTATTAAAGTCATAGTATAGTATGTCAAAAAAAGTCATAGTATAGCATGTCGAAAAAAGTCACTAAAAAGTCATAGTATGTCGAACAAAGTTATTAAAGTCATAGTATAGTATGTCAAAAAAAAGTCATAGTATAGCATGTCGAAAAAAGTCATAGTATAGCATGTCGAAAAAAGTCATAGTATAGCATGTCTAACAAAGTTATTAAAGTCATAGTATAGTATGTCAAAAAAAGTCAAAATATAGCATGTCGAAAAAAGTCATAGTATAGTATGTCAAAAAAGTCATAGTATAGTATGTCGAAAAAAGTCATAGTATAGTATGTCAAAAAAAGTCATAATATAGCATGTCGAAAAAAGTCATAGTATAGCATGTCGAACAAAGTTATTAAAGTCATAGTATAGTATGTCAAACAAAGTTATTAAAGTCATAGTATAGTATGTCAAAAAAAGTCATAATATAGCATGTCGAAAAAAGTCACTAAAAACTCATAGTATAGCATGTCGAAAAAAGTCATAGTATAGCATGTCGAAAAAAGTCATAGTATAGCATGTCTAACAAAGTTATTAAAGTCATAGTATAGTATGTCAAAAAAAGTCAAAATATAGCATGTCGAAAAAAGTCATAGTATAGTATGTCAAAAAAGTCATAGTATAGTATGTCGAAAAAAGTCATAGTATAGTATGTCAAAAAAAGTCATAATATAGCATGTCGAAAAAAGTCATAGTATAGCATGTCGAACAAAGTTATTAAAGTCATAGTATAGTATGTCAAACAAAGTTATTAAAGTCATAGTATAGTATGTCAAAAAAAGTCATAATATAGCATGTCGAAAAAAGTCATAGTATAGTATGTCAAAAAAAGTCATAGTATAGCATGTCGTAAACAGTCATGAAAAAGTCATAGTATAGTATGTCAAAAAAAAGTCATAGCATAGCATGTCGAAAAAACTCATAGTATAGTTTGTCGAAAAAAATCATAGTATAGCATGTCGAAAAAAATCATAGTATAGCATGTCGAAAAAAGTCATAGTATAGCATGTCGAAAAAAGTCATAGTATAGTATGTCGAAAAAAGTCATAGTATAGCATGTCAAAAAAAGTCATAGCATAGCATGTCAAAAAAGTCATAGTATAGCATGTCGAAAAAAGTCATAGTATAGCATGTCGAAAAAAGTCATAGTATAGTATGTCAAAAAAAGTCATAGTATAGCATGTCGAAAAAACTCATAGTTTAGCATGTCGAAAAAAGTCATAGTATAGCATGTCGAAAAAGTCATAGTATAGCATGTCGCAAAAGTCATAGTATAGTATGTCGAAAAAAGTCATTAAAAAGACATAGTACAGCATGTCGAAAAAGTCATAGTATAGTATGTCGAAAAAAGTCATTAAAAAGTCATAGTATGGCATGTCGAAAAAAGTCATGAAAAAAGTCATAGTAAAGCATGTTGAAAAAAGTCATAGTATAGCATGTTGAAAAAAGTCACGAAAAAATAGCATAGCATGTCAAATAGTCATAGTATAGCATGTTGAAAAAACTAAAAAGAATAGTACAGCATGTCGAAAAAACTCACAGTATAGTATGTCGAAAAAAGTAATAGTATAGCATGTCGAAAAAGTCATAGTATAGTATGTCGAAAAAAGTCATAGTATAGCATGTCGAAAAAAGTCATAGTATAGCATGTTTAAAAAAGTCATCGTATAGTATGTCGAAAAAAGTCATGAAAAAAGTCATAGTATACTATGTCGAAAAAAGTCCTGAAAAAAGTCATAGTATACTATGTCGAAAAAAGTCCTGAAAAAAGTCTTAGTATAGCATGT
The DNA here is from genome assembly GCA_947000775.1 of Pterois miles. NCBI lineage: Eukaryota > Metazoa > Chordata > Actinopteri > Perciformes > Scorpaenidae > Pterois > Pterois miles. The sequence continues at coordinate 1,958,165 of CAMQGK010000110.1, read as the reverse complement.
CGAAAAAGTCATATTATAGTATGTCGAAAAAAGTTATAGTACAGCATGTCTAAAGAAGTCCTGAGAAAAGTCATAGTATAGCATGTCGAAAAAAGTCACAGTATAGTATGTCGAAAAAAGTCATAGTATAGTATGTCGAAAAAAGTCATAGTATAGCATGTCGAAAAAAGTCATGAAAAAGTCATAGTATAGTATGTCGAAAAAAGTCACAGTATAGTATGTCGAAAAAAGTCATAGTATAGCATGCCAAAAAAGTCACAGTATAGTATGTCAAAAAAGTCATAGTATAGTATGTCGAAAAAAGTCATAGTATAGCATGTCGAAAAAAGTCATGAAAAAGTCATAGTATAGTTTGTCAAAAAAAGTCATAGTATAGTATGTCGAAAAAAGTCATAGTATAGTATGTCGAAAAAAGTCATAGTATAGCATGTCGAAAAAAGTCATAGTATAGTATGTCAAAAAAGTCATAGTATAGTATGTCGAACAAAGTTATTAAAGTCATAGTATAGTATGTCAAAAAAGTCATAGTATAGTATGTCGAAAAAAGTCATAGTATAGTATGTCGAAAAAAGTCATAGTATAGCATGTCGAAAAAAGTCATGAAAAAGTCATAGTATAGTATGTCAAAAAAAGTCATAGTATAGTATGTCGAAAAAAGTCATAGTATAGTATGTCAAAAAAGTCATAGTATAGTATGTCGAACAAAGTTATTAAAGTCATAGTATAGTATGTCAAAAAAAGTCATAGTATAGCATGTCGAAAAAAGTCACTAAAAAGTCATAGTATAGTATGTCGAACAAAGTTATTAAAGTCATAGTATAGTATGTCAAAAAAAGTCATAGTATAGCATGTCGAAAAAAGTCACTAAAAACTCATAGTATAGCATGTCGAACAAAGTTATTAAAGTCATAGTATAGTATGTCAAAAAAAAGTCTTAGTGTAGCATGTCGAAAAAGTCATATTATAGTATGTCGAAAAAAGTTATAGTACAGCATGTCTAAAGAAGTCCTGAGAAAAGTCATAGTATAGCATGTCGAAAAAAGTCACAGTATAGTATGTCGAAAAAAGTCATAGTATAGTATGTCGAAAAAAGTCATAGTATAGCATGTCGAAAAAAGTCATGAAAAAGTCATAGTATAGTATGTCAAAAAAAGTCATAGTATAGTATGTCGAAAAAAGTCATAGTATAGTATGTCAAAAAAAGTCATAGTATAGTATGTCGAAAAAAGTCATAGTATAGTATGTCGAAAAAAGTCATAGTATAGCATGTCAAAAAAAGTCATGAAAAAGTCATAGTATAGTATGTCAAAAAAGTCATAGTATAGTATGTCAAAAAAGTCATAGTATAGTATGTCGAACAAAGTTATTAAAGTCATAGTATAGTATGTCAAAAAAGTCATAGTATAGTATGTCGAAAAAAGTCATAGTATAGTATGTCAAAAAAGTCATAGTATAGTATGTCGAACAAAGTTATTAAAGTCATAGTATAGTATGTCAAAAAAAGTCATAGTATAGCATGTCGAAAAAAGTCACTAAAAAGTCATAGTATGTCGAACAAAGTTATTAAAGTCATAGTATAGTATGTCAAAAAAAGTCATAGTATAGCATGTCGAAAAAAGTCACTAAAAACTCATAGTATAGCATGTCGAAAAAAGTCATAGTATAGCATGTCGAAAAAAGTCATAGTATAGCATGTCTAACAAAGTTATTAAAGTCATAGTACAGTATGTCAAAAAAAAGTCATAATATAGCATGTCGCAAAAAGTCATAGTATAGTATGTCAAAAAAGTCATAGTATAGTATGTCGAAAAAAGTCATAGTATAGTATGTCAAAAAAGTCATAGTATAGCATGTCGAAAAAAGTCATAGTATAGCATGTCGAACAAAGTTATTAAAGTCATAGTATAGTATGTCAAACAAAATTATTAAAGTCATAGTATAGTATGTCAAAAAAAGTCATAATATAGCATGTCGAAAAAAGTCATAGTATAGTATGTCAAAAAAAGTCATAGTATAGCATGTCGTAAACAGTCATGAAAAAGTCATAGTATAGTATGTCGAAAAAAGTCATAGTATAGCATGTCGAAAAAAGTCATAGTATAGTATGTCGAAAAAAGTCAGAGTATAGCATGTCAAAAAAAGTCATAGCATAGCATGTCGAAAAAACTCATAGTATAGCATGTCGAAAAAAAGTCATAGTATAGTATGTCAAAAAAAAGTCATAGTATAGCATGTCGAAAAAACTCATAGTTTAGCATGTCGAAAAAAGTCATAGTATAGCATGTCGAAAAAGTCATAGTATAGCATGTCGCAAAAGTCATAGTATAGTATGTCGAAAAAAGTCATTAAAAAGACATAGTACAGCATGTCGAAAAAGTCATAGTACAGTATGTCGAAAAAAGTCATTAAAAAGTCATAGTATGGCATGTCGAAAAAAGTCATGAACAAAGTCATAGTATAGCATGTCGAAAAAAGTCATGAACAAAGTCATAGTATAGCATGTTGAAAAAAGTCATAGTATAGCATGTCGAAAAAAGTCACAGTATAGTATGTCGAAAAAATGTCATAGTATAGTATGTCGAAAAAAGTCATAGTATAGTATGTTGAAAAAAGTCATAGTATAGTATGTTGAAAAAAGTCATAGTATAGTATGTCAAAAAAAGTCAAAGTAGAGTATGTCGAAAAGTCATGAAAAAAGTCACAGTAGAGTATGTCAAAAAGTCATGAAAAAAGTCATAGTATAGTATGTCGAAAAAAGTCCTGAAAAAAGTTAGTATAGCATGTCGACAGAAGTCATGAAAAAGTCATAGTATAGTATGTTGAAAAATGTCATGAAAAAGTCATAGTATAGCATGTCGAAAAAAGTCATAGTATAGTATGTCAAAAAAAGTCCTGAAAAAAGTCATAGTATGTCGAAAAAAGTCATAGTATACACGTCGAAAAAAGTCATAGTATACACGTCGAAAAAAGTCACAGTATAGTATGTCGAAAAAAGTCATAGCATAGTATGTCGAAAAAAGTCATAGTATAGCATGTCGAAAAAAGTCATGAAAAAGTCATAGTATAGTATGTCGAAAAAAGTCACAGTATAGTATGTCGAAAAAAGTCATAGTATAGCATGTCGAAAAAAGTCATAGTATAGCATGTCGAAAAAAGTCATGAAAAAGTCATAGTATAGTATGTCGAAAAAAGTCACAGTATAGTATGTCAAAAAAGTCACAGTATAGTATGTCGAACAAAGTTATTAAAGTCATAGTATAGTATGTCAAAAAAAGTCATAGTATAGCATGTCGAAAAAAGTCACTAAAAAGTCATAGTATGTCGAACAAAGTTATTAAAGTCATAGTATAGTATGTCAAAAAAAAGTCATAGTATAGCATGTCGAAAAAAGTCACTAAAAACTCATAGTATAGCATGTCGAAAAAAGTCATAGTATAGCATGTCGAAAAAAGTCATAGTATAGCATGTCTAACAAAGTTATTAAAGTCATAGTACAGTATGTCAAAAAAAAAGTCATAATATAGCATGTCGAAAAAAGTCATAGTATAGTATGTCAAAAAAGTCATAGTATAGTATGTCGAAAAAAGTCATAGTATAGTATGTCAAAAAAGTCATAGTATAGCATGTCGAAAAAAGTCATAGTATAGCATGTCGAACAAAGTTATTAAAGTCATAGTATAGTATGTCAAACAAAATTATTAAAGTCATAGTATAGTATGTCAAAAAAAGTCATAATATAGCATGTCGAAAAAAGTCATAGTATAGTATGTCAAAAAAAGTCATAGTATAGCATGTCGTAAACAGTCATGAAAAAGTCATAGTATAGTATGTCGAAAAAAGTCATAGTATAGCATGTCGAAAAAAGTCATAGTATAGTATGTCGAAAAAAGTCAGAGTATAGCATGTCAAAAAAAGTCATAGCATAGCATGTCGAAAAAACTCATAGTATAGCATGTCGAAAAAAGTCATAGTATAGTATGTCAAAAAAAGTCATAGTATAGCATGTCGAAAAAACTCATAGTTTAGCATGTCGAAAAAAGTCATAGTATAGCATGTCGAAAAAGTCATAGTATAGCATGTCGCAAAAGTCATAGTATAGTATGTCGAAAAAAGTCATTAAAAAGACATAGTACAGCATGTCGAAAAAGTCATAGTATAGTATGTCGAAAAAAGTCATTAAAAAGTCATAGTATGGCATGTCGAAAAAAGTCATGAACAAAGTCATAGTATAGCATGTCGAAAAAAGTCATGAACAAAGTCATAGTATAGCATGTTGAAAAAAGTCATAGTATAGCATGTCGAAAAAAGTCACAGTATAGTATGTCGAAAAAATGTCATAGTATAGTATGTCGAAAAAAGTCATAGTATAGTATGTTGAAAAAAGTCATAGTATAGTATGTTGAAAAAAGTCATAGTATAGTATGTCAAAAAAAGTCAAAGTAGAGTATGTCGAAAAGTCATGAAAAAAGTCACAGTAGAGTATGTCAAAAAGTCATGAAAAAAGTCATAGTATAGTATGTCGAAAAAAGTCCTGAAAAAAGTTAGTATAGCATGTCGACAGAAGTCATGAAAAAGTCATAGTATAGTATGTTGAAAAATGTCATGAAAAAGTCATAGTATAGCATGTCGAAAAAAGTCATAGTATAGTATGTCAAAAAAAGTCCTGAAAAAAGTCACAGTATGTCGAAAAAAGTCATAGTATACACGTCGAAAAAAGTCATAGTATACACGTCGAAAAAAGTCACAGTATAGTATGTCGAAAAAAGTCATAGCATAGTATGTCGAAAAAAGTCATAGTATAGCATGTCGAAAAAAGTCATGAAAAAGTCATAGTATAGTATGTCGAAAAAAGTCATAGTATAGCATGTCGAAAAAAGTCATAGTATAGCATGTCGAAAAAAGTCATGAAAAAGTCATAGTATAGTATGTCGAAAAAAGTCACAGTATAGTATGTCAAAAAAGTCACAGTATAGTATGTCGAAAAAATTCATAGTATAGCATGTCGAAAAAAGTAATGAAAAAGTCATAGTATAGTATGTCGAAAAAAGTCACAGTATAGTATGTCGAAAAAAGTCATAGTATAGCATGTCGAAAAAAGTCACAGTATAGTATGTCGAAAAAAGTCATAGTATAGCATGTCGAAAAAAGTCACAGTATAGTATGTCAAAAAAGTCACAGTATAGTATGTTGAAAAAAGTCATAATATAGCATGTCGAAAAAAGTCATAGTATAGCATGTCGAAAAAAGTCATAGTATAGCATGTGGAAAAAAGTCACAGTATAGTATGTTGAAAAAAGTCATAGCATAGCATGTCGTAAAAAGTCATGAAAAAGACATAGTATAGTATGTCAAAAAAAGTCATAGTATAGTATGTCGAAAAAAGTCATAGTATAGCATGTCGAAAAAAGTCATAGTATAGCATGTCGAAAAAAGTCATAGTATAGCATGTCGCAAATGTCATGAAAGTCATAGTATAGCATGTCGTAAAAAGTCATGAAAAATTCATAGTATAGTATTTTGAAAAAGTCATAGTATAGTATTTCGAAAAAAGTTATAGTATCGCATGTTGAAAAAGTCATGAAAAAGTCAGTATAGCATGTCATAAAAACATAATATGTAGTATATCAAAAAATGTCAAAATAATCATAGTATATGATGTAGAAAATCATCATGAAAAACGTGATAGTGTAGTACACCAGAAACAAGAACCCAAAAACACAATGCTGTCAGCAGTGCAGAGGCATAAAAAATGACGTGATTTCAGTTGTGTTTTTATTTGTTGCAGTGGGGATGTGGATCCTACATGCACGGCAGTAGTTGCTCAGTAACGAGGTAGACAAACCGACGTGTGTAGCTAACAGGCTGATTAAGCTTCGGTTTCAACCGCAAAGGAACAGTGGAAAGAGCAAAACAGAGACAATCGGAGATAGGAGAATATGTGATGAAGGTGACACTCACTCTGTCCACAGCTGTTCGGGATGAGGACCCTCACACTAACAGATCCCTGGTCCTGGTCCTGAGCACTCGTCCATCCTGATGTCAGCTACAAACAGAGTATTAGATATCAGTTCACTGACGTACGAGATGCACAATCCTCCAACCAAATCACCACATCTTCAGCACCATCCTTCAGTAAACACTGTCCATCTCTCACTAGCATCTTGTGCAGCTTGGCCAGGTTACCCATGATGAGGTAGAGGAAGCTGAGCTTGGCAACGTTCTTGGTCCTCTGGTAGCACATTTCCTGGTGGTGGCCCTGCAGCAGTGCTCATCCAGGGCCTTGGCTGCCTCCAGAGCAACCTGGAAGGATGAATAAAGACACATGTTTTAAAGGAAGTCTACTCAAACCTGCATCTCATGCATAAATGAACCAGGCAGCAGTGGGACAATCCAAACTAGATCTCGACAAGCTGAAATTGCTATAAAGCAAATTTTGGTTTAGCAGAAAATATAGCATCATCATCATCAACATGTATGTATGCCAATGTCTGAAAAAAAGACAACATAGTTGAAACAGAATAACCACCATGAAATTGTCTGTCTCCACCAGCCAGTCAAGTTACAGTTTATGTACATATCAGTTCAAAAAATCATAATTTCTTCATTTCATCCTGTTGGACATTTGTGTGACATTGTCATAATTAGATGTACTCTCGAGTTGTGGATCAGTTCATTCTTGGTGGATGTTTGTGTCAGATGTAATGAAATTCCCTTTAGGTGTTCGTGAGACAACGGGACCGTGGTGATTCCCCAAAGTCCAGTTAGTCCGATTAGCGTGACCGCTCCATGCCGTACTCGGACAGGGCTCCTGTGTTCGGAGGTACGGTTCACACCAGGTGAGGTCAACCCTGCCAAAACACGGACGTGGACTGATCGTCAACAAGAGTAACGTCAGCAGTCAGCGGGTCGGTTTAAAAAGGGCCAACGCCACCCATCTCCTCCGAAACCTGTATCTGCATCTGAAACCCCAGCTACGGGTATCTCATCCTCCGTAGGCAATGTTTGCTATTTTATTTAGCTAATTTAATTGAAGAACGAGAGTTGCTCAGCAGGAGGAAAGAGAGCAGTCTGCATATTTTAAATATATTTTCACATCAACTTTGATGCAACTCAAACGTGTTGTGGCCTCCATGCATGGTCAGCGGTTCAAGGAAATAATGTGTCTGACTGTTCTGAAGCTCTAATTACAGCGACTACATGGTGATTTCATTTCACCACGTCTGTGTATGATGTGTTGATAAAACGGTATTTTATTTGTGTAGCAGTTCACTCATATTTGCTGCTGCTGCTCAGAGATGTGAATGACAGGAAAATGGAGCTCAGGTAGGACTCTGGTTTAATGACGAACGTCAGCAATCAGAGCAGAGTGTATGCTACTATATGATATGACCAACTAAAACTAAGATAAAAATTTGTTAAGTCATAAGGTAAAATTGTGCATAAATAAATGAATGCATAAATACATATATTTAAAAATAAATACAAAGTAAAAAAAACAACAGAGTAAATAAAACAGAGAATTAATGCAAAGATAAATTAAAAAAGCAAACAGAAATATCCATTTATGTCACATTTTTATCAATTAATTAATGGCTACATTTATTTTAATATTACTTTTGCTACATTTAATGACATTTATTTGTCATGTCACAGGGTCAGAGCATACAGATACATACATTTAAAATTAAATATAAATAAATAACAAATCCATGCAAAAAGAATGATTTAATAAATAAAAAAGATAAATGCAAAAATAAACAAAAAAATAATGCAAAATTAATTAATTTGAAAATTAATAAAAATAAATGCATAAATAAATGAAAGGGAAAATGACACAGAGGAGTAGATAAATAAGGGGATTAATACAAAGATAGACATAAATCAGCAAATTAAAACAGCAATATCAATTTTGTCATTTTATCATTTAACGAATGGCTACATTTCATTTTTGCTATATTTATTGAAATATTGATTATGGCAGGTTCCATCCTCCATACGGTATAGGACAAGGAAAAAAGACAGTTGACTATTTTTGGGGAAACTCCTCATTGACTAGTAGAGATGGACAAACTCCAAACCAAAGTTTGAACATTTTTTAGTCCAGAACTGCGTCTGATGGCGTCATGATGAGATACACACACATTAAGACGACAAATAAAAACAATTACAAATTATGTTTTTGATAAATTTCTTCAGAAATATAAACTGTACAGAGCTGGCAGCATTCATGTGTTGGTTAGCCTCTTTATGCGCAGAAATTGTTTGGTTAAAACACATTTCATAAAACCCTTTCCTTGTTTTGAGGGCTCTGTATTTATGTTCGTAACGCTGTTAAACGGTATCAGAGTGAAGCGGAGAAAATGTGAATGTAGCAGATAAACGGACCGCGGCAGCGGCGCAGCAGGAAGACTCACCGCACCGCGCAGCGCAGCGCAGCACCGCCGCGGCGCAGCAGGAAGACTCACCGCGCAGCGCAGCGCAGCACCGCAGCGGCGCAGCAGGAAGACTCACCGCGCAGCGCAGCGCAGCACCGCAGCGGCGCAGCAGGAAGACTCACCGCGCAGCGCAGCGCAGCGCAGCGCAGCACCGCCGCGGCGCAGCAGGAAGACTCACCGCGCGGCGCGGAGCCCTGGACTGGATCCAGCTGCTTGAGGATCCAGCTCTGCCGAAATGATCCTTTCGTTAAAGTCTCTGTGAATCAACTGCTCGGAGCTTTAGCGCACCAACAATGAGGCGCATCGCACAGCGGCACCGCTTGTGACTGAGCCACGTGTTGAGTACAAACGCTGTAAAAGCTTTTCCACCGGCCACTACACAGCGTGGGGACTTCTCGAGTGTACACGTGCATTACAGTCCCTCTCCACAAACATGCTGGCTCGGCTCGGTTCGGCTCAGTTTAGTTCGGTTCGGCTCGGCTCGGCTCGGCGGGGATACACGTCTCCATTACATCAGGGCTACCTGCTCTCAGGTGTGTGTAAACATGGCTGCTGGAGGAAGGAGCGGCTGTAAAACGGTGGATTAACACATTTAATTTCCTGGATCCTTCACAATAAAAGCCCCCAGTTGTTTTTTCTCTGCTTGCACTCTCTCCTCTGCAATATTAGATTTGTTTTTATTACAGAAAAGCCACTAAAAAGCTCCACTAAATTAAACAAACAAATAAATAAAAATCCAGAGACTGAACCATGAAATAAACAATAACATTTAAGTAAACAATCAAATAATCAAGAAAGCTATTCACAGTAATTTCTCCCTCTAATGAACCACCATTATACAAACAAGCCTGCTTGAACATGGTATTAAAATAAGTGAATTAATAAATCAGCTCGAGTACATTCATGGTACATAAATCATAAAATTAACAACACACCAAATAAATAGCATTGGTCCTCAGTCTAAATGAAGCGCTCATGGGCTCCAGCTTCCCCATCACATGCTCTACTGGACCACATTACCCAGGAGGCTCCTTCCAGCTCATCTCCACCACCTCCAGCACAGCACTGAAGTGCTCCCTGTCAGCTGTCAATCACTCTGCCCACTTCCTGTTCTCTGCTGCAGACTCCACCCACCGGGCGGAGTCCAGCTGTTCATCACCTCCATGTTTTCTCCTATAACTCTCATCTGAGAGCCAGCTGCTCGGTCTCACTGTCTCAGGAAACTTCAGACAATCTGAGTCAAACACACATCACACAAACTTCTTCTTCACACACAGCTTTACAGGACTAATGTGTTTAATTCACATAAAAGTTGAGAAGATATGTGTGACAAAATCATGTCATATCTCAGCTCCACTACAAACTTTGTCTCTTTTTCTATAATACTCTAGTCTGACTGCTATCAGCCGAATTTATAGCCGTATTCCTGTATACTGGGAGACTTGTGCACAAATGCTGTTTAATGCAAAGACCCAAACCTGACAGCATTTAAACAGTTATAGACATTATATTGTTCTGCATGTACCAGCAATGTGTGAAATTAATATTAGTATAACAGCTTACAGTGCTTTATTTAGCCCCTTTTATCCTCAGTTTCAGATTCTGTGTTTCTCAGTGCAAAATGCAGAAGATTAACTCTCTTCATTGGACAAATACGTCACTTTTCTCTGACAAGCCAATCATTTTGTTACAGTAGAATTAAGAGTAAAACATTCCTGAATAAAAATCGTCAGAAAATGACACTCTTCATCTTCATCATCTTCAATGTAAAGCAATATTTAGACATGCATGAATGCAAACAAAGTCAACATAAAGACACAGATGAACACACAGGTGAAACTTGTAGGTTAGATTGGGACCAAACAGAACAAGAAAGCAGATATTTGACTTTGGCTGTGAGATTTAGACGATACAGCAGTCTGCTCTCAGCTCCACATGATGTCCCGTCACATTTAATGAGCTCCACATTAAAGTAGATGCACATCAGTTTGTTAGTGTCTCAAAGCAACAATTACATGTTTTTTAATTGTTTATTCAGCTAAAATTTTCATTTGAATTTAAAAACATGATAAATATTTTTAGTTTAGTTAGGTTATTTAAAAGGGGACAGTGCAATTTCATAAAACACATGATTATACATGGCTTTTATTCAGTGGTTTAAAGGGACTTAAGGCAGCTTGACCTTTAATTAAAATGATCTGACGTTGATTTAAAATCAGTGTCAGCCTCTCTAACCGAGGTGACCGTCAGACTTGTCCTCCTGCTGGGTCTGATGCTACCAGTCTGTTCTAGTCTGTCCTTCCTCTTCTTATAGCTAATGAGTGGTGGTCCTCTTCTGGTATAGACCCTGTACTGTAAATACCTGGACATTGAAGCTGAAATACTGACTTCTGGTCTCATATTATCTGTTGATGTCAAAGACAAATGTTTTCAGTGTACAGCAGAAATAAAGGAACTGACCTCACTGTTCCTTCGGAGGGGACTGGATATTGATGCTCTGGATATCCAATTTAGCATCTTTAAGTTATAATTAAAATATTTTCCCATTCAGGTTTCCCAAATGGTAGAAACACATCACACTTTTGCTGAAACACATTCTAGTTTCATTAAGTAAATGTTACTGCAGTACTTGATATTTACTGATGTTAGTACATGACTATCACTGGCAGCTTCCTGCCTCCTGATGCTGAGAGAGAAACCACACGAAGCCTGATGAGCTGATTAAAAGATGAAGAGGAAACTGCACATCTGACCACAAGAGCAGAGCTGATCCTAAGTTCAGTCTGAGTTCAGTTTGACCCCTCATACTCTGAAACTGAAGCTTGCTGAGGTAGACTTTCTTCACTGATTAAAAATCAGTTGCTGATACCCAGCTTAATGATCACATGATGCTTCAGCTTGTTTTGGAGGTCAACCAGTAAAGAATAAGGTCAAACGTGTTGTGGCCTCCATGCATGGTCAGTGGCTCAAGGAAATAATAAGTCTGTCTGTTTTGAAGCTCTAATTACAGCGACTAGATGGTGATAGCTCAGCTCAATTATTACAGAAATGTTTCCCATGATCACCGTAGCAACCTACAGTATCACTGAAGAAATCTGCCACAGGAAACATTATATAAATATATAATAGTAGTATTTAATAGTATTTAAATAGATTTTAACAGGTTAAAGATAAGCACGGGCCATAGTACATTTGTGGAGGTATAGTACAAATTGCCTATACTGATAATAATAATAATGAAATAACTTATAATACATTTTGCATTAAACTTTTAAATAACTGAGTGATGTTTTACACAACTGTCTACCGTCTGTGACCAGGTTGTACCTTATGGATCATATTTCAAACCAGAAGCAACATTAAAACTATTCTATGTTTTTTTTTTTCAGGAAGTTTTAATTGCCTCAAAATAAGGTATTGCAGGCTGTCGGAAGCAGCAGCCCAAACTACAGGAACAGTTGATGCTAATCTCTCAGAGGGCTGGACCTGGTTGTTGGTCTGATAGAGAGACATCAGAAGACGGAGACACAGTGGCCGACACATGGAGAGGACATGGATCACAGAGGGCTGATTGTGTTTCTGCTGCTCTGGAGCTCAGGTAGGACTCTGGTTTAATGACGGACGTCTGAAACTCTGAACGAGTGAGGCAGAGAGCTGAGAGAAGCTGTGTGCTTTCAGGATGCCTCTATACTGGGCTGGAGGCAGAGACCAAACATACATACATATATACATATATATATATATATATATATATATATATATATATATATATATATATATATATACACATATATATATATATATATATATATATATATATATATATATATATATATATATATATATATATATATATATATATATATATATATATATATATATATATATATATATATATATATATATATAAAATCATAAGGAACAAGTACAATACAGATGGCAGAAAAGTCAATTAACAGGAATATTTTTAAAATTATAGTAACAATACATATTACATAAAAGGGTAAAAAGTATGCTGTTAAATACACTATAAAATCAATAAACCCCACCACTTATATTCTCAGTCCCTGCATGGATACTATATGATATCACAGGAATACTGCCGATTGAAATGACAAAAAAAGTACTGAAAGATAACTTTTTTTATGCAGTCTGGCTGAATAAGACAACGGACCATCTGTCAATCATGACCAATATTTATTTTAGGCATAATCATCAAGGCTGCCTCTTGCACACTTGGCCGTGAGATGTAAAAGCGCAAATAACACTGTTGGTTTGAATGTTTATGATAAAGGTGTAAGTATTGCGATCATTTCTTAAATCTGGCTTCAAGTTGTTCTTATGCAGAAATGCAGTAAATGATCTCTATGAAAAGAACCAAAAACGTCTGGCTAATATCTAAACCATGGTTATGGCTCTGTGGAATAGTTATGGCTCACTAAGGCATTGCTTTGACTGACATTCAGCTTACCATGACCAGAACCAAAACTGCATTCAATCACAGACAAAGACCGAACCTTGTGGTGAGGGACACACATAATAAGTCAGGTTTCCACCATGGAGTTCCTGGTAATTTCAGTCCTAAAAGGTCCCTTCAGCCCATTATTGTCTGTGTTTTCACAGCAGCCTCAATACCTGCAAAGATTGGGCACATCAGTCCGAGGACATATGAAAAAGCATCATGGCATGTGACGAGGGCTGCCAGTGGCCACTCTGCAGCCTGCAGTGTGCCCACCCATTAGTTTGATGTTGGTGAATAATATAAGGTGAATTCAATTCATTTTGTACACGATAAGCCATCATACGTGTACAAATAAGTAAAGAACATTTTCTTGATAATAATATTTATCACCCATAAAAAGTTAAAAAGTGCTATTTAGTCGGAGTATAAGGTTAACAACAAATTTAGCAATTTCTTAGTATTATTACTATTTTTAAGATTCAATAAAAAAAAAAAAATAAAAAAAATAAACATTTAATGTATCTGGAGCCTGTTATCCACAAATATGTGGTGAAGGTCATCCATTGAGCACAATATGTCCTCCTTTAAAGGCATAGCACGTAATCTACTCGAAATGTTTCGCCGAGCTCCAACACAACCTGACCTGATCCTGATCCTGATCCTGGTCTCACAGAGAAGTCCAGCAAAACAACATCTGGTCCTGGATTCAAGAATACAGTATCTGAATGGGATTAGTTGGGTCAGATTGACGTTTGAACCATGAGTGTTGTGAGCACTAGATCTGTTCTGATGGCTCGTTTGTACGATAACTCAGTAGAAATCTGTGAAGGGATGCTTCTGCTGCTACCTTTCTGCCAGACTTGTCCAGACCAGGACAACTCATCATCACCCTTTGCATTGATGTTTTTAATTTTTAGGATCCTCCCCAGGCCTCCACACAGACGATGATGATATTTTCAGAGGTAAACAGAGAAATTATACAAATGAAGAATCACAGAAGAGATAATTTCACTAATTACTGTCTTACCTGTGTTCAGAGATTGATGATATCCGGCTGGTGGGAGGATCCAGCCGCTGTTCTGGTGGGCTACAGGTGAAACGCCAGGCAGGTTGGACATATGTTGATGACAGTGCCTGGACCCTGAAGTCAGCAGATGTAGTTTGTAAACATCTGGACTGTGGTTCTGTGGTTGGGACTTCCTCATCGTCACGTAAACCTTCATGGTTTATGCCACGTTCCTGTCTTTACTCTGAATCTAGACTGAAGAAATGTTTAACTAAAAGGTTCACACCTATCATAACCACTTTGGAGATCATCTGCTCAGGTAACAACATCAGCAGCTACAACACAAAAACACAAATTCAAAGAAAGCTCATAAGTGGGCTTGTTGCTGATGGCTCGTGGTTTCAGACCTTCCATACTGATATTCATCCGACAGCCGCCACCAGTAGGACTGTTCCTCCTCCATGAGTCTCAGTAACCCACAATCTGAAGCAAACGTGATTGTGTTATTGATGATTTGGGGCTCCTGCTGGAGCTGTTGGCCCGCAACCCCACCCCGGATAAGAGGTTGAAGATGATGATGATGATGATAACTTCTTTAAAGTTGACAGACAAGGGTTTTTCAAAAAAAAAAAAAAAAATCCCATCCTAATGTCTTTACCTTTACCTCGTTGGAAAACATCATGAGGTCAAGGCAAGGAGGAGGAAGAATTCAGATAAGACAAGCGTAATGTTGAGAGAGTCCACTCATTACACTAGTCTCCGTAATTATGATGCGATGGCAGCAGGTGTCTTGTCTGTCTGCTGGAGAAACTACAATGTTCTGAAGATGGACTACAAAAGACGCATGTTCCCCCCGTATGGTCCTGAATAGCTCTGACCATGACAGGCTGCTTCACATGCAGTCTTTGAAGCAGAGATACTTCAGGTCCCTCTACTGCTGAAACACTTTACATCACCTTATAAAAGGATTCCCTGACCTGACGTAGACAGCCGGTGAGAAATATGACTTTGATATGACTGGTTGTAACTGAAATAAGAAGTAAACAGAAAGGAACCGTGCTCAGAAACACGTTCTGACAAACAAGGACTGAAAGATACGAAATGAACCAACACCTCTCACAATCTCAACAAAAACTGTACTCTCCAAATGGGCATACACTCTAGGACCACTTCACTGAATGGTTTCTGTGTCTGGTTTTCCTTCTCTTCCTCCCTCTTCCTCTCCAGACTCCGTCAGGCTGGTGAATGGTACTAGTCTGTGTTCAGGCAGACTGGAGGTGAGGTCTAACCAGACTAACCAGACTAACCAGACTAACCAGTCTAACCAGTCGTGGTCCTCGGTGTGTGAAGATGACTTTGACCTGCAGGATGCTGAGGTGGTCTGTAGGGAGCTTGGCTGTGGGCCTCCTTCAGTCCTCCAGGGGGCGCTCTATGGAGACCTGGAGGCTCCATTGTGGACCAAAGAGTTCCAGTGTGGAGGGACCGAGTCTGGTCTCCTGGACTGTGACAGCTCAGACTCAGACAGGAACCCCTCTTTATGTGATAAAGCTGTTGGACTCACCTGCTCAGGTAGAAGAGGAGTTTCAGCTTTGATTTGATTTGAGTTTCTACTTTAATAAATGTGACTTCATCTGTTTTCACCAATTACTCCTGTCTGCTCAGAGCTCCATAATATCCGGCTGGAGGGAGGATCCAGTCGCTGTGCTGGTGAACTGGAGATGAAACAACAAGGAAGGTGGAGAAAAGTGAAGGACGCAACGTATGAATGGAATATCAACACAGCAGATGAATTGTGTAGAAAACTGGACTGTGGCTCAGCTGTTTCAACAGGGAGAGAAGAGAAAAATAGCAACTATTACAAAGAGCTATGGCTGATTGAAACAACTTGTCTTCAGTCCAAGTCTGCAGTTAGGGAGTGTATATTGACAAAGTCTACCGTTTCTTCTGTCAACCTGGAGATCAAGTGCTCAGGTAACATCAGCAGATACATCAGCTATAACTGTAATGTCTACAGTCTTTTCACCTGCATTTACATTTCACTGAGGTTTTTGTCCAAAGCAACGTACCAACAAGGTGTCATCCAAGCCTCAGTAGATCAAGGAGAAGTCATCAAGAATAAGTTCCCAGTTTCACTTTCCACCTGGCACAGATGTCACTTTGTTGTAGGTGCATGCAGCAAGGCAGGAGTGATATCTTATTCAGCCAACAACAGAGAACACAGCAGAAAAGTCTGGACTGAGATTTTCTGTTGCTGTTCACTGGCTGGTTGTAGAGACTGAGAGGGTCAACGATCTGAATCAGAGAGTTCAAGTTTTAACTATCCATTAAATATCTCTATCCTCTCTCCAGACTCCGTCAGGCTGGTGAATGGTACCAGTCTGTGTTCAGGCAGACTGGAGGTGAAGACTAACCAGTCGTGGTCCTCGGTGTGTGAAGATGACTTTGACCTGCAGGATGCTGAGGTGGTCTGTAGGGAGCTTGGCTGTGGGCCTCCTTCAGTCCTCCAGGGGGCGCTCTATGGAGACCTGGAGGCTCCATTGTGGACCAAAGAGTTCCAGTGTGGAGGCACCGAGTCTGCTCTCCTGGACTGTGACAGCTCAGACTCAGACAGGAACACCTGCTCACCTGGCAAAGCTGTTGGACTCACCTGCTCAGGTAGAATCTCTATTATAATGGAAGTGACTTTACTTCTTTTACTAATTACTCTCCTGTATCTGTTCAGAGCCCGATGAGGTCCGGTTGGTTGGAGGAGCCAGTCGCTGTGTCGGTAGACTTGAGATGAAACACAAGGGAGACTGGAGAACAGTGACTGACTACTTAGATAACTGGAACCTGATGTCTGCAGCTGTAGTCTGCCGACAGCTGGACTGTGGTTCTGTTCTTTCAACAGGAAGAGGACATGATTTTTACCGCCCACATGCATGGAAGATCGTATCTTCCTGTGGTCAGTCTGAGTCTACAATCAGGGAGTGTGCATCAATACAACCTGGTTCTTCCAGTAACGACCTAGAGGTCACCTGCTCAGGTAAGACTATACATGGAAATCACTTTAACAGCAAACCTTAAAATCACTTCCCTGTCTGGTCATTAGACTAGTAAAGAAATAGCTGCCACTTTGAGAAAAGAGAAAAATGCTCAATCCTTTACTTCCAAGCAGATGTTGTCACGGCAGTACTGATGAGATGATTAGTTGTTGAGAGCTGAGGCTTTAACCAACATGGAAACAGTCCGGTTTTAAACAATGTAGGGAACTGGGTAGGTGGGTGTGGAGCTTCAGGCACTGATGAGACATGAGATCCAGTCTAAGAAGTTTTGTGATGATCACAAGGTGCCCAGCAGAAATTTAGTGGTGAAGTTACAGGTATATGCAGCAGTATGAGTCTTTGTTCATGTTTGATTTGACTCTGCAGTTTTTCTGCTGAAGGCCTCTGTGTTGGTACGCTGGCTGCTTCACCAGACTGGACTCATTGAAATGAAGGAAGCTGTGTTTTTTTCAGGCAGGGATGAAGTTTACCTTAAACTGACCAAAGCCTTATGGATAAACACCAGCTACTAACAAACAGACCAGTTCAGACAAGTGAAGTACCTTAAACTTACATTCTTCCTATTGGCCAGCAGTTGTCAGTATTTTTTTTTTTTTATTTAGGGGGTTTTTTTTCTTTTAGGTTTTTTTTTTCCATATAAAAGTTGGTTTTAATTTTTTGGTTTTTTAAAATTTTTTTTTTTGGGTTTTGGTTTTTTTTTTTCCCCCTTTTTTTTTTTTTTTTTTTTTTAAAAAAAAAAAATGGTGACGGCCAAAATACCACACATGAGGCTTCAAAACCATAGTCCACAAACCAGTGGGTGACGTCACGGTGGTTATATCCACTTCTTATATAGTCTATGCCAACAATCCTCAACATATACTGAGAAGGGATGCAGGCCCACCTGAATCCTCGGCTTGTTGACCACATTTGCTACAAGGACCCAGTCAGGTCCTCTTCTTGCCAAGCGAACACTGATGACAGTTTGGTGTTGGCTTTAGTTCATATAGGTGAACATACAGTACTGTACAAACGGAGACTGCTTCTCCCCTCTAGTGTCTGCCCCCTGACAGCCTCATTTTAGATAAGACCCGCCTTATTGAGGTTTGGCAACAGCATAAGAGTCAGTGTTATTATCTCATTCATTTAAATCTTTACTGAAACACTTCAGTGATTTTGTGTTGTTGAGAGCCTGATGTTTTACTTCTCTCTCCAGACTCCGTCAGGCTGGTGAATGGTACTAGTCTGTGTTCAGGCAGACTGGAGGTGAGGTCTAACCAGACTAACCAGACTAACCAGTCTAACCAGTCGTGGTCCTCGGTCTGTGAAGATGACTTTGACCTGCAGGATGCTGAGGTGGTCTGTAGGGAGCTTGGCTGTGGGCCTCCTTCAGTCCTCCAGGAGGCGCTCTATGGAGACCTGGAGGCTCCATTGTGGACCAAAGAGTTCCAGTGTGGAGGCACCGAGTCTGGTCTCCTGGACTGTGACAGCTCAGACTCAGACAGGAACACCTCTTTATGTGATAAAGCTGTTGGACTCACCTGTTCAGGTAAGAGAGGAGCTTCAGGTTTGATTTCATTAATGCAGCATTATTAATTTACTGTATTATTCTCCTGTTTCTGTTCAGAGCCTGATGATGTCAGGTTGGTGGGAGGATCCAGTCGCTGTGATGGTACACTAGAGATGAAGCAACATGGAGAGTGGAGACCAGTGTTTGACTGGGACTTTGAAAGGGACCAGAGGATAGCACCTGCAGTGTGTAATCAGCTGGACTGTGGTTCTGCTGTTTCAGCAAAACAGAGGGACACTTCTGTAATGCCGATGTGGTGGATCCAACATTCTTGTGTTCAGTCTGACCTGATGCTACGGGAGTGTTTAGAGCTACCTAGTGACAAGCAAAGCTCCACCACTGTGGAGGTGATCTGCTCAGGTAACCTATCCTTAAGCTTTACGTTTCCAATGAGCAGTTACTCTAAGTTCTCCATATTAAATATGAATCCAAGAGTCCTCCATTTCCCACGGCTCCTGCTAATAAACTAATCCTGTCATTGTTCTGTGCTCAGGTTTCATCACTTTGACAAAACAAATAAAGATGATTCATGTTTCATCTTCCACTGTGTTAACAGATTTTCTGGCTCAGCCAAACATCTCCTTCACTACCCACATTGACGGGGTTTCTGAGGCCACGCAGCAGGGGCTTCAGGTGCTCATGGGCTCCAGCTTCACCATCAGCTGCTCCATCCTGTCACAGTACCCAGGAGGATCCTTCCAGCTTATTCTGACCACCTCAGCTACATCACAGGACTACACCCTGCCAGCTGTCAATCACTCTGCCCACTTCCTGTTCTCTGCAGCAGGCTCCACCCACCGAGGGCAGTACCGCTGTGTTTATCACCTCTATGTTTTCTCCTCCAACTTCTCATCTGAGAGCCGGCCGCTCTATCTCACTGTCTCAGGTAACTTCATAGAGAATCTGAGTCAAACAGGGAAAGGTGACACTGACAAACCGTTGGGGTGTCTGTGGCTCAGAGGTAGAACGGGTTGCCCTTCAGGATCCAGGATCCGGGATCCTCCAGTCACAATGAGTGTTTAGATTAGATCGTGACGGGCAGGTTGGCACCTTGTGCGGCAGCCTCTGCCATCAGTGTGTGAATGGGTGAATGCTGACATGTAGTGTAAAGTTCTCTGAGTGGTCTGAAGACTAGAAACATGCTGTATAAATGGAAGACTGTTTACCATTTACAGGCTTGACAGTACTCACAATAACATAAAACATCACAAGGTGCCGACTGTTCACATGTATGAGACAGCAATGTCCTCATGTTGTTGTACAACACTTCCGCCCCCTAGTTTAGTATTAAGTGGTTGCACTGCTAGTTGTCCTACATTGATAGAGAACTTGTTTCCATGCAGCCAATCAAATAGACCATATTGACTATAATCAACCTTTCATCATTGGAGACGGTGGGAGACATAGCAGGCGGTCACACTGAGCCAGACAGCAGACTGCTACACAACACAAAAGCCTCAGACTCACAACAACAACCACATTAGCTTTCCTGCTAAAGTCTGCTTCTGATCCAACTTACAAACATGAACCCACATCTTGTCCTGCACCTCAGCTTGTTGAACGAGCCACCAAACAAACATCCACGGGGGAAAAGTGCACTGCTTTCACTAGTTTGCAGGCTAATCAGCTGCTCAGCTGCAGCACATTAAACATACCTGCAAATATCTCCTGGGTCACTTTAGATGCTGTGTCGTCTTTTACTCTTACTGGCTTGTGAGCTACAACATAAGTTGATGTGTTTCTCTGGTTCTCCTGCCGGAGCTCAGCCTATCAGCTGCTGTCAATCAAACACTGACACGCCCCTCCAGGTGCTGAGAGGAAGTCTGCACGGGGTGTGATTGCCACGCTGCAAATACTGCAATAATAAGTCAGAATACAACAACAGAGACAATGAGGATTTGTGATTTGTGGATATGTGTCCTCTCAGTTGAAAGTAACAATTAGACCTTTAAAAAAAAAAAGGATGTAAAAGCTGAAAATAATTTTAATGAAGCAACTTCAGCTTTAGGGGAAAATGCTGCACACTTGTTCCTGTATGAACTGATGTAATAATGATTATGAATCTGTTCCAGCCTCGGTAACACATCTGATCATCAGACTGGTTGTCCTCCTGGTGCTGCTTGTGGTGTCCAGTACTGCCCTGTTTTACTACTACAAGGTACTTTACACATCAGTGTTAGGACTGTAGTAATATCCAACATTCAGTGTTTAGTGTACTTTGGGATCACAGCATGGTCTGTGTTTGGTACTGCGGGGAAAACAAAAGCTAAATGCTACGTATAAAATTCAACACTTCCTACACTTTCACATTAAAAGCCTTTCAGTGGCTCATCCCTCTCTTCCGTGATTGCCTTTTAATTTGAAACATCTGCAGAAAATGCTTTTTTTCCACTGATGATGGCGTAACAGCTATAGAGAAACAAACAAACAATAAAACCTAAAACTAGTGGTGAGTGGAAGTGAATAAAAACATCATTTCTGTTAAAAAGAGAAACTGACGGCAGCAGAGTGGCGAGTATCTAATTACTCTGTTGTTTGTTAACTGCCAAAGCATAGATATAATAATAATAATAATAGGATATGTTGAACTGAAACAAGCATGCCTCCTACAGGACTGGAGGGTACAGTTGAGTCCTATATGTATTTAGACAGGAGCAGGTAGTCTGTGACTTTAAGACATTTTCCGTCATGTCTCTCTAGGCCACCAGAGGACAGAAACCAAGACGAGAAGACAACATGGAGCTGGATTACCTTGGTGGTGCTGGTGACTTGCTGGGTGAAGAGGCAGGAGCCCAGGGGACAGAGTAGGATCATCAGGATGGACGGCTCAGCTCTCACAGTCAAATCACAGCAGTATTTTTCTGAATTCAGTCTTTAGTTTTGCTCTTGTAGTCAGAGTCTGTCCCCTTGTCTGTCAGGAGTGAGACGAACATCCAGCAGACTTAAAATAATGAAATACAAAAAAATGTAAACAAAAGAATATCATTATACATTTGTGCTTTTCTTACTATATTCTTCAAAAGCACCAAACATCAATATCATTTTTTTCTCATTTTAGTGACTTCTGCTGGATATTTGGAGTTATATGACTTTACCAATCATAGGTACCAAGACCGGAACAGAAAACAGCAAGAGGTAAATGAATGCGGTACTTGAGATTTCAGATAAATTGTTTTCATTAAGCCAAACCATACTATTAACTATTGGGTAGCATACAGGTCATGGTTTATGTTAAGTTAAAGCTGGCACTCATTCGGTGGTTCCCTCGGAGCAATAAAAAGCCAGAAGAACTGCCTCCAGGTTGGGTGTAGTGTCAGTATTCATCCGTATCTGTCCAACATGTCATCACTTCATCATTTTATCCTGTTAGACTTTTGTGTGTAATTGTCAGATTTAGCATATGAATTCTTGAGTTATAGGAAAAAACATGTTTTGTGAATTAACAGTGACCTTTGACCACCACATACTAATCAGTACATCCCTGAGTCCAACTGGAGAAATTCCCTCTAGGTGTTTCTGAGAAAACACTTCTACATGAACTGTAGTGGACTGTAGTTGATGAGGACAATGAGACATCTTGTTTTAGTACATATACTGTATATATAATCTGCTGAGTGATCTGTTGCAGCATCATATAATCTGCAGAGCCAGGCAAAGAAAAACTGTGTTCTTCATCCTCTATAAGAGTAATGAATACAACAGTTAAGTGACGAGGACGAGGGTAAAGAGTTAGCATGTCTCATTCATAATTAACAAGGACTATCACAGGATCAAAAGTATGAGAATCTAATAATATTATTTGACAAATGAATAAATCTCATTAAGAAGCTAATGATAAACAATATTTAAAAATAAATGTAGCTAATAATCAATTTATTAACCAAAGTAACATAAATTGAGCATTCTACTCTCTTTGTAATGGAGGACTGAACCTGCCAGGATCAAAATGAATAAACAAATAGATTTGATAAATTAATTATCTTATTTAATGTAGCTTTCTGTTTAATTTTCCTTTTTTTTATTTATGTATTTATTTTTTATATTTTTTATTTATCTTTGCATTTATTTTTTATTAAGTTATTAGATTTATTCATTTCATTTATTCATTAATTACTCATCCAAACTCATTTATTTCTCTGTTCTTTTCTTTATACATTTCACATTATTTCACGAGGCGTGACACGTTTCCCGCCAGTATCAGCCTGGAGCTTCCCATTATGAGCAAAAATGAATGAAGAAATAAATAGATAAATAATGCAAAAATAATTAAGTACATTTCAAATTGAATACAGATTAAACAGAGGAGTAAATATCTAAGGGAATTAATACAAAGATAAATAAAGAAAAGCAAATTAAAACAGAAATATCAATTTATGTCACATTTGATCAATTAATAAATGGTTACATTTATTTTTTTAATATTATTTTGTTACATTTAATCTGTTTATTTATGTATCAAGTTTATTTATTTATTTCTGACTTTGGCAGGTTCCCGTCCTCCATAACTGTGGTCTGTGTGTTTTGCTTAAAATGACTGTCAGACATAATTTTAATATTAGTTTTCAGAGAAATGTATGAAGAATTTAAGGGCTAAAATAATCAACTTAATGTGTGAACAGTTAGGAGTCAGTGATGGCTTCTAAGCCACTGAAACCAAATTACAGACATAATGTGTTGTTAATGTTTCTGAGCTGTTTAAAATGCATCATAATTAATAAATCTTGCATCGACTGAGCGGTCTGCTGATGAGAAAATCACTGATTGCTGGCAGGGCGATGACTGGAAGAGCCGGAAACATGAATGAAAGAAAGTTTGCTTCAGACTCAAACAAACAGACCAACAGTGTAACAACAGGACCGACGATGAAGCCAGAGGAACGAGCTGCAAACACGACATCTGACAGATTATCACCTTATACGTGGAGGAAGTGTTTTACCTACTGAGACATCCAGCATCC
This sequence comes from Pterois miles, assembly GCA_947000775.1. Lineage (NCBI taxonomy): Eukaryota > Metazoa > Chordata > Actinopteri > Perciformes > Scorpaenidae > Pterois > Pterois miles. Next base: position 1,934,712 of record CAMQGK010000110.1, on the reverse strand, counting down.
AGATGTTTTGGTCATGGACATCCAATATTAACTCTCCTTTTAACTGCGGTTTGAGCACCAAACAGCAGACTGACACCGTTAGAGATTAGCTGGTGAAGAAAGCAGAACATCTTGCAGTTTGGTTAGAGTTGGTGGCGAGCAGGTAGTGTACAGGTGGATTTCTTTTTATTGAAAATGGCCGCCTGCGGCTGCAGGACACAATTTGATGCGAACTATGACACTGAACCAAAACACACAGGCTGTAAAAGCTAAACAACAAGCTGAAAGACGGCTGATAATTCTCTGGTTTGTCACCATGAGTGAGCCTTTTACATCACTTTCGTCCCTTTCACACATGCACTGCAGCCCTGAACGTATCCAGACATTCCCCAGAATGGCTGTGACAATGCAGCTGACATTAAAACAGACTTTACCCCGCCAGCTCCCTACTACAAAGTCCATGTAATGTCCAGTTGAGCTCATGTGCGAATAGAGCTGGTCATTGTCCAGAGAATTCACAGCAAGTGGGTGAGATGACGTTTCTATCACGGCTGGTGCAAAACCTGAAGAAAACAAAACATCTAAGGTTGAAGAAAAAGGGTCATTTACATCCATCTATGTATCCATCCATGTGAGGGGTCGCGGGGGGGCTGGAGCCGATCCCAGCTGTTATTGGGCGAAGGTGGGTTCACCTGGACAGGTCGCTAGTCCATCGCAGGGCACATAGAGACAGACACCATTCAAACTCACATTCACACCTGCAGGACATTTAGAGTCATCAGTTAACCTGCATGTCTTTGGACTGTGGGAGGAAACCGGAGAACCTGGAGAAAACCCACATTAACACGGGGAGAACATGCAAACTCCACATAGAAGAGCCCCAAGCCGGATTCAAACCTGTGACCCTCTTAGTGTGAGGCGACAGCGTTTACCACTGCATCGCCATGCAGCCCAGATCATTTACATTTAAGGGTTGAGTGCTACATGATTGAAAAGGCAACTCTGAGCAACCTGATTCTCTAGATATTATCCAGAGTTCACATGAGAAAACAGCTTTATAGGAAATTGATCCATTGCTGATATAAAAACATTGTTCAGTGCTGTTTTTCTACTCACCTCTTACACATATTCACACACATACTGCAAAAAAGCCTTGTTGTCACTTCATTGTTTGCTAAATGGAGATCCTGATGGAGGTGTCGCCAGGGTTCTTCTGCAACCTTGTTACTCAACAGCTGATGACAGGCAAAAGTTGAGGCTTGTATTGTTTCCGAGGCACAGGATCACCCAGGGACCAAGCCAAACCATGACGGCTCTTAACAAAACATCAAAAATTCATGTCTCAAAATGGAAGATGAGGTTTTCTAATTCACAGGCTGACAATCTGGAGTTTTTCTGGGGCAATGATGATATGCAGCGCTGCCTGTCATTAAAAGTTGGCAAATGGAAGCAGCATTTCAAGCAATCTGAAAAAAATAAAGATCACTGTCGAACCACAACCGACAATCACAATAGGTTGTTTGTTTAAAGCACGACACAGAAACTGCTGAAACATGGCAGCACAAGTGAACTGTCAGCAAGAGGTCACAGCACAAATCAAGTTTGAACATCAAGGATCTTTGGCAGATATGATCATTTATATTTCGGTGGTTCCCAGCCGATTTCCCTTGAAGCCCCGTCTAGTTTAATACTACTAAATGTCCTTCGTGGTGCTGATTGCTGCTAGACTGCCCTGTCAATACAAGTGTGTCTTCCCTTTTGTGTGTCAAGCAGGAGAGGAAAGATGTTTTTGAAAATGTTACTCTTAATTCAATTCACAACATAATGCAATAAATGTGTTACGCTGTTTTTACACGTCACGCATGTCGTATACGCCCGTCCGTCGTCGCTCATAGTGATGTGATGGTGAGGAACATTTCCCACCGGTTAATAAACTTCGGTGTTACCGATTACACCAGACGTTTTACAAGAAAAGATGACGGCCAAAATGTGTAGTGCGCTTACTTTGAACTTCACCGTCGGGTGGCGGAGTGTCTGGTCTGTCCGGTAGCAGGTTTGCAGAGCTGCAGGCGTCTACCTGACAGTCCAGCTGTGACCGCTCCGTCCTCCTCACGTCGATGGCCTCATTAACATTGTAGTTCCCTCACTGCTATGGGTTTAAATTGATAGGTCAAAATGAACTAAATGCATTTTATTTCTGTAGGCAGTGGACATGTAATGTAATCGGTGTGTGCCCAACCACCATGTAACAACGGTAACACCGACCACTGCAACAAGCCTTCCCGCTCATAGCTCCTCCGGTAAGCCTCCTCTCTCCTCGCAGCCTGGTCTCGTTCCCCTTGGCGTCTTGATACCAAGGCATGGAGGCATCACAAGCATATTCTTCTTAAGCCAAACCACCATGTTTTCTCTAAACCCAAGTCATTTTGTTGCCTAAGCCTAACTACCACCGTTTCACAACGTTAACCATGTGTTACACCATTAACTGTGACCATTTCACAATGTCAACCAGGTTAACCACAAAAGGCTGCCCCTGGCATCATTACGGGTCGGCTGTGGCTCAGCGGTAGAGCGGGTCATCCACCAACTGAAAGAAGGACGATTTGATCCCCGGCTCCTCCACTTAACATGTTGAAGAGCCCTTGGCCATCAGTAGGAGAATGAGTACTTACAAGTGTCTAGTGGAGGACTAGAAAGGTGCTATATAATTGCAAGTCCATTTACCATTATGATGAGGGGCTTCTAGGTAAGCAGCAAAATGTATGGCTAAGATCACACTGTTCCTTGAGATGCATTTTAGGGATTGAGGCATGATTGAAGATGGCTTGCTGAGATCGATTACTGGGTCACTGGCAGAAGGATGGATGCACCTCCACCCACCAGGCATCATTCATCTGAGGTCACTGATGGAGATGATGTACTCAGTCTGGTCTAAAAAGAGAAGCCAAGGCTCAAGAGCCGTAAACATGCATTCTTTCTAACAGCCAGCAGGGGGCGACTCCTCTGAGTGTATAGAAGTCTCTAGAAAATGATCCTACTTCTCACCTGCTTTATTACCTCAATAAACACTGTAAACATGAGTTTATGGTCAATCACTAGTTTCTAGTCTTCTTCAATACAGCATGATGTTCATTTAGTAAATTATGGTCCATTTAGAGTCAAACAGACCATAAAGCAGCGGGGCTACCTTGTGATTGACAGGTTCCTACCACGACGTTGTCCGGTCTGGGAGTTGTTTGTGTTTTTTATTCAAACTTTAACCCTTTCACAGTGTGATTTGAGCTCGTCAAAGTTAACTGTAACATTTTAGCTGCTTAAACATGCCTTCAGCTGATTCAGCATTCTGTTGTTCTTAGTGCGTCACTTCTGGCTGCAAATAACAAAGATGCTAACGCCCAAAAACCAGGATGTCGACAACCAAAATGATGAACTCAAGGCTTCAAAATGGCAGTCCTCAAACCAATGGGTGTTGTCACGGTGACTACATCCACTTCTTGTAGACAGTTTATGGTTTTGCAACCAGAATGTTCATCCTTTTAAAATAAGGCATTATGTGTAAATAACACATATACTTTTTTTTCCAAGAAAAATACCCTTTAATTTCATTATAAATCCACATAATTGTATCTATGAAAGCATAAAATCCCCATTTGCATGTTGTTGTGTTTTTTTTTCTCGTTGTGGTCATTTGTTTCATTATATTCAAAGTAAATCATGGGTATCAAACCATCGAAGACTGTAAGGTGTATGTCACATACAAACACAGACACTGTCAAACGGCAAAGGGGGAGCAAAGGGTGGAGGGAGGGGACGGGACAGCGCAAGTTCTGCTGGCCATCTTTTAAAACCGCGCAATACATTAAACTATCTCAAGTGCCAGCTTTTAGTACTAGGAACACTTGTGGTCGAGTTCCCCGGTGTTTCGTACAGGTACAGTTGCTTTCCAGGGTCAAAAAGAACACCAGGATTCCCCGTTAAACCTAAAGCCAGATGTCTGTGCTTTAAGTTTGGCTTTGAATAATCCTCGAAGGAGTTCCTCAAGGCTCCGTTCTTGGGACACCGAGTTTGTTTTTTTTCTTTAAATACTCCAACATAGAGAGAACCAATCCACCATTGATGCAAACACACTGATTACTTCAACATTTTCTAAGTCATTTGAAGCCAGAGAGTTAGATTGGTAATACTGGAGAGTATACTATTCAGTTGTTCATGAAAATGAGAGAAAGAGAAAGAGAAAGAGAGAGCGGGGAAGATGAAGACATACGATTAAAGTGCCAGAGAAGTTCACTGTTTGTCATAATTGATGCTTTGAGACAAGACATTGACAATGTGCTTGTATTTTCAATCCAAGGCCCAACATGAATTTTCTCTTTGACTGCTAAGAGATAATAGAACGATGTGCTTTTGGAAGTCTGCATATTCTCTCGATATTGTAATAATGCTGTCATAATACTGTAGTAATCCTTTGGCATATGACTGTATGCTGGGGAAAGAGAGGAGCGGCGCCACCGAACCATCGATAAACCACAATCGAGAAGATCCCAGAAAAATGTCATAAAAGGGGTTTTCTGTAATCCGCAGTAATCCATTCAGTGTTTTCCCAGAGCAGCGTTTAGCGTCCGCATGGATTCTAACTGCCAAATGCAGACGCTAAATCCACGCGACACCCGTTAGAGCCCCGTCAGGTCACTGAATACAGCCTTCAGAATAAAAGCAGGGATACCAGACTGCGTTCACTCGAGTCTTCCCTTCCGCGGGTTCGAGCCCCAGTTAAGCACCGACACCATGTGAGCAGGGTTCAGAGTTCAGAGCCTGACCTGCATCCAGCGCTGTGGAGTCTTGTGCATGTCAACAGGAAGGCTGTATATCCTCCTCTGGCCGCCCACCAGATGTTCACATCACATCCCATCTGGTTCTGGTGTGAGGTGGGCGTGTGTCGGGGTCTAATACCTGCTCATCGGGGTCCGTGGAACCCACTGGGGCACCTAAAGGAGACGAGAGGGAGACATTGACTGATGAACTACTGTAACTAAAGGTGCATTATGTCTGTTATTAGTTGTGTGTGGAGTCATGCTGACATTTTCTGGTAGTATCCTGATTCTGTTAAAAATTCTTACTTAAGGAAAAGTAAGGAAGTTTATCAGCAAAGTATATTCAAAGTAATTAAAGTAAAAGTACTCCTAACGCAGGGAAATGGCTCTTGTCAGTGTCACTTTGCAGTCTTTTATTGCATCAGTATACTCGATGCATTAACATGTAAGCAGCAGCTGGTTGAGAAGGATCTAATTTAACTAGTTTACATACTGTTGGGCGACAAACCAGCTCTCCTACACAGCAGCAAGACGCACAGACTTTACAGATGTAAATGGAGTACAATGAAGTAAAAGTAAGTAACAGACACTGTACTTAATTACGTTGTTCCTGTCCAGTGTTGCTTTTTGTATTAACACACTGAATAACACATTAAATTGTTTTCCTCACTCATGAGCTCATCCGCTGACCTCTTGCAGAGTTATTTCCTTATAGAGTTTATGTTTCTTTAGCATCTTTTTGTTCGGTTTGTGAACCTACACACTTGAGTAATCCCATTTTTTGGACAAAAGAGAACAAGTGCACATATCCTCTCCCACCTTGTGCAGAACCAGAAAAACACACCACAGTATCTGCAGGGGTCTGTAAAAGCTGTTTTTCAGTACTGATGACTCAGTGACCGCTCAGCCAACGGCTGCGATTTCAGCCATTTCCTGCCTACACTTTGCTTCGGAAACTACCCCCTTCACACCCACAAACTCTTTTGTACTTGTGCTTGAAACACAAACAAATTGCATCACAACACTTTTCTTTGTCTGGTAGATAAAGCAGGTGGTAAAGCTGTGCTGTGCTGCATGGTGAGATACTACTAATAAAAGGTGAAGTACTTCAACTCTGATTTTTCCAGCAGGGGGCCCTCGAAGTACAGTAAATACAATAGGAAGTGTTTTATAACGAACTTTCCATATCAATAATCATTCCTGACTGGGCAGATAATTTCCCAGTATGCAACAGTCTATGAATCTGACAAGTGAGGATTGCGTGTGCTGCCCGAGTAATTATTGATTGATTATTGAGTATTATATCATTCTAATCAATTCATTAATTAATTAATTTTTAAAAGCTGCAGGGCATTAACAAGAGCCCTGAGCGGTCAGCTGCTTCGGCCCATCGGCGCTCACTCTGCTGCCCTGTGGGCTCGTCTTTACCTGTGAAATGAAAGCTGCAAATGTTTAAGCAAGAAACAAATTAGTTGGGAGATGATTATAAAAGGCAGCCATACAAGTAATTTCTATAATTAATCATTTAAAATAACAATTTCATGATAGAATAAAGACACTATTAATTGTCAATTGAAACACAATCATTATTACTTGAATCTGAGTTAATGAATGCTTCATTTAAAGGCAAACCGAATGACTCAATTTATACAGTAATTTTTTTTCAAACATTTATTAATTATTTAATGAAAAAATAATTTCTCAAAGGTATATAACTATTCAGATGGCACACTCCACACTCCATGTGGTATTTTGCAAAAGAACATATTGCAAAACCAGAAACGTTCATCATTTTGAAGTCTTGTTGAGCAACCAAGCCCCAACGTTTTGAAAATATTCAGCATGTCGTGGACAATAGTACAGACTGATTGACAGGAAAGCCTTAAGTCCGCCTGATGTAATGATGCAGGATAAAGAAAACATGGCATCTTGGGTTTGCACAGCACTTCTTAAACATACTGAACTTGAATTGGCAAATTATGGAGAGATTAATCAGAAAAAAAGAAATCACAATTATGTGTAAATTTATAAGTCAAAGTTAATGTGATAATAATGCATAACACAAACTAACTTTACATTTAGGCGACGAAAAAATGATCATACCCCACAGACACCATCCTGCTGCCACACATACTTACTAGAGCACCAACTATGGATTAATACGCCGCTGAAAATAGTCCCCAACAAATGCACTAGTTCCTCCTGTTTGTTTACTGTGACAGTGAGCAGCTGTCTGAGGAAATTACTGAGCTTTTAATAAAATCTTGGAGCTGAGAGCCACAGACAGGAAGTCAGAAAGTACTGAGAGACAGACGAACGCTTTGTCAGTTGTGTCTTTGGTGGATTTTTTGAATATAGGGCTGTTGAAGTTAATGCATTAACACCACTAATTTCTTTAACGCAATTTGCAACATTTGTAGTGGACTCATACGACCTATAAGTTGCTGACCCTAAAGAATCCATCAGTACCAACCATGCTACACTAGCTTGTCGATAAGGAGGCTAAATAACGCTCAGAACAAGAAAAACTTCACGTCATGTCCATTTTCAAATGGGTCCCCTGACCTTTGACCTCCAGATATGGGTTCTATGTCCCAGTGGGCCACACTCACAGGCACCAATATGCACTAAAAAGCTCGCTTCGCCAGCCCGGCTATGTCAAGGAAGCTGAGCGGAGCGCTGATTATCCAGTCTGCCTGTTATGAGGCCATTAAATAGGGATTATCAGTCACTATAAGCACCATAGATGTGGGTCATTCAGGGCCTACTACACCTACTATGTTGGAGAGAAACTTAAAACCAACACGCTCCAATGCACTAATGTTCTAGTGTTCTAGTGTTCTAATGTAAAACTAAATGAAACGTCCCATGTTGAACACAATACAGACTACTTTAGGTTTAGGCAACAAGAACTAAAAAGAAAGCAGAAAGTTATTTTAGTTTCACTGACTTAATTTAGTGCGTTAAATAATATATATATTTATATATGTATATGTATATATATATATATATATACATATACATATATACTGTATACACATATATATGTATATATGTATACACACATCAATATACACAGTACTGCAGTATTTCATAACCCCAGATAGAAGAGAGAGAAAAGGAGGAGGAAGGAGGAGAAAGCAAAACGAAGCGAAGAGCAAAGACTGAAGTAAAACAAAAAGTGCTGAAAAGAAGAGAGCGTGACAAGGAAGTGATAGAGAAGTAAAGAGAGGGAGAGGAAGAAAGGAGGAGTGGAGGAGAATGCTTACATAATGGAGGAGAAAGCTTACATAATGCAGCGACACCAATCTGCATACTGTGGGGGATCAGGCCATTATATAATGGCCCAATAAAGAGGAATAATGCTGTTTACTAAGGCAAGGCGATATTTACAGAGCACTTAGAGGCAGACAGACTGCAGGCCTGCTAATGGCTGCTGCTCTCTCTTTCCATCTCGTCCTCCTCCTCCTCCTCCTCTTCCTCTCTGCCTGTCCCTGTGAAGGTATGCCTGGCGTTGTGTTGGAGCGTCGCTGGAGGAACAATGAGTGGTTGCCCTCCCCTGTGTGTCTCTGTATGAGTGTTTGTGTTTGAGCTCTCACCTCTCCCGCCTCCTCGCCCTCCAGCGCCGTGGAGCTGGATGGAGGGAAATCTGAAAAACACACAGAACCGACAAACAGACGACAAAGGAAGATGAAATTAGAGTTCAGATAGAAAACAAGTGGACACAGCAACTCGTTCCAGGTTGTGTTCGCGTATAAAGGAGCACTGACCTTTACTGCCTTATCTCAGACTAATGTTAAAGTCAAGCATTTTAGTATTAACCCTCCGTAACTTAACCAAAATCATAAAAACATTGGTTGTATTGATATGAATGGTTAACAAGATGGGTTTCAAGAGGACTGCAGCCGCAACATTCAGGAACATTTTTCACCGGCTGGCGGCTGACTGAAGCGCTTTATTTGATATTTTTATTTTTATGAACAGATCATGTATTTCTACAGTATCACAGCCAATCATGGTCATTTAATTGCAGGAGGCCAAAACTGTGATTAATATTTGACTAATTGAGCAGCCCTATTATGTTTTTACAGTTTTCATCTCTAAAGGTTTTGAACAGCGAACGTACACGAGTTTCTGCTGCATACAGTATCCACATGTACTGCATATCATGCATTGCCGATGAAGACAGTAGAAACTGAAGTAGTTTTACTCTTTTTCCTCACAGCTGTTTACTCTAAATGAGTCTCATGAATGCACATCAACAGAAAGCAGAGAAATACAAACTCAGGCTCTGACGTCTATTTTTACAGGGAGGCCTTTGAATAGAAATTGCAGCATAACATTGCCAGTGGCTTATAAACCCTTTGACTAAAATAAAACAAAGTCAAAGTCATTTTAATCTCCATCTGAAAAAGACCTGAGTGTATGTGGAGAGGAAGCAGAAAGAGGGACAGACGGGCGGATTGTGGGTTTGTAGTTGGGGAAGGAGAGAGAGACGTCCAAAGAAAGACAAACAGGGGGAGAGAGACAGAAGGGCGGATTATGGACTTATATTTAGTTAGTGAGACAGAGAAACAGCCGACCAAACAGAGAGAGAAGTACAGATGAGTCACTGAGCCCCGAGACACAGTTATTGATGAGAAGAGATGGAGGGATAAAGAGAGATGGAGAGAGAATGAAAACTCGGGGACGTGGAGGAGGGATGAACAGGAGGATTGGGAGGAGATTGGATGTGAAGAATACGAGGAGAAGTCTGCAAACAGCTCTGATCAGAATTAGTATTGATCACCGATTCATCATTTCTTTATTGGCGATTTGTCAATTACTTGTTGTTATATGTGAGGATTTCTCTGTTTCGTATCACAGGAAATTAAATGTTGTTGGATGTTGGACTGTTTGTCGAACCAAACAAGACATCTGGAGAAATCACACAACTGTGTTTAGGTTTAAATTGTTTCCAAGAGCACATAATATTTATCTAACCTCTTAATTTAGCTACCTCTGCTCTCAAAATTCACAAGAGTCAAGCGTTTAGCTTTCAAATATACCGTATATACTGTGGCAGAAACACACATATGCCAGGTTTTTACAACATTGCGTAACATTAGCTGTATCAGCAAGTAGTAGGAACCGAGCTGTTAAATTTAATGTCCAATAAAAACATGTTGTCCCTAAAATCAATGAATAATCATGATGAATAATTGTGATCTCAATATTGGTCAAAATAATCCTGATGATCATTTTGGCTATAATTATGCAGCCTTCAAATGAAACTCTAATTCATAAAAACATTACACAGCTTTTGCGACCACCAAACCTGCACAAATAAGACAAAGACGCCGTGTAAGCCTCAAAGCACCCGCAAAGGGTGAAATGCTCCTTTAATGTCACTGAGCTGCCAAACAAATCGTGCCTCACTGCTCCTGTGGTATTTGCACATATTTACATTAGGTCATTTTCAGACATTTTGTGCAAAACTGTTCTATGCAAATGAGTCTCATCGCAAAAAGTCCATTTTCACAAAGATCAGTGCAAATAGCCACACGCAGTTCTGGTGAAATTATTAGCACTGGTGAAACACTGGAGTATTAAATCTCTGGCATGTTTACATTTTTAATAATGCTGCTGCACCTCGTAGATCAGGACCTGCTGGATGATGGCACTGGAAAACTTTATGGGCATGTTTGCGTTACCATTTCATTAACACAATATCTTTTGTTTCATTTAGCATCAATGCAGGAAGTAGTATGACAGTGAACAGTGGTATATATTTGGATCGGGCAATTTTTACAATCAATTTTGGCTTTTTAAAATACGTGGTTACGATATAATGATGATGTTTCCTGAACCCTAACCAAGTTTTAGTTGCTAATTTTAGTCATTTGTTGTCATGGCCGCTACAGGCAGGGTGGTGTAATGCTATTTTATCATGCTCTGATGAAGTCAGTGCTGATGAAATGTTGAATAAATAAAGCTCTGATGAAAGTAAGGTGTCTGAAAATGCAGGTTTTACTCAGATGTTTCCCAGCAGCAGACTGTGGCTGTGCCAGGTAGATCCCAGTGTGGACGTGTGAATGACGGCGTCCTTCTACTTTCCCTGGATACATGAGGGTAAAAATAAAAGCCAGTGCATGGTGTGACCACCAGGGGTCGCTGTGACTCCGTGTGGGGCCGCTGCCTGGCTGCCGGCCTCAGTGGAGGCTCTGTGGCCGCTAACAGTTTAGTCACTGTGCCACCCTGCTGCTCGGTGCCAGGCTCAGATAATAAAAGCACACTGAAGGAGGCCCTGATGCCTCGTGGCTTTGCAGGGCGCACAGTGATGCTATCTGCCTGTGTCTGCCTATGTCTCTCCACCCTCGCTCTCCCTCTCTGCGGTAATCGCTGAGGTGGGATTGTATCGGCGGGAGCCAGCATGTGTTGAATTAATGTGTGTATTTCTGTGCGGTGTGTAGCTTCTCTTCATGTGTCTGTTGGGGTGTGTCCACTGTTGTCCGGTGGAAACGTTATATCTCCAAAATCAGGCTGTTTCAGCTGAATGAAGACATTTATAGTATTATAGTTCAGACAGACAACATTATAATTAATTTAACATGTTTACTGTTCTTTCTTTCTGCAACATTTGCACATGACAACTGCAGTATGGCAGGGAAACATCGTTGTTACTATTGAGAATAGGGATGCTAATTTAGATTTTTTTTTTCTAAATCAATAACTGACCCTCGTTAACCAATTATCAACCAACAAGATTAGTGCACTGCATGCAGCGGTAGCTTAAAATAACTGTGGAAATGGCGATACTTAAGCACATAAGTTATGCGACAAATAAATCAACGATGACTTCTGGTTTCACACAGGACACCATCGCTGGTCTCCTGTACTAAAACCCAGTGTTTTTTAACCCACCCGTCCAACCGGACCTCCTCCCTACGTCCTTGTACTTTGATGGTAGTCAGCGGCAATGATTCAGTGGGATATGTATGAATTACACTGCACTACTTTTCAAGGATATATCTATGAATGGTGTATGAGAACAACTGTTGTCGCTCTTGCTAATTATCCCCCTTTAAGGAATTTGTTGTGCACATACATGTTTACTTGTAGGCGGCTTGTCAATTCAAAGCACAAGCATGTAAACATGCACACAACCCTTCTTTAGCTGTCTTAGTGCTGTCAGAGGTCTGTTTGCACTGAGATACTTTCATTCCTTTCATTAACGCCATTTTCTGGGACCACAGACAGTCCAAGGGGGTCAGTGCAGTACAGGGTGAACTGTTCCTTTAAGTGGCGGACTGACAGGTCATCCCTACTTTTAGTGTATCTGTGTGTGTGTTTGGTGGGAGAGGGTAGTGGTGGCTCTGTGAGGGAGTCAGGCTGACCAACAAACAGTGGTTCATGTGGATTGGGGGGAAAGCAGGCGCGTTGGGATCGCCTTTGTGAATATGTTTGTTTGTGTGTGGTTGATATTAAACCCACAACAAATGGTCTAAGGGCCAGCAGGGGATGCTGAGATTGCTTTCATCAGAAAAAAAATGTGTGCTTCTGCATGAGTGTATGAGTGTGTGGGCATACATGCATGACAAACTGTGTGATTTTAGATGGGAAGTGTGTTATTACAGGAAGGAGAGAAGAGACAAGATGATTTGTAGATATACAGAGGATGTAATATTATAGAGGAGCAATGGATGAATAACTGGACAAAGTGGGGTGAAAAACAAAGGAGATGGAGAAAAAGAAAAACGAGGTACAGAGGAAGGAAGAGGAGAAGAGTCAACACTTAATCATTATATTTTATGACACAGCTCTGTTAAATGCTCAGTTCTGATTAATCACGGCGTTCGACGGTCAGCTGTTTCTTTATAGTAGACTGTTGCTATGGGCACAGTTATGATGTCGGACTCTGGAGGATTATTGATTTCTTCAATAAGTAGCTGTGGAATAAGTGGAATAATGTGCAGCTGGTGGGTCACTGGTAAACCCCTTCAGGGTGATGCAAGACCTCTCCACTTCGCGGCAGGGTCGGCATCGCCCCGTCGGGGTTTATTTCACCACAACGACCGACTCACTGTACGTTATCTCTTATTTAACGAGAGATTACAGAGGACAGGGGAGGAGAAAAACTGGAGAGTGAAATAAAAACAGAGGAGGAAAGAGAAGAACGAAGTGGAGGTGAGAGAGGATGGTGAGGATGAGAGGATGACAACAACAAGCCTAACATACTAGTGATTTTCACTATTCACACATGCACCACATACAGTTCTACAATTTCATTCAGCAGATGCCTTCGTCCAAAGAGACGCACATCTGATAATTCAGACAACACCAGCAGGGATCCACAGGAGGGAACAACAAGTCCGGGGGACAAACAGTGTGCAGAGCTGCCATATCATCACATCTCAAAATAAAGGTTCATTTCAACCAAACCACAGCTGGTGATTGTTGCCAAGACTAAGATGGTTTTGGTGAGTTTTATTCTTTCTGTCAAGTTGAAACAAATTTAAAGGAACTACGACACACAAACAAATACTGTCAATCGTGACCTCTATTTATCACTACAGGCAACATACTGGACACTTATTGATCAGCAATTATTCTACTGAAAATCCTCCAAACAGCAGATTATTAATAAAATGACATTATATACAGGAGTCTATGAACCGTACAGGACTTACTGGTTAGAGTAGGAATGTTTCCATTAACTAAACTTAACACTTCCCTTAACATTAACCCTTCCATCTAACATTTCCCTTAACATTAACCCTTCCCTCTCCTCCTGTGGTTCCTCTCTGCTTCAGTATCTCAGCCAGCAGCCCCTCGGCTGTCCTCTCCTTCTCATCTCCAGACAGCTTTCTGGATCTTTCTGCAGGTTCTGTCTCAAAGTGACGTTCTAGTTGTTTTCTCTGAATACAGACATGTTTGTTACAAACTAAGCTCACAGCTTTACCGCCAACCTCCATGAAAAAAATACTTATCAGTCCATGAGTTATAGACGTGAAGCCTCAGCAGAACTAAACTGGAGGCCTCAAAACCGTAGTCCACAAACCAACACAGACATCACAGTGACTATATCCACTTCTTATATACAGTCTATGGCACATTTACATCTACATTAACATGCGATTGTCCCTGATCCAGATCAAGTGTCTAGACAGACATCCAAGACATCTAATCCCATGTGGACCGGGTCGATGCAGAACCCAATGACGCAGAAAAGAGCATCTTCCGTCATGTTTCTGTCATGCTGCTCGTAAAAGTGTTTTCAGAGAATCAAAGGCATGAATCCAAAGGCTGTCTGTGTCAGCTCACACAGGACATGTGAACCACAGGAACAAATGACTGTTTAGTTAAACAGTGACAGAAGCCGACAGCATCGGTGTCACACTCCATCCACTGAACTGCTCAGCATTCACAGAGATAAAACAGAAAAGAAACAGCTCATAAACTGTGTGAAGGGGGAGAAAATCCTCCAGCGCTTTGATAGATACCTCGATATACATCGCAATTTGAGAGTGAAATTGGTAACAGAAATATCACAAGATAAAGCGCTATGGAGGATAAGAGACGAACGGAACGACCTTGAACTCGGATATGAAAGGAGAGGAGAAGAGAAGAAGGCGTCAAAACAAAAAACAACTCATTAAAATCAAACAAACGACTAAAGGGAGGGAGGGAGGCAACAGGAAGTAATAGAGACAATGTGTTTGCCCAAGGTAGAGAGAGAACGTAATTAAAGGTGATATAAAAACTGATAAGATCAGGAAAACTGGCTGACCTTTGGCTGGTAACTCACCCTGTCACTTCTTAGTCTGGAGAAGAGTTTATTCCCAAAGTTACCTCAACAGTCAGCTCAGCTAGCTCGCTCGGCCATGTTGTGCGTTGATGTAGCCAGGCGGAACTAAAGTTGGGGACTGATTGTTCCAGCTGGACATGTAATGCAGCGCACTGGCAGTGATTAGATGATAAAAGGCAGCTGTTAGCAGGCTGGGCACAGAGTCTGCCCTTTGTTACCTCCACGTTGGGCCGGTCCTAGAGCTGCACAATTAATCAAACATTAATTATGATCACGATTTTGGCCAATTAAATAAACATGACTGACTGCTTCCTCAACTACCAGCTGGAGGTGAACCGTCAGACGGAGGTTCCAGTGTGTTGCATTATGATGCATTCAAGTGCTACTCAGTAAAAGAAGATTGTGTCATGGTAAAATATAACGCTATCACAATACATTCAAATGGAATCTTGTAAAACATAGATTCTGGCGATTAATCCAGTTTCACAGCACTATGGCCTGTTAACTTTCTAACACTAGCTCTAAGTAGCTTATAATTTATAATTTCAACTACTAATACTAGATGTTTTGTAATCAAAGCAAATAATAATAATTTTATTTCCTAATCAGTTGAATTCTGTGTTTTATATATATATAAGTCATTAGAGTTTTTGACGGTTGAATTGTGGCACAACTTGGAGGTGAAAGCAGCACTATGTTTAATAAAGATCTATATTTTAAATATAACAGCGTTTCCTGGGTGTATATGCCTTAACTGCTTCCAAACCTGTTGTCTAGTGTTGGGGGGGGGGCTACATTATTATCATATCATAAAACAGAAGAGGTCAAGGTAGTCGGGATGTGCTAATCAACTCTAAAAAAAAAAAATCACCAAATATTTACACCTACACGTACATATACAGCCGGGGCTTATACATCATTCATTGCTATACCAATGAAAAGATAAGGCGCTGATATATATATATATATATATATATATATATATATATATATATATATATATATATATATATATATATATATATATATATATATATATATATATATATCCCACAAAATCAATTCCTATGTAATCCATAATTATGAGCCAGGAAAATATAAAGCGTGACAAACGTCATGTAGGGAGGAGGTCGGGTCTACAAACACCAGACCGGTGTCCATGTACCGTGTGGAACCAGAAGTCAGTGTTGAGTTAGTTACGCCACACGGTGTTGTTTTAACCCAAACCATCATCTTTTCCTCAACCTAACTCAGTAGTTTTTGTCACAGAACTTTTGTATTTAACTGTCACTTCCTAGCTAAGTGGTTTTGTTGCCTAAACCTAATTAATGTGGAACGCACTACACGTGAATCAAGCTGATTTTGGGTCAGATTCTTCCTAACAATCAGCAGCCAAGTGCAGATTTTTCAATGGATCAAAAGATGATCTTTGCAGATGTTCCTGTGGTGTTAAGAGTGTTTTTATATCCCCCGATCGGCTCTGAAGTCCATCCTGATCGCACATCATTTTTTACTGATTCTGCACTGATTTCAAACTAAATATTAAGCATGTCTGGTAATTATGACGGGATATCCTGATATCCGAGGACAGCCGTTGACACTACCACATGAGGAAGAACGATAGGCAACAGAGAACCAAGCTGACAGAAGAAGGACGGACAGCCACTGCCGTCATGGCGACCGCAGCCAATACAACGCGCTAACACATTAGCTGCAAGATGGAGGTCAGGAATGGCGTCCACCAACTTGTGGATTCGTTTCAACAACACAAGTGTTTATTGTTACAACCCGACTCAAAGGCTGCAACAAAAACGAGTCCATCAAGGTCATACATGAAATCAAACCACAGTTAACATAAATGACCAATGGAGAGTCTACATCAGTCTTGTCAGTAAATGAATGGAGTGCATGGCTGTGTGGCGTATGTGCTGGGGAGGTGTTGAATGTGCATCACATCGTTTGACGTGCCTCCATGACTTCATCCATCCATCCTGCTAACATCACTCATCCTTCTGCCTGTCGTCCACCACGTTTACACTAAAGTCACGTTTCATTGTGAGCGATTCTCTGAGATTTCTGCTCCGTCGGGCCTCTTGTTGATGAATCTGTTAGTGTGTGATGTGATCTCCACCGTTAAATTTAATATAATATGTCATTATGTGGGGGCTCTCACATTTTACACATCTGGTAAGATTTGAAAAATCTTGTAGTGTGAGTCAGCCTTAAGTAGGTTTCTTGAGTAAACTTAACTAAGTAGTTTTGTTGCCAAAACCTAAGGAAGTTGTTCCCAGTGATTTATTTTGAAAAGACTGAGGCTGAAATGCTGGACATTTGTAGGAAAATGCACAAAAATGAATAACTTTTTGTAAGACATCATGCAAACTGTTGTACGAGGACATGTTGACATATAGTGGGATCAATAACGCATCATGTGTACACTATACACCCATAAAGGTAGTAGTAACCAATGTTTAAAGTCCATATTAACATTAAACAGCTGGTGATGTTACCAGCTAAATCAGTGTGTGTGTGTGTGTGTGTGTGTGTGTGTGTGTGTGTGTGTGTGTGTGTGTGTGTGTGTGCTTCATCCAGGTGAGTGACTGTTCATTAAAGCGTGTTTTTAATGGAAGAGCGCTCAGCCATTCAGGCTGAATGAACTTTGTCCGCCTGGTTTACTAAAGCAGCCTCTCCGCCACCTCCTCTCTCAGCGCCCGTCTGGTTCACATTTCAATTTCAAACAAACTTCAAATGAAACTCCCTCTATCTGCCCTCCTCGCCGTCTCTCTGCCTGCACCACAGTGCACCATATTTAACTGATTCAGTCGTTGTGGCGTTATGTGTGTCCAGACGTCTGCACCGAACCCTGCAGGTATTACTGTGACAGAGCTGAAGAGAGTAGCTAACGATGAATCTGACTGATAAAATGTGTGCTACCTAACCTTCACGTGTAAAGTGGGAGTAGAAAACTAATTAGTACAGCTGGGATGATACCGACAGTACCTACTGATTCAACTACACTATCATGATACTTGGGTGCTGAGTTGTTGTGCTTTGCGATTCAGTATTATATGATTAATTGTGATCTTTGTTAACTTTTTTACCTCTAGATCATGGGGGAATTTTTTTTTTTTTTTCTAGCAACCCAAAAATCAAAGCATGAACACATTTCCCTCACACCACTAGTGGTATTTTCTTTTAAATTTATAAAGGACATGTAATGTTTTATCCTTCTGCTGAATATGATCCATCAGTCTGATTTCCATAGATGGATTCTGTAGATCCAGTTCCCTTTGTTAACACCTTATTTTGAAAAGCGGCCGTAGTCCCAGGTGTCTACTTCCTCTAACTTCTCCATGGTGGTCTCTAGCTCTCCGTCAGCTCCGTTCTCTTTATCCATCCATAGTCAGGATTAACATAAATGTCAGCATATGGAGCTCTACAGTCGTAGCGTCGGCCCGTCGGACCACGGAGACGAGAGCGCCGGCCGGCCGGACCGCACGTTACTGCCGTATAGTTTCCCGTCCGTGACAGACGTGACTCTGGCATTAAAAAATTCGATTTAAAAATAAAAACAGGCAAAATAAAAATTTGCTGAATTGTTTTGGTTGATTTTTGATTTTTTCCCAGCCCCTATTAATCAGGTCTAATTTAGCAAGTGACTTTCTAAGAAAGTGTGTCTGAGATTTATTGTTTCACAGCTACTCACCAATGAAGGAGCTGCTCCTCCGTTAAAGTGGAGTTTGGCTCCAGGCACCAGCAACAAAACAAATCAGAAACAGGGGGAGGGAGGTGGAGTATTGGTTTGGGCTCAGAGATTGGTGAGTTGTGGGTTTGAATGACAGTTTGTTGTGTGTTATTGAGAGATGGCGTCATCATCATGGGCGGGATTTAAGTCCACTACAGTCGTCCCTCGAAGAGAAGCTGCACCCATTCCCTCCGCCGATGACGACGGCTGGGAGTTCTTATTCACACCTCCACCTGGGAGACAACGACATGAAGGCAGATTAATAGGATGACAAAGAGGAGTCATATATTTTCTTGTCCTCGTCCGTTTTCAGTTACCCTGCCCTGCAGAGGAGGAGGAGGATGGAGGCAGGATGTTGGCTCCCCCTGCTCCTCCTCCTCCATTGGTCTGGGAGCAGACATTGGCGTGTCGGGCGGCAGCTTTCTGCTTGTAGTGGTTACTGTGCAGCTTGTACTTCATCAGGAGAATGAAGATGAAGACGAGGACAGAGGCCACGATGATCCCTCCGATGATGATGATCATGGTGCCTCCCAGGAACTGGAGAAGAAGATGAGAAACATGTTAGCCTGGTGTGCAGAGCCTAGGATTTATAAGCAGTGTTTCACCGTATCTGACCTCTACTTTCACGATGACCAGATGATTCACCAACAGAAAAACATGAAGAAACGCAGACAGTCTCAACATTAAACCAAAACAGCCTTTACTGAGAGCTTTACAGCTGGCTAATTACTGCTGTTTTGAGGTTCATCTTTGACACTGGAAACAAAGTTTTACATCAGCCTGAACCTTCAAAGTACTCTGAATACATTTAAACATCTACGATTAAACTGGTCAAACTCCATTTGATGAGGAAGTTTGTAGGATATGATCAAAAGCTCCACAACAGACACTGAATGGGTGTTGAGGTGAACGTGTTTTGTCAGCTGCCTGATTATCAACATGATTTTACATTGCAAATCGAACATGCAGTCTACATTATGTAAAATGTAATGTAATGTATGTAATCACACTTCAAGCTGCAGCTCCATTTTGCTGTTGACTTGTCACATAATATTAAGGTGTGGATGTCGATGAACTTTTTACACCTGAACGAGAACAAAACTGAGGTCATGCTGTTTGGTCCAGGTGATGCCTCCATGCCCTGAATGTTGATCTGGGTCCTTTGAACCAGTACCTGACCCAGACAGGGTCAGGTACTGGTACTGGGTGTGACGCCGGACACCAATCTGAAGCTGGATGGACATTTCAGATCAGTGGTCGAGTCCGGCTTCTTCCCCCTCAGACAACTGATTAAATCATTTCTGCCTCTGCATCATGTTGAGGTTTTAATCCACGCCTCTAGAACTACTCCTTTAGATTACTGCAATGCACTTTCCTTTGGGATGAGCCGGGCGTCGCTGCAGCTCCCCGGGCGTTCCTTAAGTTAAAAAGGAAAAAATTGAATTTCCCCTCGTGGGACTAATAAAGGACTTTCTTCTTCTTCTTCTTCCACTTTAACAGGCTCCAAAACATTTGACCATGTTACCCCAATTTTAGCAGCACTTCACTGGCTGCCGATTCATTTTAGAGTAGACTTTAAAATCTTTTATTAGTGTTTAAATGTGAGCGTGGCCTCGCCGCCAGTATCTGTCCGACCTCCTTGAACCGTACGCTCCCTGTCGGACCTTCAGGTCGGCACATCGGCTGCTTTCAGCCGCTCCGAGGTCAAAGAGGAAGCTGAGGTGATCCTTCTCTGTTGCTGCCCCAAAGCTGGAATCAGTTGCTCTTCCAATAACATTTGGGAAACACTGCATTAGTGTTAATGTAGCACAGGTTCACTCCACATTATTTGTGGCTTAATTGTAGTTAACTTTAAAATATCATACTGTTTCTAATTCTCCTCAATTCCTCAATCTCCTCTTTTTAATAATTTCCTAACAAGTTTCTTGAAAATAATTTATGTCATTTGGGAACTGAAAGAAAAACACTTCTCACCATTTATTTAAGTTTGTATGAACATAAAAAATATATAGCTGCTACACTGAAAACAGAAATGAAAGATTTCGGTAGTATTTCATAGAAATTGCTCTTCTGTTTATACTGAAAATGACAACAGAAGCAACGGGTTAAACCACTGTCCATTTAACTTGAATAGAAGTTGGTTTATTTTATTTATTTAACAATATTTTTATTTATGCCATGGAAAATGTCTATGTGTGTCTATGTGTGACAATAATCAAATAAAGTGGCTAAATTGAAATAAATCCAGGGTTTTACGATAACCCGTAAGCAAAGCATAGATGAGTAATAGAAATAATAACACAAAAATACTGCCTTGTATCTTGTGAAGTGAAGCAGGGTGTAATAAGCTGTATGGATTTGCCATTAATCATTGTGTTTACTTTGTTTATACAGTAAATCATTAATTTATCCCTGATTCACCCACAAGAACAACTTTGAGGAATCTTGTCCAGTATCCAGGTACATATTTCAGTCCACTGATTTTTGGCAAAAACAGTTACTGTATTGATTTCAAGTCATTGAATCGTATCGTATCATTTCATATCTGTCTAGAGGAGCTAAATGTCGTCCTCAGCTCTGCTGAGGAAAGGCTCTTTAAAAGAATTGGATTTAGTGAGTTGAATGTTGTTTCCTGATAATTAGAGCCAAATTACAAAGTAACTGGGTCCTGTGAAAGAAAGTGTTTATTCATATAACCTGCGGTCCAGCTCCATCCGTAGTCAGGCCGAAACCAGGTGTAACACACTGACCTGGTCCCGTATCGAGTGACAGCGCCCGTACTCCGTCTCCGTGGTGAAGGACACGCAGCCCACCAGCTTGGTGCCCGTCAGGGCGGTGATGCCGTCATCGTAGACGGCCAAAACGCACAGCTCATAGTCCCGCGAGGACGCCAGGTCACTCAGCAGGAAGTACTTGTGGTTGGCTGGGATCATCCTGAATGAGAAGAGACAGAGAGAAAACAGTTTTTATCTGCTTTGTCTTGATTTGGAGATTATTTATGTAACAGGGGTTCAGGTTGTGGAGAGAGAATTATCTCAATTTTAGATCCTTAACAACAGGAGCAGAAAAGCGTTATTCACACTCACAAAGAGCAGGAAGGTGCATAGGTCCAGCAGATTACTACATATGATACTCCATACACTGGAGTTAGAGATACACTGAGGGTGGCAGTCCAGGGCTGAAGCATATTTCTGTCTGAACACCCAACTCATTTTATTTCCCAACTCGTCACATGCGGACGCTTGGTTGGGACCTTGGCGTTATTTTTTAATGCACCGCGTGGTCGTGTGCACCAAACTATTAACTGCAATTGCGGTTTTAATCGTAGTAAACGTTCTAAATACAAACAAAACTACTTGGTTAGGTTTAGGAAAACATTGGCTGGTACCGATGGATTCTCTAGTTTCATATGATAAATGTGATATCTTCACCCTCAAAACTGAGTCCACCACAACGTAAAAATTGCAAGTTGCTATAATGGTGGCGTTAAAGCATTTGCATTAACACATTGTTACTGCGTTACCTCTGACAGCCCTAGTTTACCTCGGAGTTAGCGGAAACCGCGATGCAGCTCGTACAGATGCTGAAGGGTGCCTTGTGTGTCAGCATCACACATCGACGGTCGGCGACAACTGTCGGTATGTGACGAGTTGGGAAACGGGGGAACACCAGACTGTAAATGTCAGGGCATCGACTGGGAAGGGGACAAAGGTCAACGACTGGGAGTCAGCGGATGGACGGAGGGAGATCAACACCATCTTTGAACCTGTGAGTCCAACTGTTATCGCAACCATGAATATTTTACATTTGGATCATGTGTTGCCAACTCCAGGAGGTGAGGCTGAAAACTCTGCTGTAGTTTAGATTCATTTCTTTGAGACTTGTTTTGTAGAAGTCAGAGACATATTTTCGTCTTGGTTCCTTTTCTGGGCGTCAAAGGTCATCGTTCTCATTTGGACATACTCACTCAGCCACAGGGGGAAACACCGCAGAGGTCAGATTAACTCGGCGGGACAGTTGTTCCATGACTTCGTAATTTTCTGTGCAGACATTCCTTGAAAGTGCCGTATTAATGTTACAGTAATTACGGGCACAGAGCTTAACCACAGGAGCAAAAATCAATTTCATTTTCCTCTGTGACTCTGACAATTATTGTGTGCTAGAGGAGGACGGGGATCCGCCGGTGGAGAGGTCTGCTGCTGAGCATTGAACCAGACAGAATGAAGCAACTGAGTTCTGACATAAATGGACTTCTCGCTGTCGCCACGAAATGGCCAAGTAATTTCTCCCTCATGCAATAATTTTAAGATTAACAAAACTTGGGAAAAGCTATTTTACAAAACTATTTCTCAGACTATTGTTGTGCTGGATGGGTTGCTCCGTTTATTGTTACCCAAACTATCGGAAGATATCACAACTTTTGCTGTGGGGGATTGAATCTCCCGACCGTGGCGCTCTCAGAGCCACGCTCCAACCGTTCAGCTGCAGAGTTAACCTCGCTGCCAAGCCAACAGCAGATACAATTAAGCTTTCTGCCCACTTGTCTGATATATAAACTCTACAGCCAACTTATCTTTAAGTCTTTTGGGGCGAGGCTGAGTAACGTCATCGTTCTTCAGTGGCAAACTGGAAGTCATAATTCCCGTCTTTCATGTCTGCAGGTGTGTGACATCCACATTTTCAATTTGCACATTTAAAACCCTGAATGGAAACCCCCTCAAAAATCTTGAAATAATGCAAAAATGTTTTTCCTCTTGCAAAACATGCAGGCATGTTGTTAAATGCAGTAATATGTTTTTAAATTACATGCAAAATAATAATCCTATAATAAGATGGTGCTCTGTGAACATTATTAAATGACAGCTGAAAATGTATTTTTGTATTTATTATTATCATGTACATGAGTTTCATTAAAATACTCCATAAATAAAATGTATTATTCTTATTCTTATCATTTAATTAAATAATACTTAATGCCACTTATTATTTTTTAAATTAATTCTCTCCATTTTTATTATTTTTATTTATTTTGTCTTTTTATTATCCTTGTTGCATAGCTGCTTTTATTATTGTTTTAATTATATTTCAGTTAATAAAATGTCCTCATGTTTGATGGATCTTATTCGTTGAATTACATTTTGTCTCTTATCTTTCTGTCTCAGTGCGTCTCCATTTAATCAGGACCTGCTAGTCCTCATGCACACATGTTGCAGTATTGTATTGGTTTTGCAGCTTTTCTGAGTGTATTGACGTCTGTTCCAGTTGTCCTGGAGACAAACACAAGTAGAGATCCAGCACAATTGTTCTGGTAAAGAGAAGAGCAGAGGACTTTTCCAATATTACAAAAGATTGAAGTTGAAGTAGAAAATTGAAGTGGAGAGAATATACACAGAGAGGAAAGACAGACAGAGGAGACAAGAGGGATGCAGCACTTTCAATTTCCAACTTGAAAATCAAAGGGTACAAGGTGGAGTGAGATTAAAGACAGACGGGAGGCGAGGAAGACGGCGGTGAAATGAGGAAATATGGGGAAGGAGAAGACAGACAAAGAAGTGATGAGACGAGGCACAAAAAGGAAAAGATGGAGAAGAAGGTGAGAGAGTGAAAAAAGTGTCACAGTGGAAGACGTAAAGAAACGAGGGTCAGACGAGACAACGCAGGGAAGAGAAAGGTGGAGAGATGAGAACGTACAAACTACATTTTTCAGCAGACCTCGACAGTCGACACTGCGCCGGACAGATGATAGAAATCTGTTGACCGCGAGCTGCACACCCATTTTCTTCCATTCTTATCGTTGGCTGCAGTAAATACTAGTCAACCCTCAGGATTTGCAGTTATCGAGGTTCAGGGTTAACCCTTCAGGGTTTTACATCCCACGACGGTGGGTCACTTCTTACCGGGGTAGATCTCCATGGTAACTGATGCTGAACATCCAAGCAGCTCCGGAGCATAAAAAATCAAAAAACACCACCTACCGACCAATCAAAGCTCAGTGTGCAGATCATATGATATTACACAAATATGAAGAACTTACAGCCATAATCTGCACTAAAAGCAACACAGTTTAAGATGGACAGCTGGCTGGATGCTGGATTTATGATTTATATTCATTTATTTTACCTGCTCTCAAGTCTGTTTCACACCACCGGAGACACGGACGCAGCTGAAAGAAGGCTGAAATAAACGCCACACCATTGTTAAAAGGCATAATGAAGTGTAATCCATTCATCAATACACTTCCAAAAGCTGTTTATATATCAGTGCCCCATCAAGACAATTACATCTGAGTAATCCATTATGTTTTATGTTTACATCAGCAGTTTATTATTTTGCCAGCTCTCCTTCCTGCATTTGGCAGCTACAGCTGTGTCAATATTAGTCTGGATTATGAAGTTATGAATAAAACATGTAAAAAAAAAAAAAAAGCCTGCCTACTGTAATAGTTCAACCTCTTTTACCCGACGGACCCGGTATCTGAGCTGTGTTAAATCACTGCCTTTGAAAACTTCATCACACACTGTGGTCTTTTTCTAAATAGTTTCTAAAAGACGAGGACAGGAACAATAATGCCCCCTCTGTTGTTTTCTTCTGTCATTTTATCAATAATCTGCTGTTTGGAGGGATTTTCAGTAGAATAAATGCTGATCAATAAGTATTCAGTATGTTTCCTATAGTGATGAATAGAGGTCACGTCTGACAGTATTTGTTTGGCCCCCGGCAACAGTCTGGGTTTCTCATGTGACCCCCAGGAAAAATAATTGTTGTAACTGGTCTATTCTGTAATGTGAACGGAGAACAGTCATTAACTCTTCCAACCCTAGTTTGGGTTTCGCAGCACATTTTCCTGTCTGGTTTCGTCTCAGTGTTTTCAGCAGCAGGCAGCTGTTTTTGATCAGACAAGCTCAGATGAAGCCACTGCTCTGTATCCGTTAGAGAGTATCGCTGGTGAGCAGAGAGGAGTATTTGCAGCTAAAGAGACAGATATTTCCCTCAGGAGTTGGTGGAGACCAAACGTCCCAGACAACAACTCCAGTACTGGACCACTCATGAAAACCCTGGATTCAGTTTTCTGAAATCTTTGCACAATATCAGCAACTACTGCATTGTTCGGTTAGATGGACATTCTGGATACAGCAAATAAACTATAAATAAATATATCACGCCCATTCACCAGCCCAACCTCCACACGGTGTAGGCACATGAATAAAACAACATTACATATTATGTAATGTTGTGCATATATCATGAGCACACATTACTGTTTTTTTGCGTGCCATTTGTACACCACGCAGCAAAACAACAGTAATGTCTGTCAGTAATGTTTATGCAACAAAATCTCTTAGTTAGGTTCAGGAAAAATGTCATGGTTCGGCTTAAAATAAGTAAGGAATTCAAATATGTATGTAAAAACTGTAACATCAGTATGGAAAACACGTCATAAACAATAAATGTCACTAACAAAAAAGCAAAACAAAACACTCGTCTTGAACCTAAAACTTGACCATTCAGAGCAGGATCGCTAAGAAATGAAACGCCCAAAGCACTCCTCCATTACAAGTCCTGTTCAACATTAGCAAACCAAAACTCCCATCACAAAGTAAAACTTATCACCAAAGCGAAAGACACCGAAGACACTGTCACCTGTGTTCTCCTTCATCTAACTAACCACCTCACTCACTCGGTTACAGGTCCTGGTCCACGCTGCTGTGACAGCAGCCCACCAGGTCGGTCGGTGTGCGTTTTGACTCGGCAATAAAACCGAGTTAGAGAATGAGTCTAGCTGGACTGTCTGTGAGCTCTTTCAGTGTAGCCAGCGCTGCAACAACTTACTGACCTCCGTTTCAGCGTCAGTTTAGAAAATGGACTGTTGTGTCCTTGGTTTTAACCTTGAAGGACTCATCTTTACATCCAGGAACAATAATGCCTCCTCTGTTGTTTTCTTCTGTCTCTACCTTTGTATTTGTGTAACGTAGCCGAGCCCACCGACCTTGTGACGTCACAGACTGCAGTAACGCAACATGGCGGAAAGATGAAACAAAGCTGAACATTTGTCATGTTTGTTATATAATTGTTCATTAGAGTGGAAATGATTTTAGTCTCTAAGATTTACATATGACTTAGACATACCGCTCTCACGTTGCTGTGTGTCTGTTGGATATGAAGATAAGTTACTGTTTGCTTCTGTAAGGCTTATGCAGCTTCTAACATTTTAAATTATTATGCTTACAGTGTCAACCTGCACTTTATTATTCATTACAGTTGAATCTGAGAGACACAGAGAGTGTATCTGTGTTTACACCTGTATTCTCAGTGTGTGTGTGTGTGTGTGTGTGTGTGTGTGTGTGTGTGTGTGTGTGTGTGTGTGTGTGTGTGTGAGTGTGTGAATTTCCCTCCGGGGATTAATAAAGGTTCATCTTATCTTATCTTATCTTATATATTGTTCAGGTGTCAGCCGGTGAAGGTGGTACCTGTTCATCAACACAGTGCACCAGCCTGACCCACACATTTATTTGTGTGTGTTTCAGAGAAGAAAACATGGAGGGAGAGTTAAAATATCTGTTATCGTGTCTACAGAAAAGAGCCGCAAAGTGAGTGTGTCTATACCAGTATGTGTGTATGTGTGTGTGTGGTGTGTGAGTGTGTGTGTGTGTGTGTGTGTGCATGTCTGTGCTAGAGGGACCTGGTCTATGATAGAGGTCTGGTTTATAAGTGCTGCAGTGTTCTGGGTCAGACACACACACACACACACACACACACACACACACACACACATTCATTCTGTCGGAGGCAGTTCAGGCCTCATACTCTGTACTACACTTTCCTCGGATGAAAGATAGAAACCAGCACAATGAAACATTAACATTAACATATTCAACATAATTGCAGTTTAAATTCATCAGTGTGTCATTTAATGGTTGTGAATAATGCAATGCTCATAATGATATGAAATACGTTGGAAGCCAAACAGGATTTAGAGAGCAGGACCTCAAGCGTTGCCTCTCTGCCTGTTCATGACAGCTTGGTGAATAATGCAGTGGCCACGGCCGTATGAGATAGAGCCACTCTGGATTTCATACGAGGCATGACATTAAATCCGACCCATCACTCGGGTCACATTTCATTTCCACCACTCTGTGTTCACAATCTATATGTATGAAGTGGCCGTAAGCCTCTGTTCCTTTTGCTGCTCTATTATGAAATGACACAGAGATGAAGCTCAACCATCCATCCATCCATCCATCGTCAACCGCTTATCCCGTTAGGGGTCCCCCGGGGGGGCTGGAGCCGATCCCAGCTGGCATAGGGCGAAGGCAGGGTTCACCCTGGACAGGTCGCCAGTCCATCGCAGGGCACATAGAGACAGACAACATATAGACAGACAACCATTCACACTCACATTCACACCTACGGGCAATTTTAGAGTCATCAATTAACCTAAACAGCATGTCTTTGGACGGTGGGAGGAAGCCGGAGTACCCGGAGAGAACCCACGCTTACACAGGGAGAACATGCAAACTCCACACAGAAGAGCCGCAAGCTGGAATCGAACCTGCGACCCTCTTGCTGTGAGGCGACAGCGCTAACCACTACACCACCGTGCAGCCCCATGAAGCTCAACCTGCCTCTGGAAACACAAGCATATCTCTTTATTTTCTTCAGAGGAAAGGTCACAGGTTTGCTTCCTGTATTAGCTGCACTATACTTCCTGTTACACAGTGGATCAATACCTTTAAGGTCATTACTACTGAGATCCTGTCCTCACAGCACTTGTCATTTATTTAATTGTTGTAAATGACTGATGTTGTGTGAATTATGAGTCTTGTATTTTAGGAACAGATGTTAAAGCAGTGATGGTGTTATCAGCTCTTAGGTGGATGGTTGGGTCAACAAAGTGATGTGAGGACCTGATTGTTTATTGTTCAGTGTGTAATAGACCCACCTGTCCACTGGAAGAAAGAGTGTCAGCGTCGCCCAAGACGTGAATATTACACGCTATTTTGGAAATGCAGTGTTTTGTAGTGACGGAAGTCGAACTTCAGAGCTAGTTATGTACTATATAAAGTGAGAAAGACCTCTCATGGTGAGCGGATGGATCCAACAAACACAAGACCTTCAACCAGAAGAAGCGTGTTCGAGACTGGTCGTAACACAGCTGGTGTCCGCTATCCTCGGGTTGCACAAGCGGGTCGATTACACACTTTGTTGTGATAATTGGTTGGATTGTGGCCAGATTTCCATACCAACATTGTGTTCTTTCAACCATGTCTGCCTAACCTTCACCACATGAACCACCTGAACCGCAAATCCAAAACTTTCCACAGGAGTCGTTGCTGACGATGCTGTCCTGCTGCATCAGAGAAAGACAATTTATCTCCTTGGTAAAAATAAAATAAAATAAAATAAAATAAAATAAAATAAAATAAAATAAAATAAAATAAAATAAAAATGCTAAAGTAAAAATAAAATGCCTATGATTAGCACACACAATTGTGGAAAGTAACTAAATTCATATTTACTCCAGAAATGTACTTGAGTACAATGTTGAGATACTTCAGTATTTCCATTTTTGCCTGTTTGACTGCTTCTACTTCAGTATGAAGTTTGAAGCATACCACAAGCTTTCAAAAGGAGGGTTAACTTTCCACAGAGTGTTTTCAGTTTATCAAAGTTAATTAATAATATCAACAACAATTTTGGTCGCCTAAAAATGTCTTATTCAGCGTTAGGTGTATTCAGCTCCATCCTGATGGCAAACTCAAGACTTCAAAACGTAGTCCACAAACCAGTGGCTGAGGTCAAGGAGACTACGTCCACTTCCTGTTTACAGTCTATGGTTGACTGTCATTTCCAAAGGAGGCTCCAGACACACTGCATGACTAACAACACCACTTGAACCACTTGAACACAAAGCAAGTTTCAGTTGAAGGCACCACATACAGCCACAGAGGCATGATGGGAGCACACAAAGAAGAGAGAGAGAAGAAGAGAGAGAGAGTCTCTTTGAATAAAGGTGTACCAATGCAAAACCCTACCGGGGGCGAGAGCTGGCCACCCAGCTGAGTGTGTAATTGACAGCGGTGAGTCAGAGCTACACAATTAGTAATGAACCTGAGGGAAGAAGCACCTGGCAGGCTGTCAGCCATCTGACAACGCTCAACACACGACGACACACGAGTCGATGGAGGCAGAGAAAACACATCACCGAATATCCAACACCAGGAAACACGTGAACTGGTTCAATGACCAAATATGCTCTCATGGATCATGATACCTGATCACTGTCATCAGACCTCTGACATCCACACAACTATCTTCTATTTATTTATTTGATTTCAGTTCCTGAAAAGGTGACTGAGATTCAACAGCACACTAAAAGTATGAAATATAAATAAATCCCTTCGCACCCATAGACGCAAGGTCAGGGTGAGAGTTTCTCAGCATATCCCCGGTTTCATCACCTCTCATCCTCTGAATATCAATAAGGAAAGAAAGAGAGCAGAGGACAGGAGAGAAAACAAGACAGGATAAAGTGTGAATGTAGGAGAAGAGGAGGATGAGAAGAGGAAGAACAAGCCTCCTTGTGTAGATGAAGAGACAGACATAAAACCTGTCCAGGCACACATTTAACAATATGATGGCTCATTCATGGCTCATAACTCGGTGCACAAAAATGTGTGTTTGGCATCACAGAGATGGTGTGAATGAACCAGTGTCTGTCAGCTGGAATAATCAGTATCAGCAACACAAGAAAAACAGCAAAACTCTCCTTCCTGTCTGCTTGAGAGTTCAAACTATATAATAATAACCTTAAAGTTTTGAATTGAGGGAAATAATCTGCAACGTTTGGCGGATCAACATGTAGAAAAGTAAACTACTCCAGAATCCACATATTTGCTGTTGATAAATTAAATTTCCACTTGAAGAGATCAATAACCGGTTTGCCATGAGTGCAGCAAACAGGGGTCTGAGTGTCAAACACCAAATACACATAACCACAGTATTTAAAGGATGAGTTCAACAAAACAACAACACAATAACAAGCCTCCTGTGATGTTCAGCCGTTTTCCATCTCCACATTACAATGGAAATTGAATTGAAAACTCAGCAGAAACAGCTTCCTCAGTCGTGATAATCCACAGATGTAACTGTCAACAGATTTCCCTCCGTCTACTTTCTACCAAAGAAAAGCATTTTGTGAAGACAGCGTTGCTGAATTGTTTCGGAGGAGCACTACTAAAAGGAAGCCGAAGTTTTGGAGGCTGATATCTCATGAAATCTCAGCCTGTTAAAGACTATTTTTATGGCTAGATACAGATTTGATTCTGTTGTAATGTGGCTGAAGTGACCCTTTAAATGTGGCTGGTTACGTGGTGATGATCTTAATAAAGATTAATTAAGACTGTTTTTGTTTTGTTTCCAGGAATTTCTGGACTTAAAGGCTGACATTGATGTGCAAGAAAATCTTACTTTAATGCACAGTTATAAAAAAAAGAAGTAAGGGTGCTTTCACACCTAACATGTTGGGTTTGGTTAAAACAACTTCGTCTTGTTACGGTTTGTTTGGGCTGAAAGGCGTCAGTCGAACCCTGGTGTGGTTTATTTGTGGTGTGAAAACAAACGCACCACCGTGTGTGTGATTATAGCATGATTACACTACTAATAGATCCATCTGCTGATAATGAAGTCTGTTCAGGAGGCTATCTGTATTTAAGGTCATGTATATAAGCACATAAGTCGACACTAAGAAAGCTATAATTGCCCCCCGCCATTTCTCCTGTATCCATAAGCAGCCACTTGATCGCAGGGTGGAGCTGCATCCCCGGAGCTCTGAGGCTGAAACCCAAGTTCCAGTGAACTTCCCGGGCTTCCTACAGGGACCCGGTGGTCCACCCTTTGGTGCATCTTCGTGGATCCACTAGGGCAGTACCACAGTACTCTGCAGTACCACCTCTCCTCCCATCACTCGTAGATACGATGGACCCTGTAGAACAGCCAACAGCCAACAAAGCCAGTGTGGGATGTCGGATTGGGGAAGACGTGGCTAATATCATCTCTCTTTCCATGCAGACCCAAACCCGTCTTCGAAGCCTCGTCAAGTGTAGTTTTTGCCTGACAGAAACACTCTGACCGGCCACAGGAAATACATGATGTTATACTGGAGAGATTACGAGGTGTCTCAGCCGCCCAGAGAGGACGTTTCCTAGGGACCGCCCCTGATCCCCCCTCATTCTGCCCCGAAATCACTCCGGTCAAAAAGAGCCAGAGTCATAACCTCTGCTGTTTGTTTACCGATGCTTTAATAAATATCTTCACTTTGGCATTCAGAGCACTGGTCTGCGATCAGTCAAAAAGCTGCTAAAACTGAGGTGTTTGTATTGGACTCAGTGTACTTTGTCAGTTCATTAAGTCCATTTGAAAATGTGCCGCAGTACGTTGATCATGTAGTGTCCGAGTGCTCCCCTACGTTAGGACTATACATCTTGGAGCATTAAAGTGCAGCATTAACTTTGGTCACTCACTGGAATGTGATTTCCCCTCGAGGGTCCTGATGATGCACGATGACAAGTTACCTGTCCGTCCAAATAACTCTATGTTTACTTGTCTTGACTCAGTGTGAACAGGAACCGAACCAGAACTAAAATACAAGAAGGTATCAGTTTTTTCCTCCTTTGTACAGACCAAATATAACAAACTACAGGTGTGAAAGCATCCTGAATGTCAGGCATATTATAATGCAGATAAACACGACGCAATATTTTCCTGCCTTCACCTGAAGACACTCAGTTGAATGGCAGAAGCAGTAATTTAGCTCAATTTAAAAAGTCTGAATAGGACTGACAATAGGACTTGCTACATGGAAACAAAACACTGATGGGACACAAAATGTCGAGAAAGTGAGTCAGACAAAGAGACAGAGACAAAGATAAAAAGAGAGACAGCTGGCAGAGAAAAGAGTGAGCATCATTAGAGGGAAAAGGTCAGAATGGCCTCAGGTTGGCTTTACTTTATTACACACAAGCAGGTGTGTGTGTGTGTGTGTGTGTGTGTGTGTTCAGGAAGCAGTGCTGTGTTTGGTAAGGAGACGGTGAACAGGACACTGACTATGAAGCATCATTCGACCTCCACAGCAGGCTAGTATGACATGGTTGGTACTAGGGATGGCAGTCGGATAACCGACCGGTTAACCGTTGAGATTTATGCCTCACATGCAGCGTTGCAGCCACGGCGCTGCGTTCACTGTCAGGAGAGCTACTGTAGCAGCGACAGTGCTGCGTGTACTGTTGTGGACATGCAGCCACTTTCCCATTAAAAATCCACCATCGCCGCATATTTAATTTCATTTAACAGGTTGTCAGCTGTGTGTCTGCCCGGCGTAACAGCACCTATTGTCTGACAGTGTGTGTGTGTGTTTGTGTTATGTTAGCAGCTCCAGCGTTGCCCCGGCGGCTTCGTTCCCACCCACAGACCGTGTGTGTGTGGCGGCGGTGAGTAGGAGCTTGTTGGTGAAGTTGGTTCAGTTTATTTGTTGGTGAATAAATGCAAAGACTGGACCCAGCTTCCTGTTTCTGCAACGCTCAGACTCTCTTAAGGTGGCCGAGCTGCTCCTCTAATTTTTGCTCAGCTATTTAATTAATCAATGCTTGATGTAACTTAACAGTTAAACAATTAATTATTAACATGCCTAGATGTATCAATAGATTTCTTAGGTTTTGTAGTTTCACATGATGCTGGTATCTTCACTCTAGCTTTACAACTGAGCCACTACAACCTAAAAATCACAATTGACGTTAAAAAAGTTGTGGCTTTAGGAAAATTTGCATGTATATGTTATTATGGTGTTAACTTTGACAGCCCTAGTTTTTACGTTTCCTGTAGTTCTCTGACACACTTGTGAAACTGCGGTAATGTGAGCTGCAGAGTGCAGCACCATGGTACCACCAGCTGCCATCTGACCACGGTTTTACACTGTCATCACTGCAAACAACGAAGGGAGGAGTGAGCGGAGGGTACTCAGATACTGCCTTATCCTACACACTGTACCTTTCATGTGTTAGATGAGTGCATTTCAAGCTAAAATTCATTGTAAATCCATCCGATAACGTTTGAGATATCTGACTAGCTTTGAGTTAACCGTTGGAGCAGCTGACTGCCATTCTTAGAGCCACTAAAAAATTAGCTCTTGATGTCTTTTGCTGACACAACAGTTTTAACTTTTAGGTGGCACCACAGACGATGGAGGACGTGACCTCCTGCTGTCTGTAGCAGAGACACTGAGAGATGAGCTCTGAGTCTGAGCTGGAGAGAAAAGCCTCTGATTTGATCTCAGCCTAAAAGCCCGGCTGTCATCTCTCGTACTGGAGGTTTGCTAACTGGAGACCCAGCGGGGCAAAGCGACATTTGGCTGATGGAAGGAGAGGAGGAAGGAGAGAGGAGAAACAGAGACAAGAAAGGGCAGGAGGGAGGAGGCGTGTACGTACGGAGGTGAAATGATGGAGTGAGGGAAGAGAAGATGACATTACAGTGACTTTCTAAAAGGTCTGTGCACCGACACAAAAAGAGAGAGGTGTAGAAAAAGAGGAAAGCTGATGCCTCGTCATCTCAGTGGAATATGAGTAGCTGTCATTTCCTGGACCGTTGCTCTTCTTCTTCCTCTTCCTCCCTCACTTCCATCCACCTATCTCTGCATCAGCTGAGTCAAAAACACATCTCCTCTTATTCACAGCACTGCATCAATCCGCCCCACCTCCATCACTGCCTCCCTCCACCTTCCTACTTTCTCTCTTTCTCCTCTTTAATCTCTCCTTTGAGAGCCAGGCAGGATGGTAATTAGAAAGCCAGCAGACACACACACACACACACACACACACACACACACACACACACTTTCTCACAGCTTCCTTTATAAAGCCTTTCTTGCAGACACACATATTCCTGATCCAGGACAGAAAGAGAAAGAGGAGCAGAAGAGAATATTAAAGGAAGGAGAATCAATAGATTCATTTCCTGCTGCTGACAGAGGTTGATCTCTCCCTGGACCCATAATCCTTAGTGTGTGAGAGAGAGAAAGAGAGAGAGGTGAAGGATAAAGCTGGTCAGGTTATTCTAACCCTGAGGCAGAGCTCAGAAGAAGGAAGGCATATTGTAAAAACACAACTTGGTTTCCTCACCTCCGTCCCTACATCTACAGAGTCCAGCAGACAGAGAGGAGGGAGACGAGGAAATGTCGATGTCTTATATCTTGATGCTTCAGTTCTCCACGTTTCTGCCAGCGCAGCACGTTTAACCGCAAACCTGAGAGGCTTTAGGAAACTGAGATGGGGGAGGAGGTGGAAACCATGCAGTCTGACTGCACCACCACACCAGCTTTCTGCTCTCTCTCTCCGTCCTCTCCACATATTCCTTTCACACTTTTCTCTCCTTCCTGCTCAAATTCCTGATTCGATACTAGTAAATAAAAAACATGTTTTGAAAGAAATGGAGTTGCTTGTCTTCAGCTACCACACTGCAGAAAATGAGCTCTGTGGCAGACAAACATTTATGATACTCACACATTTTGTTCAGCCAGATAATCTCCACAAATAAACACCACCTTTATGATTCGTGAAGTGTGAATGCAATCACCAGAAGTAAAAAGCTAATGTGAGGCTATAAACAAACTACACTACGGTTTTACTCACATGAGTAAAAACATCAAGGCTGTAAAGGAGGACGAGTCGGCGTGATGGCGTTCAGTCGTCTCATTGAACCACCTTCTCTAAGACATGTAAAATGTCTCTGTAAATGTGTTTGCTGTTATAAGGTTGTGCAGTGCTATGGTGTTTTGGGAAGTTATTTGTTTATGCAAGGTTTTAATTTCCAAATGTTTTTTTAAATGTAAAATGAAGGAGAAAAAGGTCATTCTGGTGGACATACCTACTGATAAAGTTGTGACTAGGATGCTAATTTTGATTTTTTTTCCTAACTGATAGCCCACTCTCGTTAATTAAGTATTAACTGTTAACCGCCAAAGATTAGTGCCTGAGTGCTATTTTTAGTGCATAAAACACCACCCAGCTGCAACAATGAGCCGATGCATAAACAGGTTAAATCACCATTAGTCACCAGCTGCAGTGTAACACCTGTCCTGTAGCGTTAGCGTAGCGGCCATGACGTTGTGCGTACTGTCCCAGCGAGTCTCCAGGGTATCGGTTAGTTTAGCTGCAAGGTTGTCAGCTGTGTGTCTGCCTGGCGTAGTGTTAGCAAGTGTCTGACAAAGTGTGTGTGTGATGTGAGTATGAAGTTCTCAGTAACGGTACAGCTGTGAATGCAGCAGTGCAGTGTGTGTACAGCTCATTTGTTGGTGAATAAATGCTACGACTCCTCAGGAACCAATCCAAGCTCACTGATTAGACTGAAGGCAGTTAGCTCCGGCGTTAGCAACAACGCCGGCTCAGACTCTGTTAAGGTGGACCAGCTAGTCTCCTTTACGGGACAAGCTGCTCCTCTGAGTTGTGTTCAGATTTTCATTTAATTTTTAATATTTCTTTTAACGGTTCAATGGCATTAATCGGTTAAAATGTCTGTTAACAATTAATTATTAACATCCCAAGTTGTGACTGGTTGAAATTTTGTGGTCAGGTGATGGGAATGTTTCAGAGCAACTTCCTCAACTTCCTACTCACACGTACAGTATACCTCAATAGTTATTCAATAGTTATCGGAGTCAAGTTTATCCCCAGATTTAAAGAAAACTCCAGCTACAACATCTCCGTCTCCATCAATCTCTCTCCGGACAGCCGAC
The DNA here is from genome assembly GCA_947000775.1 of Pterois miles. Taxonomy (NCBI): domain Eukaryota; kingdom Metazoa; phylum Chordata; class Actinopteri; order Perciformes; family Scorpaenidae; genus Pterois; species Pterois miles. Next base: position 1,898,608 of record CAMQGK010000110.1, on the reverse strand, counting down.
ACCATCATCCTTCCTTCCTCTCCTCATAGTCTATTATCAATGTTGAACCAATGGCCTTGGTTTTTACAGCTACAGTATATCTGACAGATATTATATTTGTTAGCTTTCTCCTGTTACCAACATCGTGAGTTGAAGCGATGAGGAGAGAAGAGAAGAAGCTATGCTAGTCGGAGAGGAGAAATCAGCGGATCGGTGCCCACATTAGAAAACCTGGAGGAGGTTTTTACATCTTTTTCATGTGTAATGCATAATTTCTTTGGCTCCCCTGTGGCATGGGCAGAAGTTATAACCGTGATGATGGTCACTGAACTTCTAAGAAATCTCATTGCCCCATTTGTCATGCCATTACGATAGGGCAGCAGTGGCCTACAGGGAAGAGCCAGCAGCTCTGCTGGAAGATCAGTGGCCGCCATCCCTCAGCAACTTCCATGATGAACCCCAGAGCTGCTGCTGCAAACCGGCTCACTGCAGCTGCTCAGTTCACACTGTTAAAGCAGCTCAGCAGTACTGGACGGCTCCCAAATGTGAATGTGAAGCAGGCCGGATAATAACAGCGGGCAGAACGGCTCCTGGAAAGAGACCGTGCACAGATTGTAGGGCTGGTTTTTCATTTAACAAATATGATACCAGTCAGGCTGGTCTCAAACACGGTTCAAAAGTAATGCATTGCAATCTGTATGTAACCCATAAAATACATTTGTTGGTAATTCATGTAATCATGAACCAGTATAAAGTATAAAGTGCAGCAAACTCTGGGGGTTAAGGTGAATAAATGCTACAGATCCCAAACCAAGCTGCTATTAAGTGAAGGTGGTTAGCCTCAAAGTTATCAGCACATGATCACTTAAGGTGGGCTTTTAAGGTGGACCAGCTATTCTCATTTTAGTGACAGCTCTTCCTTTTGGTGGAGCAGCTTCTGAGTCAAATGCAACACAGCTGTAATATTCGGTCCGGGGTGGTTTAGTGTTTTAATATCGAACCGGTTTGAACATCTTTACACCACCAAACCTGACTGTATTGGTTGTAGCTGCTGCAGTAGAGGGCCAAAATGCTTACGGTGAGTGTAAGTAAAACCGTACAAAAAGTCATTTTGTTTCCTAGATCATATATCATATGATACTATACTTGACTGATATCTCAGAGGTATCGAGTGCCGATATATTCAGCCCTAAATGAGAGCTTGGAAAAGGCCCAAAGAGTGTCTGAACAAAAACTACTACAATTTGAGTCAAGAAAATAGAACAATAGTATGTAGCTGTAGGAACAGCAGAGATTAAACTCAACAGATCCCAGGTATCACAGGTTTCAGTACTTTGGCTGATACTGCAGTTCTTACTTCCACTTAGTCCACATGAGAAGCTGAACAAAACGTCTGCCAGTAGCTGTCGACTTGTCATAATTGTGAACACAGTGCATCCCTCCGCCTGTGCCCTGACTGTGGAGACTGCAGAGGAGGTGCAATGAGCTCCTCGTAGATTTCAAAAGCTCTGCAGCAGACTCATTCTAGCACACAGCTACTACTGTAAATAGGGCGCAGATAGAGGCACGCTCTGTCCATTATGTCTTATATTCATAAGGCCAAGAGATTCTCAGCCAGGCAGTAGGATAGCCAGTCAAAAACAAGTGACAAAATGTCTCCAAGAACAAAGCAGACAGCCTTTGTTTTAGCATTTTTCAATGCTTTAAGATTGCGGTTTTGTTGTTGTTATTGTTTGTTGTTTGCTACTTTGAGCAACTACTACTACTGTCTGTATGTCTGTTGGTGGTGAAGCTGTTAACATCTGCAATGAGATGAGATGGTATGGTGGTACATCAGGGTGCTGTGAGAGGCTATAACAAAATCAGAGAATCTGGGAATGCACCTTTAAAGAGCCCATGAAATGCTCACTCCCTAAAAACAAGTTAAACTCGATCTCATCCTTCACTCGGAGGCGTGGACATAAAATCCATCAAATCACGGCATCAGATGCTGGAAGGAATCCTGCCTTCATATCACATTATATTATAGTGCTTGTCAGTGGTTCGCATATTGATTTAACTACTTTTATCTTCTGATTTCTGAATAAAATGCAAAATGAATAAAATGCATATGTATACTATTTATGATATTATCAATATAATGATATTTCATACCGTTGCTTATTGCAATAACTGTGCAATAGCTATTTTCCACTTGTGTAATTGAGTTAATCGTCAGTTTTCTGTATATATTGTTCATATTTGTAATATTTCACCTTGTTTATAATTCCCTCTATTTAAAGTGTCATATTTTTATGTCTGTCTGCTTTTGTTTAGCTTGTGTTTTTGCATTATACAATTTACTGCTGTACACTGTAAATGTCCCCTCTGTGGGACTAATAAAGGAATATCTTATCTTATCTTATGTCTGTGTATAGAGGCACAATGAGAGGAGAGACATTAAATGAGCCCACGACCAACCTGAGCCTGGTCTTAAAAAAAAAAAAAACTCCTGGAGTTTGCATGTTCTCCCTGTGCTAGTGTGGGTTTTCTCCAGGTTCTCCGGTTTCCTCTCACAGTCCAGACATGCAGGTTCACTGATGACTCTGAATGTCCTGTGGGTGTGAATGTGAGTGTGAATGGTTGTCTGTCTCCCATCTGACGACCTGTCCAGGGTGAACCCGCCAATGTTGTCAGGAAGTATAAATGTTAATCTTATATTCCGTCATCTTTTATTTTGGCGCCTTCCTTTTTTTTGCATTCTAACCTCTCCTCTCTTCATTCACTTCACTCCCTCCCTCTTTCTCCTCCTTCACGTTAACACCTCCTCCCCATATTATCATCACTAGTCACCTCTCTGATCGTCATCCCCTCCCTATTTGTTCACCTTTATATTATCCACCTCCCTCACTATATAAATTCCTCCCTTTTCCTCCTTCCATTCTCTTTAACTTTTAGAGAGCGACCACAATTTCTCGTTTTCCGATTCCTATTTTTACCACAGCTTTATTTTTTACTTTGCCTCTAGCCCGCCGATTTAACTCTTTTGCCTCGCTGACTCCTTTTCGTGTAACGACCATCCTTTTAATAAACCTATTTTTCCTACACCCTCCTCTAATCTCTTTGAGTTCCACCTAGCCGAGTCCACCCTATAGTCGACCTGCCAACTATGACTCAGCAATCAGACGGTTCGTACCGCGATCGTGGCGCGGCGCTCAGCCTCAGGACGCCTCTCCGCCGTCTTCCAAGAAGTAAAACTATAAGACAACAAGACAGTTTCGTTCATCCGTCGAACAAATCACCAGGTTAGGAGCACAGATCAGACGCTCCTAACCATGATAAACTCACCTACTCCCGCGCAACCCTCCTCCACCGGCGCCTTCTTCCCGCCCGCTCCCTCCCTCCGTCCCCGCCGCTGTTCTCATCACCACACCTCGCCAACCCGCACGCCGTGCTCCCGCTTTTCTGTGCATCCCTTCATTTTAACTCGCACCCGTTCCCACCCCTCCGTGGCTTTTATATCACCCACCTGCTGCAGCTGAAGCGTGGGCAACCACCGAATGGGCTCGGGGACCCCGGTATGTGCATCACTCAAACTTTTTACTACTCTCTCGTAGTTTTTACCACTCTCCCCGTCGCTCCCTTTGTGCTCCCAAGCGGCGCTCAGACTACGCTATCGAGTCCGTACTCTAGCCCTACAGCGATGACCGCGTCGCTGATGGACACCTTTCTGCACGGCTTGTCGGACCCCTGAGGACAGCTCGCCCCTCTGACCTCCTCGACCCCACTCCGTCATCGCCTTCCATCCGCATACAACCGTCTATGGAAAAGAGAGAGAAGGACAGACGTCGAGCGCAGTTCCACCGCCCCCAGACAGGCACTCTCCCGGCCAGCGCGCTGCTGGCGTTCTTCCTCTCTGTTGCCGCTAGGGCTCTCCATCTCCCCCTAGGGACGGATGAGCCCATGCAGATTGGCAGGGCAAAACTATCCCAGGAGGAACTCCAGCGCGCCTCGGGAGGGTCTCTGTATATACTGTGGCCAACCCGGTCACTTTCTTCCGCCTTCCATTAAAAAGATGACTCACCAGTATAAGAGGGCACTGGTGAGTCCTACTTCTCTTTCCCCTCTTCCTCTCGCCCTCTACTCATCCATCTCCCCGCCGCTCCCTTCCTACCCGCCCTGTGACTCGGTCCATAAATTTCATCGATGAGTCTGTTAAACACTCGGGCTCCAACGCCTCCCCCTAAGGTGACTCTTGAGGCAAGTGCTCTAGATGGCAGACTGCTCTTAAAGTATCTCATCGCACATCTCCTTTCAACTAACTTTTCTGCGACACACTAGTCCCCCTTTCACATTTTTATTCACCCTCACCCTTTAATCCTGTCTCCCGGCAAAAACATAACCCCCATATTACTGTAAGGGAGAGATTGTGTCATGGGGGAGGGACTGTAATAACACTTGTTCCTGTCTTCGCCCCTGGGAGCCCGCTAAAACTCTTCACCTCTAGTGCTGATCAACTCCGCCTCCTGTACCTCGCCTTCTCTCCACCAATCGCCGTTATCCACTTCCAGGTTCCTCCCTCTACCTACCTAAGGAGGTCTTCAACAAGACCAGCGCCACCTCCCTCCTCCCATCCCATATATTTCCATCGACCTCTCCCAGTACAACCCCCCAAAGGGAGACTGTACTCTCTCTCTCCCCGGAGAAAGCAATGAGAGAGTACATCGAGTCATCCCTGCGCGATCCGCCCGTCCTCCTCACCTCCGCTTTTTCTTTTAACAAAGATAAGTCACTTAGGCCATGTATTGATTACCGGGGCTGAATAACATTACCATTAAGAACAGATACCCACTCCCTTTAATTCCTCAGCCTTCGACTATTAAAGGAGCCAAAATTTTCCAACTCATCTCCCAACGCTTACCACCTTTTAGATCAACAGGGGACGAATGGAACGGCATTCAACACCCCCAGTGCCACTACAATATCTAGTATCCATTCGGCTCACTAACGCCCCTCCGTCTTCCGCCCTAGTTAACGCGTCCTCCGGGACATGTTAAACAATTTCGTTTTCGTGTACCTGCGACATACTAATCTTCTCTCCCACAAACAATCCCACTTCACCATTCCGCCTTGTCCTCCAACTTTGAACATCCTCTTCTTAACTAAATCAATTCCATTTCCAACAGTCTCTTTCCTGCTTCATTATCTCCCCCACCCTACCCTCTAAAGTCCGCGTAGCGGTTGCCAACACCAACAACCGCAAATCGGTCACTTCTTGTTCCTAATTTCTACACGTTATTAATTTCAGTCTATTCCCCCGCTACACCCTCGTCACCTAAATAGTTTCGTCTGTCCTCTAGTCGCTAACGCCTTCCACACTCACATTCACTCCGCCCCCATCCTACCCTCCTCCCACCCAATCGTTTAGTGTCCTCCGACTCAGACGTCTTTCTCTCTCAAACAGAGGACAATAAGCTTCACCCCTTCCTACCTTTCCAAGCTTCCTCCCAATAATCAAACAAACTTCTGGCAGCAAAGCTGCGCTGGAGGAGTGGCGGCATTGGCTGGAGGGGCGGAGCAACCGTTTCTCGTCTACCGACCATAAGAACCTCCAGATACCCTCCCCGACTAAACTCCAGCAAGCTAGTGGGCCCTTTTTTTAACCGTTTTACTTTTCTCTCTCTACCCCCAAATGGAAACCCGCCCCTCTCCAGACTGTTTACTCGGTGACACTCCCATGTCCCTCCCACATCATCCCTCCTTCCTCGTGTGCCTCGGGGAATCGAAGGGAAGTAGGAGGGCCCTGTCACAGGTCTCAACACCCAGTGTCCACATAACAGACTCTTTTACCTTCTCTCTCCTTCCATATCCACTGCCACACCTCTCCATCCCTCCACCCAACCTCCACCCTGTTCGTGCAGCAGTCTGTCCGCTGGAGAGCATTAAGGAGTAGTCTCAGCCTGTCCGGTGTGTGCCCAGTGTAAACCTTCTCATCACCACCTCCCCTCTCCCCCTTCCAGTACCTCATCGCCCCTGTCCACATCTCCCTACTTTTCTGTTCCCCCTCTAACACCCTGTCCTAACAGTGTGCCGTTCTCTAAAATGTTCATTTCATTCTCTTCCAACACCTTCCCAAAAACGCAAGGTGGTGTTAACCCATGTTTTCCGCATCCATGCTTCCCCATGTGTTCGGACCGGGGGCCACAATTCATTTCCGGTTCTGAAGGGTTTTCTCTTTACTGAGCGTCTTCAGTCTGTCCTCCTCCACCCACCATGACACTAACACAACCAGGAACTGGACCGGGTATCCTAGTGGCACAACCCGGTCTCCTGTCTAAACATCTGTTTGGTGCCCCACAATACTTCCGTGTTCTTCTTCATCTCTCCCCTTCCAGTTCATCGGCTCCAACCCCCTCTGTTCCCCGACCTACTTCCGTTCCCTCGGCCCTCCCATCTAACGCTCCACACATCTACTACAGACCTGTTAAGAACACGGCACGTTATAAGAGGATGGCTGATCGACGGCGGACACCCGCTCCCACCTACCAACCCGGGCAATGTCTGCTGTCCGCCCAATCTCCCCTCCATGTTACTCAAAAAACTTCTCCTAGTTGTCGGCCCTTTTCCCTTTAAAGTATTAATCCTTGTCTTCCACTAGCTCCAAATCATAATCCATCCAACATTCCATTTGTACTAAACCCCATCGACAGCCCTCTGTCCCTACCTCCCAGTCCCCCCCCCCCCATCATTACAAGCCCGCTTACACAGTCACCCTCTACTCCTCGCCCGGGGACAATATCTCGTGGACTGGAAGGACGGACCGGAGGAGAGATCGTGGGTTTCAGCAAACATCATGATCCTCAACTAAAGAATTTTAATAAGCAGCTAGCTGGACGTCCTGGGACGTCAGGAGCCGTCCCTAAAGGGGGGTTCTGTCAGGAAGTATAAATGTTAATCTTATAGTTTCCGGTCATCTTTTATTTTGCGCCTTCCTTTTTTTTCATTCTAACCTCTCCTCTCGTTCAGTTCACTTCACTCCCTCCCTCTTTCTCCTGCCTTCACGTTAACACCTCCTCCCGTCATATTATCATCACTAGTCACCTCGTCTATCGTCATCCCCTCCCTATTTTTCACCTTTATATTATCCACCTCCCTCACTAGTTAATTGTCCTCCCTTTTCCTCCTTCCATTCGTCTTTAACTTTTATACGCCACAATTTCTCTTTCCATTCCTAGTGTTTTACCCACTTTATTTTTACTTTCCTCTACCCCCTAACTCTTTTCCTCGCTACTCCTTTTCTCCCATCCGTTTTAAACCTTATTTTTCCTCACCCTCCTCTACTCGTTATTCCACCTAGCCGAGTTCCACCCTATAAATGTCAGCCGTCACCCGAATGGGATGAGCAGTTACAGATAATGAATGAGGCTTGACTTATGGTCAAAAAGGTGTTTTGTGGGTCAGTGATTTTGACCTTGACAACCAAAATCCCTTTAGTTCATCTTTCAGACCAAGTGGACATTTACGCCAAATTTGAGGAAATTCCCAACAGGCTGAGAGATTGTGTTCACAAGAATGGACCAGACGGACGGATGACCTGAAAACATAATGCATGTGGCCACAGCTGTCGCCAGCGTCGATGCATTTAAAAAGACCCGAGGCCGACCTGAACGGACTCAACATGTCTGCAGAGCTCTACTCCGATTATCAACATAACAGTCAGCCATCCTGTTTGAGGAGTCACAAAGAATATAACATAAAATCTAATATAAAAAAATAAGGGCCAGAAAGTCGACAGACATTTGTCTTGGGCATAGAGCCACAGTCCGCTGCATTATATAAAACACATCAGAAAAACAACATGAGACCATCTTTAAACACAAGAGGCTGTAAGCTCAGTGATGATGAACAGTTCAGTGCTGGAGCTGCCCCGACTGAGTCTCTGTGAAGCCCTGGACCAGACTGCCGAGGTGACGCAGGGTGGGCAGAGTGGGCAGAGCGGGTCTCCTTTATTACAGCGTACAGAGGAGAGACTTTTGCATTTAAAGTCAAAAGTATAAGTACTGCAACTATGAGCTAAACCGGGTGTTTTTACTTGAGTCATGGATTACAAGAGAGGACAGAAAAGCCACAGCACAAAGAGCTGACTGTCTGTTCATCATGGAGGAGAGTACGGTGGCCAGCAGGGACAAAGTTACTGTCCAAGACTGGATGTAATCAGGATCTTGAGACCTTCATCACATGTCTTAATTCATTAAAAACAGTTCTTTAAAGTTTGAGTTGAACATTTGCAGAGTTTTGTCTGATTTTTCGTTGCGCCACTCTCTTATCCAGGTGACTCTGATGAGCTGTCAACCTCTTTTATGACACTTATCATCAACAGATTGAATACTGCTCAATCCCTCTACAGTCTAAATCTGCTGGAGGCTCCGCCGGAGCAACTGCAGGGTGTAAATACAGAACTCAAGGGAACAACAACAGCCGGTTATAAAAGCATGGAGAGCGATTTTGTTTTGCTTCCTGTGCTCCGATTTTCCCAGCCGAGCCCTAAAATCAAACTGTTGACCTTTGAAACACAAGAAGGCTGCATCTCTCTGCTTTCAGGCAGCCACAGTAGAGCGAATGTTAAAAGAGGAGAGAGGTCCAGTAGTACCTGTTGGAAATACTGTAGAAACTCTGAAAATACACAGTAAATAGCTGCATGGCTCCCTTTCTGTTTGCATCACATTGGTGGTAAAATGGTATTTTTGGTAAAATTGTGTATTGTCTGAGACCTCCTGGGCCAGACAGAACCATCACAAGGACGGGATCTGGCCCTCGGGCCGGATAATGCCCAGGGGTGGTCTAGAGTCTGTGGTGGTCCCACGCAACAAATGTACTCAATCAACTGGCATTAACTGTGGCGTTGTTGTGAAACATAACATGAGTTGCTTTTACTCGGGCAACCTAATTACAAAGCAAACATAATTTGGTCAACAACATAAACATATTATGGCTCATATATGTTTTTTACCCACACCAACCATTAGTTACTATGGATTCACCTACCAGCCTCCTACGTCACTGAGCTTGTCTGGTACGTAGGAGGACTTCTGCACCGCGACCTGACAGCATCATTTCTGAGGGTGAATCATTCTGTGTTGGAAAACCGCGTCACCAACGTAGCTATGTAGTTGCTAGCACCTACTTCGTTACCGCAGTGACCGATGCCGTACGTTGGTGACGCCCGAACACACAGATCTGATCACCTGCAAACATCAGTGCAGACAGTCTGCATTAAAGATCTGACCTGAGAAACAAATGAGATTTGCCGGCAATCTCACATAGGTTTATTCTCTGAAATTGCAGCTGTTAAAACGAACGGTTATCTCTGACTCTGAATTGCAACTTGGCTGCTTGTTATGACAGTGTATGATGTGACAATCAGGGCATTAAACCCTTCTGTCGAGGGGAAGTCATCTCTTCCCAGCAGTCTGCTGTGAGTGCAACACCCCTCCCAGTCGAGGTAAAGCGATTAGGTCAGCCCCATGGTTCAATCTGAAGTGATCCATTTGGACACTCTGCAGTTGACCACATGTTGTCTGCAATTGAAGGCTAGAAAACGGCCACTCGAGTGTCTTTGGTTTTTGGTTAAAATGAGAATTGAGGCCGTGGACACGTTTCAAATTGTCATCTGTCAGCCCTCAAAATGCTTCATAATAACACTCAATTATGCATCCTGGATGGCGTTGCTAGGTTACCGAGCTGGCTGAAGTGGCTGATGGGACCATCCGGTGGTCACTCGGTATCATGGGCTGATAGAGGGTTCACACTCAGCCACTTGGCAGCTGGAGCCTGAAACACACTCTGAAATTCACATCTGGTGATTAGTGTGTGCAAATCAGCTACTGCCGGGAGGATTCGGGTTTGGAGACGGACCAAAAGATTCCTGCAGGGAAGTTTTTCTGGCTTCCTCATTTGCACTGCTCTACATTATGTGTCTGGTCAGTATATTTTATGCATGATGTATTTGTTTTTCACTGGGTCCTGCAGAGTTCAAAGATTTTTTTTTTTTTTTGCTGCATTGATTATTTCCCCTCTGGACATTTTTCTGCATTGTCTTTGTTTTAAAAAAGTAGAAAATGATTACTTTACATTAATCTCTGTCTGGCCTTACTCATTCATTTTCATATCTACACTACTGCATGTTTTACTTCCCTGTCTGTGGTCTATTACAGGCTCCCTTTGTCTTTTTGCAGGTTGATTTCTTATTTCTTTGTCTCCATGTTTGATACTGAACTCTGCTGAGGATCAGGATTTTTTCATGATCTGTCTTTTGTCATTTCTGGTCACCAGCACAACACCAGTAGATGCAGGAAGATCTAGAATTAAAGCTGCGTTGATTTTTAGGATGTGTACTTCAAAAATCAAACTGATTAAGCTCTGAATTACGATGATAACGGCATATTTTTCATGATAAAGTTTGGGCACTAAAGAATTGAACTGGTCTGTTGCATGAAGCAACTTTTACTCACTTCATTCATTCACACACTATGCTGCATGATTGTTTCAGCACGTCACTTTACCGGACATGCAACGTCGACAAATTCACTCAACATGTACTCAGTGTTTCCCAGTCACCTAGAATGTGGTGGCCGGTCACAGTTTCGTAATCAACCAAAAAATATTATTATACAGTCGGCCTGGTGGATTTAACTCAGCGTACCGGTGTTACCGATTACAGCAGACAGCACTCAATATGTGTAGTGCACTGACTTTGGTCTTTACCGTCGGGTGGCTGTATGGCCGGCCTACCTGATGCCGCTGCGCCGTGCACACCAGCTGTGAACGCTCCGTTCTCCTCATGGCAACTACCTCATTAGCGTTGTGGTTCCCTTATAGCGTTGGGTTTAACTCTGAAGTACTGCCAGATAAGCGTATTTGCTTCATACTTCGACAAAATCTTCTGCCTTGTCTGTCAACACTCTCTCTGAGAAATCTGACACCTGCTACTCTGAGCTGAGACTCCGTATTTAGCAGATGAATTCACTGTAGTGTCCGTCGTCCGACTATCTATTGATAACACACTGCTGATACACCAAAATAAACTAAATAGGTTTTATTTCTGTAAAAAAGCTAAACAACGGTGGGGGCGTAATGTAATCGGAGTGTGCTCAACCACTGGGTAACGGCGGTAACACAGACACAACTGGCTCTAGATCAGCTTGGTAAGGCCTGCACTGAAGGTGGCTCGTGGCTCCGGCCCTGAGCTTAGTAGAACCCCTCACCTAGACCTCGCGGCTTCCCGGAGCCGTGGAGTTAGTGCTCGCTGTGTCACTGGGTGCTTAAGCCACCTTATATTCAAATAGCTGCCTGCACAATTCATGATATACTTAGAAAAACAAAGAGCTGCTGCACAACCAAACATTATTCAAACCCACAGAGCTTAAATTCTAATGTGCATCACAAAGTTTCCACAGGGACCAAACATGCCCGGGCGAGATTCAGGGAAACTTCAGGAAATTATACAACAGACAGAGAAAAGAAAATTGATGTTGTGGTGCAACATGGATGCTTAGGTTTGAATATTTCACTCAGTGTAAAATCATAAAGCTGCAATGGAGAGCTGGAGCAAGATGATAGAGAATGTGTGTTACCGGATGACTTTATTTCTTAGAGCTGAAGACAATGTGCTCCTGTACTTACAGCTACTTATGCTTTGTAAATTGAAAATAATCTCTGTTTATCAAAGCATCCAGCCTCGTCAGGCACCAGCACTAACTGGATAATATACAAAAATAACCGTTCCTCTTGGTGCTCTTTCCTACTGTTCTGAGTGGTGGATTACTCTCAGAGAAACTGTTGTTCATTATGAGATGTTTGCCAGTTTCAGGAGGATTATCAGAGCTTCTCTCTTACCTGTATATGAGGATGTCATCTGTGGAGCTGTTGTACTGGATCTGGTACATGCGGACCCCTGGTATGTGGTTCTGCGGGGGCCATCTGATGGTAGCTGAGCCGGACGTCAGATCTGACACACTGACTCTCTGCTGGTCGGACCGGGCCTGACCTCCACTGACGTTGGACTTGATAGATGTGGGGATGTCCGAAGGCCCCGGGTCGGGGTCCAGTTTAGGGTCAAAGTGTGGCGAGGGGTTGACGACTAACTCGACAGGAGCGGTGGCCTCCCCGGCTGCATTCGATGCGATGCATGTGAACTTTCCAGAATCCTAGAAATCACCAGAAAACAACAGAGAAGACACTTATGAGACATTCATGTTCACCTTTACTGTGTATGTTGTATGGTGACTCTTGGAGAGTCTGAGGGAACCCTCCAAGACTTCGATATCACAAGACAAATTAGTGGCATTAAAACGACTTGGCATTAACTTTGACAGCCCTTTAATAAAATAACTTACCAAGCTGAAAATGTGCTTTATAATGAAATGAAACCAAACAATGGGTTATTAATCCCTCAAACATCACCAATAGTTGTTCTCAAATGACAGACTTCTTTAAAACAAATTGCAAAGTAAATTGGTTTTGGTATTTGAATCTACACAGTAAAACAAAATTGCACAGAACAGACAATTTTACAATAAATCAACAGAGCACACACCATATACAGTATATTCCATGTAGGACTGTCAAATTTAGTGCAATAATAATGTGCTAATGCAAATTCAATTTAACGACACTGATTTCTTTACCGCATTAACACAATCAATATTTCGGAGGACGTAGCAGCTCAGTTTTGAAGCTAGAGTGAAGATCCTGGTTTCATATGAAACTAGAAAACCTGCTGAATCCCGCCGCACCAACCAGGTCATAGTAGCTGGTCGAGAAGGACCATTCACATTCAAAGGGGTCCCTTGACCTCTGACCTCCAGATGTGTGGATGTAAATGGGTTCTCTGGGTCCCCACGAGTCTCCCCTTTACAGACATGCCCACTTTCTGATAGTCCCAGTCAGTCTGGATCAAGTCCTAGTCAAGTCAGCCCTCTGACACACTGACAGCTGTTGTTGCCTTGTTGTTGTAAGGGTCATTTTGTGATTAATTGTGATTAACTATTGACAGCTCTAATATAAATGCAAGAATAGTAATAAGTCAATAATACCACATCAAGCTGAAATTTTATAATCATCACAAAACTTAAGCTTTTGTCAGTCACGTTATAAATGAATTGACTGGTCTAAAACTTTACACAGGACACAGTAGATCATTAGGAGCTGCAAAGTAAATTGTTTGGTATTTGAATGTATATGATAACCACGATGCACAGAACATACACTGACAGTTAATAATAAATAATAATAAATAAATCAACCATATCAACTCCATGCAAAATGAAGCCAGGTCTCTACCTTGACCGAGGCCTTGAGGATGTCCAGCGAGCCGTTCTCGTAGCAGACGGTTCTGGACGTATTGCCGATCAGCTTTCCGTCAGGACTGACCCAATGTGTGGACGGTTCAGGATCTCCGATGGACTTGCAGCGCAGGCTGACCTCCTGACCCTCCATCACAAACATCTTGGAGGTGTGGCGAGTTATCATCGGGGGCTCGCAAACAAACTCCTCCTGTTGACAAGACCAAATAATTGAAGTCACTATATTTAGTTTGTTTGCATTGAGAGTTCACACCACAAAGTCTATTATAAACAGCTGCAGTAAAGGTGTAGCACTACCAACAGCAGGGATGTATGTTATTTAAAGATGAGCTGAGATTTAAACTGCAGATTTTGATTTTCAAAGAAAATAAAATAAAACTAGAAAAGCACTCGGAGAGCGCAGACCTCCGCCATCTGGATCAGATCTGGATCAGCCTTTGGGATTTGATAGAAGTCCACATTGTAAATCCCTGAGTCAAATTTCATGAGCTTTGGGCAACAATTACCAGAGATATTGAGAAACAATTTTTGGGTCCCATTTACCCCGATGTTAACGAAAATTTCAAAGTGATCCAGAATCCAGGATTTCTTCCTTCCAAAATTAAATCAGTTCTTCCTTTTCACATTTTCCATACACCCTGAAAATTTCATCAAAATCCGTCCATAAGTTTTTGAGTTATCTTGAACACAGACAAACAAACAAACACACAAACAAACAGACAGATAAACGCCGGCAAAAACAAAACCTCCGTGGCGCAGGTAATAAAAAAATAACAATTGAGATTAAATATCCAAGGAGTCACTTCAAAAGAAGAACCGTACATGTCTCTCTTTGCTTCGTGTTCTTCTAACAGTCGACTTTCAGAAGGAGTTCAATTGTGTGCACATGAAGATTAAGGGAGTTTTTCAGCCCTCGCAATATTTAAAACCCACCCACTGGCACCTAAGCCAGAATAAAGCCAGTCAAAACCCTGGTGGAGTATTATTGCTAGGCCATGCAGGGCCTGCCAGGGCTTACAGGACTTACTCATCATTCCTACCTCTCAGTGCATCTGCAAACCTTTTTCTGAGTCCTTCTTGTGTCTCGTTACTAGCAGAGAAGATTTCTGACCTGATGACCGCTGGGCTGTAGCTTCAAATACAGCACTAGAGCCTTTCACTCCTGTATAATAATCTAACCCTCAATTGCACCTGTGAGGCTCACAATAAAAAGGCTGTGACTGAACCGGGCTGCTCCCTGATGTGTGGAAATGTGAAAGTATGTGAAGAAGGGAAAAGTGTGCTCATCCGGTCTTAATAAATATCTGCAGTTAACCCTCAAATTCCTGCTTTTCTTCCCATTTCATGAGGATTTAACCTCTTGGGATTTTTCAGCTTTTAGTTGCAGGAGAAGAAGTGCTGCAATAAACAGCCGAGCAGCTTTCATCAATTTCTGAGCAGGAACTCCCTTGGCGGCTGATGGCTAATGTCTGACTGCTGATGGATGCAGTGGAGGCTCTCTTGTCCTTGCAGTGGAAAAGAGGCTATTAACTCTGTGAGTATTAATATGCCCAGGCACTTTGGTGACACGGAGGTCTCAGGATCGACCTCTTTACAAGGCTAATCCTCTTATAGTGATCCTACAGCACCTCTCTGAGGGACGTCCACGACTATTACCCGAGGTGAGGCAAAGGTCTGTACATCATCCTCTCTGAGATGATACCAATTAATCCCATCTTTATCTCACGATGCACCTCCACTTATCACTGAAACTCTCAACCAGCCCAGAGGGGTCAGCTCCTGAAGATCTCCAGGTGAGGTGAAACCCTCTATATCATCCTCTTTGAGGTAACACCCTGAACCACACCACTTCATTCTGTTATCTCTCCCAGTATCAGTATAGCTCCGCTATCATATACAAGTAGTTTCCCAGCAGGTGAAGAACAAATCTCTCAGCGGCTCCTTGACCTTTAGACCGTCTAAGTGCAATACACAGCAACAATATATCTGCACTGGTTTGCACAATTTGAGCTGCTGTATAAAGCCTTTGTGCTTGTTGACTTTTAAAAATATGACTCATGACTCAAAAATGAATCATAAACACATCAACAACATTACAGCGTTACTCCTCTGGTGTGGCTGTTTGGTTAAAATGTGATTCATGCAGGCACGTAATAAAAATAATGCTACAAACTGAGGCCTATTCAAACAATCTATAGTAATAATACAAGAATAATACAATCTATACTATCTAAAGTGCATGGTGCATTCAGCTTGACAGCTCATAATCTGGGTGCAAATTAAGGCACAGAGGTCGCTGTGTGCCGACGTAAAACCATCATGTAGCATCTGCACATGTGTGTCCAGTAAAAAACAGATACTGTAAATGAGCATATGAGGCTGCTGACAACCAGCCGGCTTCGATCAGCTGCTGATTAATGGGTGCATCTCGAACGCTTGGTTTTGGAAGTGCTTGATTTATGCAGCTTTTCTTTAAGTGGAGCAATTTTACATCAATACTGTGGCTGATCATGTGTATTTAATTGTGGGTGGCCACATTTGTGTTCACAATTAATAACTGATTAATTGAGCAGCCCTACTGTTTACTATTTGTTGCTGTCCATTGATGGAGGATGCTGAATTAATGAACAAATAAAGTTATGTGCATAAAGATCAAACATGGGACCACATCAGTTTTATTTTTGCCTCTTATGGCTTAATTCTATCATGAACTCTATTATCTTAAACCTGATTTTTGGTATTTCCTGAGACATAAACTGTTACCTCTCATGTCCCCTCTCTGTGTCCTTTAACTCTATAATGATGTAAGAGATAAATACATAATGCAGTGTTATGCTTCTGATGAATTTTTGTATATCAAACTCTATAACTCCAGGGCTCCACCAGCAGGTTCAGTCCTCTGTGACACCAACCATCTGCCCTGCTTAGGTATCCTTGAGAGAGACAGTGATCGTGCATCCATAGAGGGCTGAAAGTTGAGACAGGGAACAAACACACTTCGCTGCAGGGTTTAGTGGATTATGATGCTAAACACATACAATGCAATTTCTATGACCAACATGTTTAAATCATACATTTTTTGGGCGACAGAATTAGCCAGCTAATGATGACTTGGGGGTCCTGTTACCACGAAGTACAATATTTGTGTTATTATTCTCACAAAAGGTAACAAGATCAACCGGAGGCTACTTTAGATGACCTCTATTTAAACACTAACATTCATCAACGCAGGTCCAGGCCTCAACAGCTGCAGGTCCAAATGATTTCTGTAACTACAATCTTTATTTCTGCTTTTTAAGCATGAAAACAGAATCAACCCAGTTGCCAGAAAAAAAAATGTTGTTTTTCCAAAAATATAACTTCTAGGTAATTTTACTTTGGAAAATCTCTAAATGAATCCAGTAAAAATGTTTGATTTTCAGCATGTCTGTAGTCAGAGATGTCCTGAAGTCAAATATATCAGGATCATTATCAGGAATTATTGATTACATTTCTTAATCCATAAACCCAGAAATCAAAGAATAAAGACGTTTCCCTCACAGATTAGTGGGATTTTCTTTTTAATTTATCAGGGTCATGTAATGTTTTATACTTCTGCTGAATATAATCCATCAGTCTGATTTCCATAGATGGATTCTGTAGATCCATTTCCCTTTGTTAACATCTTATTTTGAAAAGCGGCTGTAGTCCCAGGTGTCTACTTCCTCTAACTCCTCCAAGGTGGTCTCTAGCTCTCCGTCAGCTCCGTTCTCTTTATCCATCCATGGTCAGCTCCATCGGGGCCGTCTGAATGCATTTAACATAAATGTCAGTATATGGAGCTCTACAGTCGTAGCGTCGGCCCGTCGGACCACGGAGACGAGAGCGACGGCCGGCCGGACCGCACGTTACCGCCGTACGATGACGTTTCCCGTCCGTGACGGAGTTAGCGTGCAGCTTTAGCCGTGATGTCTAGCTCTGCTTTTCCAAAGTGTTTCCCTCCTTTACTGGATGTGTAGTGTTTACCAGGCTGGATTTAACATGGAGGGTGGAGGTCGGATCCACGCCCACCCTCCACCCTTTAATACTTTTTACAGTGGCCGGCTGTGTAAAAACATTGACGTTCAACATATCCGTTGTTTGCAACGTTTTTTTCCTGTCGACTGGGCTGGCAGAAAATACAGCATTTTCTTGATCTCAAACAACGTCAAAGTTTCATTAAAGGTGTACCTCAGTATTCAACATAAACAAGGCTGCAAAAGTCTCAAAACAACACTGAAGCTTTATATTAGCTGAACTATGTCGACCGCAGATGTTTATCACATCTAAAGTTTGTATGATAATGCACACAGAGGTGTTATGCAAAAGGAAATAATTAATAAAAAATAGCTCTGCGTTCCAGTATGAGCACCGTACACTCGTTTGAGCGTCGTACTGACTTTCTGACAGTATTATGTGGCTTTCATGAGATGCTCTTACTGTGGCAGCTTTGACAAACCTCTCTGATGGTCCAGAAGTATTTGCCGGCCAAGTCTTTTGGGGAGGCGCAGGTCTCCAAGTCGTCCTCTCTGGTCAGTCGGCGAAGCCAGACCAGCTCACAGTTACAGTGCAGAGGGTTCCCACCAAAACTCAACACCAGCGCCGTGAGAGGAGAGCCCTTCATCTTAGCGTACACCGGGATCCGCAGGAACAGCGGGTCTGGAGGAATCTTCTTCAGCTTGTTGGAGGTCATGTCCAGTCTGGTGATGGAGACAGAGACGAAGGGAGAGGATCAGTCTATTTCATTTTAAGGCATGTAGTGCGCAGGGACGGGGTAGTAGTATAGTTTTACTAGAGGTAGTATATACAGTATAGTAATAGTTGAATTGTTTAAACAATCAAAACACTTTATTTAAGTTTGCTTGTCAACATGCACAGTTCAAAAACATTCATCGTCAATAAGCTGATCATCCGTTTTTCCTGATCTGCTTTAAAATACTTTTAACAGCTTAAACTCTCAACCATTTAAGCAACAAACACACTCCAAAGACAGCATGAATCTCCAGTTTTGTTAAGTTGGTTATGAACACACAGTGCATTTATAGCTAAATGACAACATGAATGATTAGAGATAAATGGATATACGGTATGTACCCAGCCCTACACTTGCAACCAGTAAAACAGCAAATCAGTCGGTTAATGTGTCGAGGGGCTGAAGCTGCCGTTGAGGACACTAAGTCATGTCCTCAGTATTGTTTTCTGGGAAAGTATTAGAAGAAAACTTTTGCATGCACCAGCAGCAGAGATAAAACACACAGTGGATGTGGACTGCAGATTCTGTCACACAGAATATACGTTGACTGATTTAAGGAGAAAACAGATGGGTTGAAGTTCTTCATCATATTTCTGATTTTGGCAGTGTGGTCAAAGAAGCAAAGAGACGAAACTCTGGTGCTGTTTTTCACAACAGCTGCTAGACGGCTCTGCTGCAATTCTGGACTGAAAACAGCAGTGAGACCATTTTTTAAACACACTATAATATGACCTGTTGTGGATAATCTTCGTGTTCACAGCTTTCAAATGATGTTGACCTGCTATCTCCCCCTAAAGGACCCCTGGAGCCCCCTCAAGAAGACAAAAACTGGTAAAATTTGGGTCTCAGAGGGTTAAAATAGAACCAAATGGGTTAGGGTTAGGGTCACACTAAAAGTCAACCACACTTCATGACAAAATACTACCAGACCAATGAGAGCCAACAGTAGACACATATTCCAAGGTGTTGTTTGTCATTTGGCCTCTGCACCATCTCTGGGAATTGATATTGGATAATTTGCTGGCTAAAACATCGGACCTGATGACTGGTAATAATGTAGGCGATTCAAACATTCACCATCGTCAGCAGCAAACGCAGGAAAGTCTATTTCCCCCCAAAGTCCCTCCAGAAACATTTGACAACAGCGATGACTTAACAAGAAGTTAATAGCTGTTGAGAGCAGTGTGCATGCTGCACTTTACACATTTCAATGATGTTAGTCCATAGGCAGCAGCCTTGTGGTGCGTATTCATTTGTGAGTGTGTGTGACTGAAACACTCACTTGTGCACACGTTCAAATTCAGAGTGACGCCAGCTGGTCCACAAGTTTTGTGTCTCCAGGGCAGAAATAACCCATTACAGCCTTTTTAATAAATGCAGGACTGTTTATCAAGAGCCTGGCTGGTTTTCTGACTGCCAGTCGCTGGGACCGATATTGAAATTGATTAGTATTAATAGGGTTCAAATGTTACTTTGAGCCAGGAGAGAAAAAAATTACTGTGCACATGCAACCGTGTGTAATAACAACAATCTTTATATGTAAAAACACAATAGACCAAACTAGAGGTGCTTTACTGGGCGAGGCCAGAAACGCTAATAAAAAGAAAACAAAGCTCCTTTACTGAGGGAGATGCCGCAGGTCAAACAGCGGCTGCTTCTTCTTTATGCTTTAACCATACCATATGATGTTTGAACTTTCTAGCCACATCTCGTGGTCGTCCTCAGCGAATGGATTTGCTCAGTTGTCATGGCAATGATTTAGTTTGTTATTACATCACCTAAGTATGAAACTTAGGTTATGTGATAAGCGGTCGTGGTGTATGGGGTGAGATCCTAACCCCTGATGTCTCCGGCTGAGTCCTGATCGATGGCTGACCTTTGACCCTGTCCCAGTCTATGCTGTGACAGTTTCCTGTCGAGGGTGTATCCTGTCTTTAGGGTGGACCAGCAGAGATCTTAAACCCCCTCCAGTGTATTTTGCTACACTGTTTTTATTTGACACATATTATTATTACATATGATTTGACACAGCTTTATCCGTGATGTCTAGCTCTGCTTTTCCTGCAATGTGTGAAACCCAAAGTGTTTCCCTCCTTTACTGGATGTGCAGTGTTTACCACGCTGGATTTAACATGGCCTCCCATGTCGGATCCACGCCGACCCACCCGTTTTATACTTTATCGTTTTGGCTCGCTGAGGTTTGTTTTGGTGGACAGAGATGGAACAGATAAGACGTCACCTTACTCAGACAGCAACAATAAAAGTGATAACTTCCTTTGACCTCCACATAGACTCAGAAAATATGGCATTAAAAATAAATAGAGACAGACAACCATTCACGCTCACATCCAAACCTACGGGACATTTAGAGTCATCAATTAACCTAAACAGCATGTCTTTGGACGGTGGGAGGAAGCCGGAGTACCCGGAGAAAACCCACGCTGAGACGGGGAGAACATGCAAACTCCACACAGAAGAGTCCCAAGCCGGAATCGAACCTGCAACCCTCTAGCTGTGAGACAAGAATGCTATTGTTATTCAAGCTATTGAGTTATTAAATGAATTGAATAAAGTTTGACTTATCTAACTGTTTTGTTTCGCTTATAATCTGGTGCCTTATAATCCGGTGCCTTATAATCCGGTGCACCTTATAGTGTGAAAAATATGGTATATCAAATCATAAACACAGCTCTGATTTTCTGCAGTCTGAAGTGAGATGTAGGAGCGAAGATCTGCCTGGATTTTTCTTTTGTGCATTCATATGTATAAACGCTTTCAGACAGTCTTTGAACGGAGCAGCAGAGCAAAGATGTGCTCAGCAGTCTGAAGTCACGCGCACAAATCCCTATTCTGTCTGGGAGTCAGTAAGGGCTGTAACATTTACCATCATCTACTATCAACGTGCCCTCGGGCATCGTGCCGAAGCCCCAGCTGCTCCAGCGGAGCTGCAGTGCAGACCCGACTGGACCGGGCATTTCCCAGCTGGATGAGCGTCGAGCTTGAACAGCTCAGCTTCCATTACAGCGAGGTCTGACATGGAGGGATTCACTCTGTGATTTCACTTCTGTTGTATCCTGCCTAAAGCTTCAGTTTTATCTTTAATTGCTTTGAAAATGAAAAAGCAGCTCATCAGGGGGACCGATACAGTTAAACATAACATAATTCAAAATGGTTTATTTTAATTGTGATGCTTCAGTCAAAACAAATATCCCTTTTAAAGAGATGTTCTCCCACAAGACAGAAGCTCTGAAGCTCTTTGAGCAGAACGTTTAGAGTTCATGTGCAGAATCAGTTGCAGCTTTTTGAATATTCTTCCAGTAATAATTATCCCCATTGATTATGCAACAGATTACTTGTTTCTTCATATATCTCTCACCCAGAGCTCCTGGGGTTTCGGGGGATCCTGATCTGATCTGTTCGTTTCATAAAACCGTCTGAGAAGCCGTCATTGGAAACTGTTTGGAAAATAATGAAGCATCTGTCAATCTAAGCTAACTCTAAGCTAACAAAAGTAAAACTGTAGGTGAAAACATCGCCGTACTCAGAAATGTTATCTGTGCTAAATGAAGGAAAACCATTCTAGATCTGATGTCATTCAATGTTCAATATATTTTACATAATAAGCATATGCATCCTGTATTATAGTGTTCGAAATACACTGCGGCTTCTGCAGGAGCCCTATTCTTCGGCGGAGGGAGGGTGCTATTGTCATCTATAGTGGTTGTTTACATAAAAACACAATTCAAATGATTATGATTATTTAAATATTTTCTTGGATTAAAAAAAATACCTTGGTAAATTGTTAGTTTTTATTGCTGTGAAAACATCTCCTTCAAGAGATGAGATTAAATTTGAATACATCATGATAACGTTGTAATTTACCTTCAACCAGTAGTTATTTTAGCGAGCAGAGCTTGGACAGGTAATGTCACTAACTCGCCTCCTGTTGATTTCAACACACATTTGTTGTTCACAGTGTTGCGTTATCAGGGAAAATAGGTAGTGCCCCCCAGCTTTAGCTCCAGCTTCATGTTTCAAACAAACTGAAACATGATACAGTGCGCTTATTCGTCACTGTGCATGTTTAACTGTGGGAAGTCATCAATAAGAGAAGTCAATAGACACAGAGGCAGGAGATGCCGAGGAAACGGACATCTATGAGCCAACGAGAACCGGTTTTCTGTTCCCATCCCCACTGTTTTCCCTGCCTGCCAAAGTGACGGGTGGCCTGACAATCGTATCCGCCACGGCCAACAATTTAGCCACATTTGGCAGGTGGCGGGAGCTAATTTCAGACTACTTTACATGTTCAGGGACATACTTTGTTCTTCCTTCACTGAGGAAACTCTAGTTCTGATATAACTGATGCTACTGCAGCATCAACGTTATAACTTCTCCAGGAGCCGCCATTGTTGTTTAGAACGAGCACTCGCCTCTCTGTGTCGTCTCACGCCTAAACCACGCCGGTATAGCACAACTTGAAGCCTGCCAAGATGGATGATGGTGGCATGGTGGTGCAAGAGGATCACAGGTTTGAACCTCTTCTGTGTGGATGCAGATTAGGTTAACTGATGACTCTAAATTGTAGGTGTGATTATGAGCATGAGCGGTTGTCTGTCTCGATGTTGCCTGTGTGCGATGGACTTGGCTTCACAAGCCAACATTTATTCTGCTTTAATCAAACTCTGGTGTGGTTCATTTGAGCAGTTGTGATCACAGTAATCATACTGTGGTGCAGACAAAAACAACCAGAAAGAGGCCGCTACTTGTTTGGCTAGTGTTTCGGCTCGCGGCGGCCGCCTGCTGTTTGTTTTGGTTGAACGATACAGAACAGATATGTTACATTATTAAGACTACCGCAATAAAATCTATCTATCATCAAAAGCGGTAACTCCCTTTTACCTTCGCAAAGACTCAAATGAAGCAAATATATTGATTTAGGCACTAAAAATCCATCCCATTAGGAGTCACAAGGGGCTGGAGCTGATCCTGGCTGGCATTGGGAGAAGGTGGGTTCACCCTGGACAGGTCGCCAGTCCGTCACACTCACAATCACACCTATTTACAGTCATCAGTTAACCGAACCCGGAGAAAACCCACACTAACACGGGGAGAACATGGAAACTCCTCACAGAAGGACCCCAAGATGGATTTGAACCTTTGACCTTCAGCGCTAACCGCTGTACCACCGTGCAGACCAGGCACTAAAAATCAATCAATCAATTTCTGTAAAGTCTGTAAAGTCACAGACTGGAGACGAGATTTGTGTGCTGTTGATCCGAGTAAAAGTGTTAAAATTTTGACAGCATCAAAGTCTGAGATTGCCTGCTGAGAAGTGGCAGCTCTCGAGTTGAAAAAGATCAATTTGTTCATTCACATCCTCAACAACATTTTTTAATTTAGTCTGCTTTGATTTTAAATCGCAAACCAAAGGTATAATCTTAACTCTGATTGGGACTAGCCAAACAGATGTGCACTCTGAGTTTATGAGCTCTTGTTTGAAGAGAAACTGCCTGGTTTGGTGAAAGTGGCTGAGGCTGCATCACACAGCATGTGCTGTAAGACTGTGAGTTAAAGGAGGCCATAAACATCCATCAAGCTAGAAATGCAGTATATCATATCATACCGCAGTGCTGAATGCTCACTGCACTCAAACATACTGGGCAGATTGTCTGTCTTGGCCAACAAGGCCAACAAGGCCACGGTCACAAATTTCTACGGACAGACCAACATGAGCCGGCCTACTGGAGGACCTGTAAGTGGCTGGACCTCGAATTTATGGAGCGCTGCATGAAGTTTAATTTGAAGGCCAAAGGAAGCAAACATATGCTACATTAGTCACACATTTTTTTTCTGTTCAAAATGAATCTTAAATACTCTTATCAACATGGGAGTAGACAAACATGCTGCTTCATGGAAATGGTTGGGACTGATGGGTTTTTTTGGTTTTCTAGTTTCATACGATACCAGGATCTTCATCTTAAAACTGAGCCGCTACAACCTAAAAGTTGCATTAATGCATTCAAATAATCTGTGGTGTTAAAATGAATTTTGTGTTAACATGTTATTATCATGTAAACTTGACAGCCCTCATTTTGACTAAAAGTACGGACAACAAAAATGACTAAAATCTGCTGTTTTCATCTAAATCCCCAGACTAAATGTAGAATAAAGCTGCTAAAATGAAGACCACCCTCCCTCTTTCTGCTGGACCCTCACAGGCAGCTGAGTCAGCGTCAGCACATGATCCTCACCTGGCCAGTTTGTGCAGGTTGGAGAAGATTCCCTCGGGGACGCTCTCTATGAGGTTGTGGTCGAGGCTGAGGGTGTTGACGCTGACCAGCAGGGCGATGGTGTCCCAGGGGATGTCCACCAGGTTGTTGTAGCTCAGATCCAAGTCCTCCAGAGTCTCCAGGAAGTCCTGCATAGGGGGGCAGAGACTGCGCCATGAGAGTGTGCAATATTTATATGTACTACATCCATACGTAATACTGCATTTACAGTATATTATACAGTACATGTCAATAAATACTCAGATTATATTACATTCACACGTCTGGAGGTCAGAGGTCAAGGGACCCCTTTAAATATGGACATAACAATGTTTCATCACCAAAATTTAGTGCAGGTTTGGAGCCTCATTTAACCTCCTTCACTACCAGCTAGTCTGACCTGGTTGGTACTGATGGATCCATCAGGTTCTCTAGTCTCAGATGAGACAAGGATGTAGTAGTAGTAGTAGTAGTAGTAGTAGTAGTCTGACCTGGTTGGTACTGATGGATCCATCAGGTTCTCTAGTTTCAGATGAGACCAGTATGTAGTAGTAGTAGTAGTAGTAGTAGTAGTAGTAGTAGTAGTCTGACCTGGTTGGTACTGATGGATCCATCAGGTTCTCTAGTTTCAGATGAGACCAGTATGTAGTAGTAGTAGTAGTAGTAGTAGTAGTAGTAGTAGTAGTAGTCTGACCTGGTTGGTACTGATGGATCCATCAGGTTCTCTAGTTTCAGATGAGACCAGTATGTAGTAGTAGTAGTAGTAGTAGTAGTAGTAGTAGTCTGACCTGGTTGGTACTGATGTATCCATCAGGTTCTCTAGTTTCAGATGAGACCAGTATGTAGTAGTAGTAGTAGTAGTAGTAGTAGTGGTAGTAGTAGTGGTAGTAGTAGTAGTAGTAGTAGTAGTAGTAGTGGTAGTAGTAGTAGTGGTAGTAGTAGTGGTAGTAGTAGTAGTAGTAGTAGTCTGACCTGGTTGGTACTGATGGATCCATCAGGTTCTCTAGTCTCAGATCAGACAAGGATGTAGTAGTAGTAGTAGTAGTAGTAGTAGTAGTAGTAGTAGTCTGACCTGGTTGGTACTGATGGATCCATCAGGTTCTCTAGTCTCAGATCAGACAAGGATGTAGTAGTAGTAGTAGTAGTAGTAGTAGTAGTAGTAGTCTGACCTGGTTGGTACTGATGGATCCATCAGGTTCTTTAGTTTTAGATGAGACCAGTATGTTGTAGTAGTAGTAGTAGTAGTAGTAGTAGTAGTAGTAGTCTGACCTGGTTGGTACTGATGGATCCATCAGGTTCTCTAGTTTCAGATGAGACCAGTATGTAGTAGTAGTAGTAGTAGTAGTAGTAGTCTGACCTGGTTGGTACTGATGGATCCATCAGGTTCTTTAGTTTTAGATGAGACCAGTATGTAGTAGTCGTAGTAGTAGTAGTAGTAGTAGTAGTAGTAGTCTGACCTGGTTGGTACTGATGGATCCATCAGGTTCTTTAGTTTTAGATGAGACCAGTATGTAGTAGTAGTAGTAGTAGTAGTAGTAGTCTGACCTGGTTGGTACTGATGGATCCATCAGGTTCTCTAGTCTCAGATGAGACCAGGATGTAGTAGTAGTAGTAGTAGTAGTAGTAGTAGTCTGACCTGGTTGGTACTGATGGATCCATCAGGTTCTCTAGTTTCAGATGAGACCAGTATGTAGTAGTAGTAGTAGTAGTAGTAGTAGTAGTAGTAGTAGTCTGACCTGGTTGGTACTGATGGATCCATCAGGTTCTTTAGTTTTAGATGAGACCAGTATGTAGTAGTAGTAGTAGTAGTAGTAGTAGTCTGACCTGGTTGGTACTGATGGATCCATCAGGTTCTTTAGTTTTAGATGAGACCAGGATGTAGTAGTAGTAGTAGTAGTAGTAGTCTGACCTGGTTGGTACTGATGGATCCATCAGGTTCTCTAGTTTTAGATGAGACCAGGATGTAGTAGTAGTAGTAGCAGTAGTAGTAGTAGTAGTAGTCTGACCTGGTTGGTACTGATGGATCCATCAGGTTCTCTAGTTTCAGATGAGACCAGGATGTAGTAGTAGTAGTAGTAGTAGTAGTAGTAGTAGTAGTAGTAGTAGTCTGACCTGGTTGGTACTGATGGATCCATCAGGTTCTCTAGTTTTAGATGAGACCAGTATGTAGTAGTAGTAGTAGTAGTAGTAGTAGTAGTAGTAGTCTGACCTGGTTGGTACTGATGGATCCATCAGGTTCTTTAGTTTTAGATGAGACCAGTATGTAGTAGTAGTAGTAGTAGTAGTAGTAGTAGTAGTCTGACCTGGTTGGTACTGATGGATCCATCAGGTTCTCTAGTTATAGATGAGACCAGTGTTAAAACTGAACCGCTACAACCTAAAAATTGCATGTTGTGTTTGTTAAAATGAATAACTCTCACTGCCCTGATTCATATTTAACACTTAATAGATTCCACTTCTCAACATTTTGTATTTACTTATTTATACTGTGGGTATACATCTGCACATATTTCTTATATTTCAAATTTCTTGTCTTTGTTTTCATTATTTATATATATTTCTCAACATATATTATGTAGCATTATGTACATAATTTACAGGTTACTCACTCCTTTATTTCTATTTTCTTACATTTCTTTGTTTTTAAATAAGAGCAACTTGAACGTTTCCTCAGTCATCCATTTACTCTACTAGATTTATCACTGGGTGTATAAAAATGGTTTTGCAAACACTGCATATATTGTAGATATATTGTATAATTCCTGAGCAATTTGCAATAAAAGTATGAAAAGAAAAACTTTCCCTTCACGGATCAATAATGTTAAGAAAATAAAGTTTTCTTGTGTAAAACAGAGAAGAGAAGGAAGTGAGGGATGAATGGAAAGAAGTATGGAGAAAGGAATAGAAGAAGAGATGGATGAGGAGGAGGGTGAGAAAAATACATAGACATAAGGTTAGAATGGAGGAGGTGGAGGAAACAAAGAAAGAAAAGGAGGGAGAGGAGGAAAGGTTCATGCATGGATGTGGTGTTTAGAGAGAAAGAAAAAGAGATGAAAAGAGAGGGTTGGATGGGTAGAGATAAAGGTAGCCAAGGAATAAAGAGAAGGAGACAGACAGATAAATATAGTGAAAGAAGGGAGGGAGGGAACGACAAAGAAAGACAGAAATTGAGATCAATTACCCCGGTCAATGTTGTGCACTCAAAACATGTTGTTTTCTCTAATTGCCTCCATACAAGTCTCCCAATCAGTGCTCTGTGGAAATGCCACGAGTCAGCACACATTACAGCGAGGGAAGCAGAGAGGTGGGGGGCTACCAGGAGGGGAACCATAACAGCCTGTTGATCAGCCAAAGTGTTGTTGTCGTGGCCGTAATTGCTCTCATAATTCACACAATCGGGACACTGTCTGAATATCACAATGCCTTGGCTCTCATTACAGTAATTTCTGCTTTACTGCTCTCTGAACAAAGAGGAGCTCATTTCTTAATGACAAAAGAAACTTTAAAGAGCTGTGAGGAGGAGTTCAAAGAGCTCTGTGAGCATAAAATCTCTGCTAAATGGCCTAAAAACTCATCACCGTTGGCTCCACAAGAAAATGAGGGAAAATGACTCGTGTTTACGCTCAATTTCGGAGTGGATGAAGCGTCTGGAGCGTCTGGAGCCTGGAGTTCTCCTGCCAGCAGTCCTCATGACCAAACAACGAAACAGTCAGTGCCTTTAAAAATGAGCGTTATATGAGTCACAGCGTATGAATCTGTTCTGATCTACAACCCATACTGCTACAGGCTGGATACCTTTAAAGGGACAGTTCACCCCAAAATCAAAAATACATATTTTTCCTCTTATTCATCAGTCTAGACTAAAGGTGTCAAACTCAGGCCCACAGTGTCATTATATTTGGCCTGTGAGATGATATCAAATGTCTATTAGAGCTGGCCCGCCGGTATATAGCGCATGAACCACTAATACTACAAATCCCAGAATGCTCTGCAATGAAGGCGGGCAAGCGTCCCCTCCCACATATTGATATTCATTAGCAACCTCATATTATCGTCACCACAAGAACACTGAAGCCACCTCTCCCCAAAAACGGCCAAAAGAAAGATGGACGACAGGAAGTCTGAAGACAGGAGGGAGGAAGAAGATTAGTGAGGTATCAGGTATCAGGTTTGGACCAATCAGAGAAATTCACAGAGCAGCAAACTGAGCTTGAATGAATGTTTTCTTTATGAACATTTTTCCTGCTGCTCCGAGGCACCGACTGTTATTAGCGAAAAGGTTGGATTTTCACTGAAAGAAATTATTATGTTATTTAGTTTGTTTTGTTGTTGGCCTGTGAAAAAGGTTTCCACTGAAAATGAACAAGAAAGGTTACTGATAGAGAGGCAGAAGAACTTACTCACTTCAATAAAGGTCAGAAACAAATGCCACTGATGGATCTTTAATTTGAAATCTGATTCTGACTGTGGACAGTCACCATCGGTATGAACAGGAGAGGAAAAATGGAGACATACTGTTATAACTGATTTTTTTGCTCACCATGACCGAGATGTTGCCCTCCTTAAGGGGTGAACCGGGTAAAATGTTCGACTAATAGCTATCACCATGAACTTCCCCAGTTGATCAATTAAGGGAATTATTTTCATATTACACATTATCTGAAATGTTGTGTTTAAATGTGCAATGAGACATGATCTTATTCATTAATTCATATTCCCTAAATTATTACATTTACAGAACAGAAATCTGAATATTGGATAAAGTCAGGTTTAACATTATTGCTTCATGTTTTTATCTATCTGCTCAATCAACTGTCACCATGTTCTGGTGTACAAATCAGACTATGAATGATAATGAACCAACCCCTCTGTAAGAACCTTCAGCATATAGATGAGACTGAAAGTGGAGAGTCTGGTGGATGTAAGAGCTGCTGAGGTGGAGATTTCTGGATCAGCATCTGAGGAAAAACTCCTTTTGAGAAAACGACCTTTAAAGACTCATTACATTTGAAGACACGACAGGTTTAACTAATAGATTAATCCAGTTGATTACTAACATTAAGATGTTGATTTTTTTCTCGTTCTCTCTCTGTTCTCTGAAATATTATGTATGAATATGCAGTTGGATGTTTTCTTTCTGCAACATCTCAAAATTGACCAGTGCATGAAAGTCAATGCTTTTGTCTGTAGTATCTCACCTTAAACAACCTAATCTGTGATTTAACAACCCTCAATTTGATCCTAATTTTAGGTTTAGGAAGCAGGATGAAGCTCCTGCCTGCAAACATCTGCATTTCATTTCATTCATTTAAAGGTTCTGCTTGTTTAATCTTAGTTGTATTCATGATCTAGTTAGAGGACTTGCAATATTTTTAAATAAATGCAATAAAATCTGTGCTAATCGTATCTGAACAATGAGAGGCAGGAAGGAGAGAAGAAGGGATGAAGGCAGGAGAGAGAGAGAGAGAGAGAGAGAGAGAGAGAGAGAGAGAGAGAGAGAGAGGGTGAGGTGGGCAGAGAGGAGGTCTGAAGGTCCGGTCCATTAGTGGGTTCAGAGTTCAGGTCTCTCTGCTCTCTCTCTTCATGAAAGTCCTGCAGAGGTCCTGAGAGGACGTCCTGAGGGACACTTTGGTGCTTTAGAGCAGGACTTTTAATGAGCAGTGAAAGGACGCCGTCATTTAATGAAAAGGGGAACTCAGTTAATTGAAAAGGGGGTCGAGCTGAGCAGAGGACGTCGGCACAGCTGGCTGGTGCTGGTGCTGGACTTCAGAGCCAGAAATGTGACGCCATTTTCACCGTTGACCATCAGCACCACAACTAATGATCAGCTTTAATGACTTTGCAACAACTTCCTTTAAAATAGCAGGAGTAGTCTTAGCAGTGGCAGCTCTGTAGTACTGGTACTAGTTTTAGCAGCAACATCTGTAGTATCTTTATTTAAATAGTCGGTCTCCAGATGTATTTGTTTTAGTGTCATGTATTTTAGGAGTGCTAGTGTTCATGAACAGCGGTCCAGGTGTAATGCTGGTACCTGAAAGGATCCCTCTGATATGCTGTGCAGCTGGTTGTTGGCCAGGATGAGGTGCCGCAGGTTCACCAGGCCCTGGAAGTGGGAGTCATCCAGGGTAGTGAGACGGTTGGCATCCAGGTGGAGAGCGTGGAGGTCCTGGAGGTCGGCGAAGGCGTACGGCCTGATCTGACTGATGGTGTTTCTGCTCAGGGTCAAGTGGATCTGGACAGAAGCATGAGAGATGTCTTCTAAAATCCACTTTGTGCCACCTAAGTTACTCACTTATTACTTATACTGATTTTTAAAAGCCTATAAGATGATTCATGTTTAATACCAGCATTAATTCAGTAAGGTTTCACCTCTGTCATGCACTATACCATGTCTTAAAGTGTCAGTTTTTCTGTTCAGGGAGGTCAAAGTTCAGGGTTAGCAGATGAGCCGCCACCCCGTAATAATAGAGTCGATGTTTCATTTAAGAACGGTTCGGTAGGACGGACACTGGGGATTACACCTGCAGTCAGGTTACAGGATGGCCTTTAAACACCACGTCATCCTGTCGCCCTTCATTAATAATAGTATTAGTAATTAATACCAGAGTACAGTGGGTCAGCTGAGACCTGGCATTACAGATAAAATGGTTTTAAAATGAGTCTGGCCTTCATTAATAGATACCAGTACTATAAAAACCACGCTGCTGCGGTTGGGAGCTGCTAAATACGTCCACGTGGACTACATAGATGTGAAGATGCAGACATATATTCTATTGACAAAACAAAGTCAATCAACACCCACACATTTGTAAACCTGTTTTGGAAAATCGCTGTGATCATCTGCCATGCTCACTGCCAAATGACTAAAACCTCATTTCCCACGTTCCCCTGTGAGCAAACATCATCTGTGCTGTTGTGATCACGCTGGAGAGGAAACACTACAGGAAGTCTCCAGCTGTGATGAGTGTCACTACTTGGCGTTTGAATATCTTGCTGGTATTTTTTGTTTTTGCGCTGCTGAAGCCTCCCCACCTCCGTTACAGAGGAGTTAAGCAGGTGAAATCCGTAGATTTCAAGTCAGTCAATACGTCGGAAGGAGCAGATGTTCCTCGTGTTTTCTGCGTTCAGTGTGGAATAAACATTAAAAACGCTCCTCAGTGTGTTTACATGCTCCTGTCAGCACTGAGAGCTGAGCAGGTTTTAATCAGAGGCCTGAATGCTTGAAAAGTCTTCATCTGTGCAGCTCGACTCATTCCACGAGTTATTTTACAAGTTAAGTGATGCAATTTTCTACTCTGGAGTACCCACTTCGATCAGCCTTCCCTGTGCACTTATGCATCAAAGAGTGACGTCCTACATATCCCAGAATTCCTTATGATAGCGTCTGCTTATAAGTGTGGGTTTTAATTTAGGGCAGGTGGAGAAAACAGCATATTTATTGCCAGATGACCAAAGGAAATACAGATGTTTAGTGTTCTGTGACGGGATAGGCCCTGATGATGACTGTGACTGCAGTGTTGACTGGTGAACACTGTTTGGCAAAGGCGTGTCAATAATTTTAGGATGCAACGCATTTTTGAGTCCATAAGTTGAAGGAAAGATTATGATTTTTTTGACACTGGGTGGAGAAAATTACCATCTTATAAATGATATGAATTCATGCTGATTAGCTGAAGCTGGTAAAGAAAAATGCATGGCATCAAAAGACCAGAAACTATTCAGGCCCAAAGCTATAAAACCAAGCCGTTCTCTCTCATAATTCACGAGATACCGTCAATTCTTGGCATTGGAAACTGACGTATGGAGGCACCCTTTAGTTTGACCCAGGCTGTCAACTAACTCCAATTTAAAGCACGAGAGTCCGTTCAGGGCGGGAGAGGAGGTGGACGGGTCAAACAAACACAGGACCTTCAACCAGGAGGCTGCTGTTTGTGTCCCGTTCGAAACTAAAAGTAACGTTGACGTATTTTGTCACGTCAGTCTTCAGTTATGTGACTTGTTGGTATCGTCAGTACTGTGAGTCGCTAGTCAGTGAAGTTAATGTTAACCGTGATTGTTTCCTAACCCTCACTAAGTTGTTGCTTAAACCTAACTTCCTGTGAAAATGCAAGCTTATTTTGAAAGGACACTGCATGTACTGAATGTATATTGACACATTGTCCCTGGTCCGTCCAGCAGTACCGCTAGAGAGGTTGACGAGTTGGGAGTAAGAACGTGTTGTTAAAACCACCGGCAGAGAAGGATGCTGATACTGGGCAATGTTTAGGGAATACTTCACCTTTAAAATGACCATTCGTATAACAGTTTCTCACTCCCTGCTGCCTTGGTTTATTAGAGAAAATCTTGTCTTTCTTGCATGCCTCCACGGTGAATCCAAAATGCAAAAATGTCTTGAACTGAAAAGTCTTAAATTGAATGGGAGCTGCATTTAAGAACAGCAAAATTAGATCAAATCTATATCCAGTCGTATGCTCACTACTTCCCAAACACACGCATTTTTGCCCAAATCACCATGAACAAGCATGAGACGGTAGCGGAGGAAGTGTTTAAAATAATTTTAGTGAAGATGCTGTTTGTGATCATACGACTGGATAAAAGAGACTTGGATTATACTGCACGAGATGTGAGAGTTTCTAGTTTTGGTCCCCATTTTCTTCAGTTCGTCAAAGATTTACTCTGATTTTGGCTGTTTTTTGATTCTTCGTTCACCGTGGGGGCATGCGAGAAAATATTGTCTTCCAGAATTCAAGGTAACACGTGGTGAGTAATAAATGGTAATTTTGTGGCTGAAGTATTTGTTTAAATTTAAGTCCTTGTTTCTGCAGTATCTGCACAGGGAGATGATACAGGCTATGGTGAGGGTAAAACAAATGAAAGATGCTTTCTTCTGGATGCTGTTTTGTTGCAACTTCTCTCTACAGTCTTGGTTTAAGGTCGAGACTCATCCATGAATTTCCCTTTTCGTGAGTGTACATTAAGTGTAAGTGATGATGATGATGACTCAGATACGTTGAAGCAGCACAGTTAAGTACCCATAATCACACTTAAGAACATTTGTCACATCATTAAGTTTTCACTTATATATTATGTCACTTAGAAGCAGATTTTAAAAAGTGCTTGTTGACTGCAATAGCTTCCTGGCAACCACAGAGGAAAACAGCAGAGCGAAACAAGAGTGCAGTTGGACCATATCCGAATCGAACTGCTTGGCAGAAACTAGTGATTATGCAAATCAAAGTCAACGGGAATGTAAAGGCGCTCGGTGAAGTGAGCTCTGACCAGGCTGGACATGTTGGCGAAGTCGCGGTGCCTCAGCGTTGTGATGAAGTTGTCCATCAGCCTGAGCTCGGCCGTCTGGCGGTCGATGTTGGGCGGGACGAAGAGGAGGCCCGTCTTGGCGCACAGCACGGTGTAGGACGGCAGCAGGTTCTGGCAGGTGCACCGCTTCGGACACAGCATGGAGGAGCAAGAGGGGAGGGAGGACAGGAGGACGAAGAGGAGGAGGAGGAGAGGGCAGACCAGCGAGGAGACCGCATCCATGGCTACGCTCCTGCTGCAACACAGAAAGAGACGCAACAGCAGACGTCAGTTCAGTTCGCTCTCAAACTGGATGTTAAACAGACTTCGGCCCTCTGAGACCGGCAGGCGATCCTCATCAACTTTACTGTTTTAGTAGGTTCAGTTTTAGGAGTGAAGCTACAGGTACAGGTATGATATGAAACTG
The DNA here is from genome assembly GCA_947000775.1 of Pterois miles. Classification (NCBI taxonomy): domain Eukaryota; kingdom Metazoa; phylum Chordata; class Actinopteri; order Perciformes; family Scorpaenidae; genus Pterois; species Pterois miles. Next base: position 1,864,519 of record CAMQGK010000110.1, on the reverse strand, counting down.
GACATCCTGAGGAATCCACTGGTACCAACCAGGTCAAATACAATGTCGGGAAGGAGGTTAAATAACTCTCCAAAGTAGGGCTCTGACCTCCAGATGTGTGGATGTAAATGGTTCTCTGGGTCCCCACCAGTCTCCCCTTTACAGACATGCCCACTTTATGATAGTCCCAGTCTGTTTTTGAATATAGTACAAATGTGTTATTGTCTCCTATTCTAAATGGTGTATCTGAATATTTCTCCCTAAACAGTGTTGAACCACATAAACTGGGTGTCAGTGTAAAGCTGAGACTCTGGTGGATCAATGAGTCCAACTGGATCCATGTGTGATGATGTTAGTCCCCATAGGAGCCATTTCATTGATCACTGTATACAATGACCTGTGGTGACCTCTAGGATACTACTACTACTACTACTACTACTACTGCTACTACTACTACTACTGCTACTACCTCTAGGATAATCACAGCCTCTACTACTACTACTACTACTACTACATCCTAGTAACTAGAGACCTAGAGCATTCAGAGGATGGATGGCTTTCCTAGCTATACTGACTACTACTACTACTACTACTACTACTACTACTACTATTACTACTGCTACTACTACTACTACTACTACTACTACTGCTGCTACTACCTCTAGGATAATCACAGCCTCTACTACTACTACTACTACTACTACTACTACTACTGCTACTACCTCTAGGATAATCACAGCCTCTACTACTACTACTACTACTACTACCTCTAGGATAATCACAGCCTCTACTACTACTACTACTACTACTACATCCTAGTAACTAGAGACCTAGAGCATTCAGAGGATGGATGGCTTTCCTAGCTATACTGACTACTACTACTACTACTACTACTACTACTACTACTATTACTACTGCTACTACTACTACTACTACTACTACTACTGCTGCTACTACCTCTAGGATAATCACAGCCTCTACTACTACTACTACTACTACTACTACTACTTATAGCTACTACCTCTAGGATAATCACAGCCTCTACTACTACTACTATTACTACTACTACTACTACTACATCCTGGTAACTAGAGACCTAGAGCATTCAGAGGATGGATGACTTTCCTAGCTATACTGACTACTACTACTACTACTACTACTACTACTATTACTACTGCTACTACTACTACTACTACTACTACTACTACCTCTAGGATAATCACAGCCTCTACTACGACTACTACTACTACTACTACTACATCCTAGTAACTAGAGACCTAGAGCATTCAGAGGATGGATGGCTTTCCTAGCTACACTGACTACTACTACTACTACTACTACTACTACTACTACTACTACTACTACTACTGCTACTACTACTACTACTACTACTACATCCTGGTAACTAGAGACCTAGAGCATTCAGAGGATGGATGGCTTTCCTAGCTATTTACTGACTACTACTACTACTACTACTACTACTACTACATCCTGGTAACTAGAGACCTAGAGCATTCAGAGGATGGATGGCTTTCCTAGCTATAGTGACTACTACTACTACTACTACTACTACTACTACTACTACTACTACTACTACATCCTGGTAACTAGAGACCTAGAGCATTCAGAGGATGGATGGCTTTACTAGCTACTACTACTACTACTACTACTACTACTACTACTACTACTACATCCTGGTACCTAGAGACCTAGAGCATTCAGAGGATGGATGGCTTTCCTAGCTCTAGTGACACAACACAACTAATACAACAACTACTACTACTAATACTACATCCCTGGTAACAAGAGACCTAGAGCATTCAGAGGATGGATGGCTTTATTAGCTACTACTAGTGAACTACTACTACTACTACTACTTTAACTACTACAAGGTACATAGACCTGATAACACAGAGACCTAGAGCATTCAGAGGATGGATGGCTTTCCTAGCTACACTGACTACTAATACTACTACTACTACTACTACTACATCCTGGTAACTAGAGGGACCTAGAGCATTCAGATGATGGAAACTGGCTTTCCTAGCTACACTGACTACTACTACTACTACTACTACTACTACTACCGGTACTCTCGGTTCCAAAGCTAACTCTGACTATAAGCGGGGCTACTGAGCACAAATTCAATCCCTGCAGAAAACTTCACATGTGAAAGATCCGAAATCCCAGCATGTCTTTTTCTACGGTGTTCCTCAAGATCTTGGTGTCTTAATGTGGTGTTTTGGAGGGATTATTGATCACTTTTATCAATTCCTCAGTGGTAAAAAATGGTTTAATTTTTCTGTCAACCTAAAAATGGATGCAACACTTTATGAGACAGAGCAGAGCAAGGGGGTGATCATATATATTTCTATCATGATGTTCTAAGCCCTTATGCATTTTCACAATTAATTAATTAATGATTATTTATGATGAATGACTAGAACAACTTGACCCACAGAGCCGAGCAGCATCTCAGATTAATCTCCAGGTTCCAGCTTTCAGATGATGTTCACCACCTCTATGAGACATCAACTGTTGACCCCCTAAAAAAGCCCCTCTGGGTCTCAGAGGGTTAAAACTAGACAATGTTTTGCTTTGCCCAAATCGCCAATTCTCGATTTAGAGATTTTGTTGTTCAGCAAAGATAGCCATCTTTCCCCACTAACACTGCTGTATGACTATAAATGATGATTATTCTGCACAGCGAAGCAGCATGGGAGATAACAGCTGCAGAAAATGTGAAGTTACTGCATACAACAGGACATTTTCTATGCTTTCACTAACTTTTTTTTTTCCAGCATATAACATCATAGAAATCCTTCCTTTATGGTTTCCCAGGCTTTGCAAACATGAGGAGCCCAGACTTTCCAGAAAAAAAAAAATATATAAAAAATGCTCCATGAGAGAGGGGAGGATGGATAAAGAGGGAGGCAGAGACAGCTGGAGGGAGGAGGGAGGAGGGAGGAGGGGAGGAGGGAGGAGGGAGGAGGGGAGAAGGGAGGGAGGAGGGGAGGAGGGAGGAGGAAGGAGGGGAGGAGGGAGGAGGGAGGAGGGGAGGAGGAAGGAGGGGGAGGGAGGAGGGGGAGGAGGGAGGAGGGAGGAGGGGAGGAGGGGAGGAGGAAGGAGGGGAGGGAGGAGGGGAGGAGGAGGAGGGAGGGAGGAGGGGAGGAGGGGGAGGGAGGAGGGGAGAAGGGAGGGAGGAGGGGAGGAGGAAGGAGGGGAGGGAGGAGGGGAGGAGGGAGGAGGGAGGGGAGGAGGGAGGGGAGGAGGGGAGGGAGGGGGGACGGGAGGAGGGGAGGAGGGGAGGAGGGGGGGGGAGGAGGGGAGGAGGGGAGGGAGGAGGAGGGGGAGAGAGAGGGGAGGAGGGAGGGAGGAGAAGGGGGAGGGAGGGAGGGAGGAAAGGAGGGAGGGGGAGGAGGAAAGGAGGGAGGGAGGAGGGGAGGAGGGAAGGAGGGAGGGAGGGAGGGAGGGAGGGAGGGAGGGGTGAATTAAAGTTGAGGAGTCGGTTGCTGCAGCCTGGGCTCGTTTTCTGCTGAGTAAGTTGTCCTGGGAAAGTGAAAGTAAACATCACTTATTTGATCAATTAAGCTCACTACACTCTCATGATTACAACATTAGCAGAACGTTAAAGAACACAAATTATTCTCCGCATGATTATCTGCCTCACTTCATAAATTTCATAGATGTTTTTTGTGCATAAAAATGAGACTAAACTTTTCCAGCTGAGGCAATAAAGGAATACATTTACATTGATATTGATTTGTCTCCATTCAGCTCGGTGGAGCTCTGAATTAATTCACACTAGGAGGAAACACACAAGCAGGAGTGACATATGGGAAGGCAAGCCAACACACACACACACACATTCATTCATGCATGCACACAAACTCCCACATGTACACACTGTCTAAAAAGTTCCCCCGAGTTAGACGCTGAGTGACTGGAGGAAGGCCGATTGCAAATAACAGCGGAAAGAGACGCTCTTTTATTTACGCTGCTGAAATATTCACACTGCGCCTCGACTGCAGAGCAGAATACAGAACAGGAAGTGTGCACGTAGCGGGGTAGAGTGCAGGATATGGGCTAAATGTGAGGAAGTAATGGCATGAGAGAAAAATCAGTGGAAATGATCGGGGAGGATTCAAAGCCCAACTGAGAATACACTCAAATGTCAATGGGTAATTGAAGAGTGTGCACATGGCGGGAATGTGAGCACAGACGACTCGCAGGCAACGTCAACTGCTATTCACTGATTTATCACGTGAATGAGGAGAGTTCAAGTTCAGTCAGGCTCAAGGTGAATAAAAAGGGTGATTGGCGATCACGTTGATCAGACCAGTGTTACTGTAACACATGAAGGTGATCAAACACACACTGTGTCATTTTCTACCAATAAAGGGTCTCTCAGTCCAAACAGCTACTAAAGACGGACTGTGATGATGCTGCCAAGAAGCACGGGATCATGGGAGTTTTTGTTGTTAAACAGCAACCTCTGCGATAAAAATCTGTGACGTGACTCAGGCTGAAGCCATGCTCACAGAGGAGAGCTTTGTAGCCGAGGGTTATGAGTACAGCTGCAACGATCAATTGATTAATTTCCATTGATTAAGCGGTCTGAGTAATTTCTTACTTACATGATTTTGATTTCTTAAATGTGAATATTTTCTGGTTTCATTCCTCCTCTATGACAGTAAACTGAGTATCTAGTAGTAGTAGTAGTAGTAGTAGTAGTAGTAGTAGTAGTAGTAGTAGTAGTAGTCTTGGGCTTTAGGAAACAGTGATCTGGGAGGAAACCGGGGAACCTGAAGTAAAGCTGACACAGGGAAGAACCATGCCACTCAACTGCGTCTATGTGGAGGCAGAAGGAAGTCACCACTTTTATTGCTGTAGTCTCAGTAACATGATGTCATATCTGATCAGTATCCATCAACCAAAACAACCAGCCGGTCCTGGTCCCGATATATTTGACTTCAGGACATCTCTGACTACAGACACGCTGAAAATCAAACATTTTTACCACAGTAATTTAGAGATTTTCCAAAGTAAAAGTCTCTAGAAGTGTCTGGTCTAGTGGTAAAAACAGTTCATACTGCAGTAAGTTGTAATATTGAATCAAAAATACTTACAGAATCACAACACTTATAAAGTGCAATACGTATCGGCACCCAGGTATCGTGATAGTATTGAATCGGGAGATAAACGAATCATCAGCCCGCCATCAGCGGCGTTTTTTTTTTTACATTATTTTTTAGATTATTTGTAGATGCTGGGTCTCTGAGGACACCTTTCACTTGTTTAGTCGGGTCAGCTCAACGTGAGAGAAATGAGAATGCTCCTCTTTCTGTCGCCCTCTCCTCCGTCCTTTCATCGCTCCCTTCTTCATATAAAGCCTCTCATTTCAATTACATCGTTCCTGCTCTCCACCTGCATCCTCCCACCATCCCTCCGTGTTCTCTCTGACTCTTCATGTTTCCTGTCATATTTCTCTTTTCCATCCTATCGTATTCCTCTATCTTCTTCTATCCATCCCTCTGTATCTGTTCCTCCATTCCTGTCACTATACCATCGTTTATTCCTCCACCTCTCTGTGCATCTCTCCCCATATTCCTGCCTGATATCTCCCTCTCTTTGTTCACACCTAAACATATCATGTTTAATAATAAACATATACTGTAAATGCACATATATACGTATATATGATGATGTGCATGTTGAGTGACGCATCCTCGTTTCATAGACAAGACAATAATGAAATGTATGATTGTACGGCGACATGTTTAATGCTGATTGAGTTTCACGCCCTGTGAGCCGGCACACAGCAACACAGAGAGGCGCTACTGAGAGTATCACATTTTCATTCATACGTCTATGACATTCACATGGCCGTCTTCCATCCATTCATGTTGGAGAGGGGCGGAGCCTATCACAGCTCACATCGGGCAGGACGAGGGCACAACCAGACAAATACTGTCATTCCTTTAAGCCGAGGAACTAAGCAAGCAGCTAAACTCTACAGACATGCTTGGAGCTTTGTGAGGATACTTAAAGTCCCCATGAAATGAAAAATACACTTCACCAGTTTAATGCTGCAAAAAAACTGTATCAGACCTCTTACTCTGATCAAATCTGTCTTCTCTCTTCCTGTAAACAGCTTCAAATGTTTCATGATCATCCTGCACTTGATCGTTTGTGGATGAAATCAATACGTTCTTTGATGGACGTAGCTAGCAGAGCGATATGAAGAGAAACAGGAAGAGGTGTTTTCAGATCCAAAACAACGTGGCTGACTTTTAATTTATTCAAGAGAAGCTTTACCAGTTTTCAGCTGATCGATCCATGTCACTACAGCACAGCAGTACATGCAGAGATCGTCCACCGGATGACAACCGGTAGCGTTTTGGGTTAGGGTGAGCGGGGCTCCAGGCGCCGTTCATCTGAGTGTTTCCCTTTTATCCAGCCTCGTCCTCTGCCTGATCTAACAGCAGGTTGAAGAAATTTGCAGCATTAAAATGAATTTGCTTTAATGTGTTAGCTTTAACTTAGATATCTCTAATTTAAACTAAATATGAAATTCATACTGTCAGAAATATTTCACAGGACAAGTGAAAAAGTACCTGCAGGTGGCGCTAGAGGAAAAGTCATATAATTAAGTCAGTAGGATTCATCCTGAGGGGAACATGAACACTTGTACAACATTTCATGGCAATCCATCTGATAGTTGTTTGAGTCTGGAACAAAGTGGTGGACTGACCGTCCGTGTCATCACTAAAACAGAGATCCGTATATGGCGAATCATCATCATCCTCCTTTGCCAGAAGCCACCGCTGACAGAAACAGAGACACGCCAGGATGCACAGAGTGCAGGCTGCTGCAGCAAGTCCACTTACAGAAACACTTAAACTGACATTTGTAGCTTTAATGCTGAGTAGTAATAAAACAACTTTAAATTCATAAGGCGCTGACAGTGGTACAAGTTGAGCTACAGCAGCAGGGTGAGAAGGTCAACCAACGAGAGGATGTTTACCGCTCCTAGATAGAGACAACACGTCTTATTACCAGGGACACACATACACCCAGTCACACACAAACCAGCACCAGGAGACTCACACTAAAGAGCACACACAATCACACAGCGCTGAGGTGCCAGCTAATTATTTCAGCTGACATGTCGGCTTATAGTCGGAGATAAACAACATCAGCAAGGAGCCGGGCAGGAGAGAGGGAGTCGTATCAGCAGAGGAGGAGGACAGAACGAACTCTGCCAAGATGTTTACACATTTAATAGCTAAGCTTCGTATCCAGAATTAACATTACATATATCCACAGGTGCATTTTGACTAGTCGTAATTATGTTGTGACAAGTCACAGCTATAGTATCTGTAATTCAGTTCTGACTACTCTAAATAACAGTTACAGATATCTATACATAGTTGTCATGACGATGCTCATCAAGGTATCCCATTGGATATCGGCCCAACAAACCATCTGAACAGTGTCAGCAGGAGCTTTTGCTAACTCAGATAGTTCAGTAAAGTTGGAAAGATATTGACAGATTCAAACTTCCTGGATCAATAACTTATCAGAGAAGCACAGTTAAAACACCAACGACGTCTCTTTCTAACCGTCGTGAGATAGACAACCAGCTACAAGCTCATTTAATCCCAACCAGCCGTCCTCCGAGCTGGAGACATCACATCGTCTCTCCGGCTGAGACGAGTGGTCAGGGACGGCTGTGGACCAGATAGATAGAAAATGACATGAAACAGAGAGAGATCACCATCAAGGACTGTGGGAGAAATTTACATCGTATTGTAGAGTTATTGTCTCCAGACACACTTTATAAACCCACACGGCTGGAGTGCAACGACACAGTATGAATACTATCTGCCTCCCATCTCTTTCCCCTTGTGACGTAATTATAGGTCTCTGCACCTCGTCACAAATCTAATGCTAGATATCCGCCAATACATCTCCAGATAGAGATACATACAACGTCATTTTGACAAGCCCAAATTTTATTTTAGATATCTAAATAGGACCTGTAATGAGAAACACATCGTCATACTCGTCGAAATGTGATTACAGATTTCGTGAATTAGAGTTTTGACGGAGTAAAATGATGATGCAGATATATCCTGTCTAGCATCACATCTAGAAGGAGGAGAGGATGGAAATGTGAAGGCAATGAAGGAAAAAGGGAGATGGAAAGAGTTTCTATTGAGGAAAAGGAGAGAGAAAGAAGAAGAAGTTGCATTTTCCATCCAGTTGGTGGGGATGTTGTGCTTCATCTTTACAAACGTGCACACACAAATACACACGCACACACACACACACACACACACACACACACACACACACACACACACACACACACACACACACACACACACACACACACACACACACATCAAGGCTGGGAGGAAAGCGAGGCCATGCTGCTAAAGCGAGCTGTTCGCTACTGGAACAGAAACAGAGGCTGACCTCCAGAGAGAAAACGAGGATGACAGCGGTAGGACCACTTCATATTTATCACACTGCACATATTCTGAGCTCATTTCTTCTTCTGCTGCATTAATCCACAGAGTTCTCCTGTTATTTGTTCGACGCCACATGCTGCTGTGACACATGTCACAAACACCACGGCGTCCTTGCCTTTTCCCGGTTGCATCCGTATATCTGCTGTCTAGTATCACATTCATATACTAATCATTTCCTCCAGCATGTATGTTTAAGAAGCAGCCTAATGCAAGCAATACTATGTTTTATCCACACAAGGAAATATTTTGACACTCGGTTAAGGTTTGACACATATGAGGGTCAAAGCTTGACATGTTTATTTCATTGGTATTTATCTAGAGCTGTCAAACTTAATGACTTAACTTTCAAGACCTGAACTTTGTGCCGTTTGTTTTTCACGCCCCGGTGCGTAAAGGCCTGAACACAGCAGTTTGAGCTGAGAGGAATAAACTGCACTGACTGTGTTGTCCTCAAACAAAGAAATTCGATTTGATTAGTTGATGTAATCGACAGATCTGTAAAACTTGGCACAGAGGGAGATCAGGCTTCAGCAGACACTTTCTTATGTAGGATGCATTTATTATGGTTGATAATAAAAGAGAAAAGCCTAATCCTTACCCACTCTACTCATCAACTTTGCAGCATTAAAGTCAACAACAGTCAGCCCAACAGAGCTTATCTCTCAGTTTCTCTTAATAAAGGAACATCCTCTTAAAGTCAACGCCGACAGACAGATCTTTCAAGGCATTTTTAAATACTCCTCGTCCAGCTAATCCATCAAAAATTAGTGGCATCTTTTCAGTATTTTTATTCTTTAAACTGGGCTGCACAGCTCATCTTCACAGTGTCTTCTGAAGAAGACGAAAGAAGGAGATGCTATTCCATGCAATAAAATAAATAATGAACCAATTCAACCGTAACACTGTGTTTAAACAGGAACTGGAATGGCCTGACAGCCCTGGATATAACATTTCATCACTGGAGCTCATTATGAAGAAACCAGTCCAAGGAGTGATTTACATTGGTCGGCTCTTATATATAAACCTCTCCTTGGACTGGTTCCTTCATATTGTGTGCATAGATGTGCACAAACCATGCGGGATTTAAGTTTATTTTAAAGGATGGCACTGCTGGTCGATGGGACCGGTCGCGATTTTGTCACTGAATTGTTTGATATTGACCAGTTTGTGCATGATAGGTGTTGTGTTGCACACAAAATGCATATCATGGTTGTTCACTACTCGTGGTGTGTGACTGTTGTATTTGTCTGCGTGTACTGTTAGATTTTATTGTTGTAACAGAGTCTGTGCTGCCTCTCCTGTTCATTACGTCAGGTTTTGTAACGTTCCTCTTGGTCTTTAGTTTTGAAAGTTCTCCGTTCTGATCTCAGAGAGCTCATTAGAACAAAGAACATGTTTTCACGGTGTGTTAAAGCTTTACTGCCATGCTCCATATGTCAGACATTATTTCACAGACCGATCATGACCTCATCTCACAGCAGGAGCCATGAAAGTGTCTCAGTGCTGCAGTCAGCTTGCTGTTGATGCTGCTTGAATGATGCATTTCAAATGAGGTTAAAATCAATAAGAACCGACATGCACACAGGGCCAGCCAACTGATGGTGGTGGTGGAGGAAGTCTGAGTAGCATTCATTCATATTAATACAGCCTGTGTGTTACCATTCATACCAATGACAGAGTGATGTCTGCAGCCAGGATGCTGAGCGGATGTGATTATAATCTGCTAATGAGGCTGTAGGTCTCCCTGAGGTTCACAATCTGAAGAACGCAGGTCAATGCTGGAGTAACTACTATTTTGCACAAATGTTAAACCAGGCAAATACACAATTTGGCACTTTGGCACAATTTGGCATAATGCGACGTTCAGCAGGTGATAATGTGACTGGGCACTACCTGTTCTCGTTTCTATGTGCTGTCAGTTTGTGTAGCCACGTTGGCCCTGTTTTACGGCATCGTCCTGCTGCTGTCATGTTTGGTAATCCTCTCAGAAAGATACCGTAGATCCTCAAACCTGAAAGCCTGTTTTCTACCATCCCCTCTGAATAACACACACACAACGCAAAACTGCTCTGACAGCTCTAGCTTGAATCTGGTCATTTTTACATTATCTTTGTGCAAAATAATCATTAATTAGTAATAAATGAGTTATTATTGATTCAATTAAAACACCATTTTTACTCTATCCAGCCACTTAAACCTTTGTTTGAAGCCAACCAGGAAAACATTTCAAACATTTCAAAATTAAAGCGATATACCGTAATAAAAATGAATCAATAAAAATTAAATAAATACATGAATAAATAGATTTAGTATCTAATTAGTAAATAAGGAAATGAATTCAATGGATGTCACCCACAAGGACATCAAAGACAGGTAATATTTCTCAATACTAGCCAGTTACCTGAAGTATGGATATGGATGAGAGGCTATAAAGAGCAATTCAACAGCCTCCACTGTAATAAGTTTTAAAGCTGCTGTTTCAAGTTAATTCATGTTGATTACAAAAAGCTTCAAAACATCATAAAACAAGAATAAAATAAGCAGTCAGGATTAATATAATATAAGAAATAACATTTGATTCAGCACATTTTGTACACATAAAAGAATTAACTGGGCTGGCTACTGCTAATACATTGATAGAAAGCTTGATCAATGTGCCATTGTGCCAATGTGTAATTATGAATAAAGAAAGTGAAAATATAATCATGCCAAATAAAGACCAAAAATACAACAGACAGCAACAGCTAAAAGTACATAAAATGCTACAATAATAAATCAGAGGACATGACGAGTTATTCTGGTGAGTTAGCGCCAATTTTAATTATAAAATTCAAACTTTAAAACTTGATTTTGCTGTAAACTAGCAGCTCTCAGTCTCTTTCTGTCTGAAATACTCCTCCGGGGCTGCAGACATCCTGTCTGAATTAACACCATGGCTACCACATGTTTAAAATAATGAATAAGAGTTTGACGTCAAAACATTAATTGCCCATCACATTTCCCCCGGCCTCTGGGCGCGCCCCACAGTTTGAGAAACACTGCAGTAAACAGATGGGCATTAATAGTGTCAGGTGGTTTAGGTTTTAGCAAATGCAACACAAATAATAGCACATGCTAAAAGATGAAAATGGAGTGAAATCATTTGTGATTTATAGAGCTGCAGCCTTTAATCTGAGGGCTGTTTTCACATAGCAGAGAGCAGCCACATCATCTGCTGTCAGCCATCAAGCAGCTCCACAGGAACCTCTGGGTTTAATAATAGATTGGAAGAACGAGTGATTTATTTCAAGCTAAAGTCCAGCAAAGCAGTCGTCTCCACGGGCGCTCGGAAAAGCACGAAGGCTTCTCCTCAGCTCCTGCCTGCAGCCTTAAATTCATCCTGTTCCCTGATTATATGATCTGAAGTTGTGACTGTGAATATGCAACACATTCTTGTCCCAACTCATAACGTACTGATGCTTCATCAGACCCTTCAGTGTCGCTTCTCCCTCATCATGAGCACATGCTTCATGTTGCAGATTAAACAAAGACACTTGTTTAGGATTAGGCAACAAAACCACTCACTTAGTTTAGGAAAAAAACAACATGGTTGAGCTCAAAATGACTACGTTTGTCCACTGACAATGTGACTTGACTTTGAACAAGGGACACAAACAATCAGTTAAGTGAAACTTAACACACAAAGAGCGGTCTCTGGTCACTGGATAAAAGCCTTGTGTTTGTTGGACCCACCCACCTCCCCTCCTCCCAACCTGCTCTGTCTCTTTTCACTCTTTAACCTCTTTTACCCAACGAACCCAGAACCAGACCTGGTTCAGCTGATCTGTGTGTTAAAACTCTGCCTTTAAAACCTTCAGAAAATGCTGCAGTGGTCTTTTCTTTCCAAATAGTCTCCAAAAGACGAGGCCTTAATGCTACTAAAACACTCCAAGTCGAAGTTGAAGCAATGTTTGTTTGAGAATGATTTCAATATTTTGGTTACAAAATCAATGCACAAGAAGTTGTATTTTCTCCTGATCACAGTGGTAGAATGTGATGATCTACAGGGTTAACGTCATGGCCAAAGGCTCCACTGTGTTCACATAGTCTCCTGTAGTGGATCTCAGGAGGATTTTAGAGTCTGATTCCCTTTCTAGAGCTAGAAAACCCATCTGGCACACTTTGGGTATCCAGGTGTCCAAATGGAGAGTCCTCCTGGTCCTGTCCTGACTAAAACCTCTGGAGGATCTATGAGCTTTGTGTTGTTTCTATCTGCTTTGGCTCAGTTGTAGTCGAGGAGCAGCTGAATGAATTCAGATCATCTCTGTTCATGGTATCATTGATATAATGGTGTCATCCTCTGATCTAGAAAACAGTTTAATGTGAGGATAGAAATGTAAATGTTTCCTTTGGTTCCTCACAGTTTCCTCAGACAGTAACAGTCACAGTGTTACTGACTCTGGGGATGAATCCTCTGAGGTCTTACCGATCCATAGAGACCAGGATCTGGGTCTGTCTGTCTAGGAGAACCACACCTCCCAGCACCCTATAGAGCTTAAGAGGTTAAAACTACCCACCACTTTCTCTGAGCATTGACTGTTGCCACAGATGGGATTACCGTATTTTTCGCACTATAAGGCGCACCGGATTATAAGGCGCATAAACTTTATTCAACTCATTTAATAAATCAATAACTTCAATAACTCTCAACATTCTTCAGTTGTAACACATGAAATACAAAACAGTACACTCACTTTTCAGTTCATCAGATCCTTCATCATCAGTGTCTGAGTAAAACATTATAGATAATTGATCACCCGGGTCGTTGCATACCGGCTCAAAGGTGCCGAGTGCAGCCGTATCAAACGGCGATGGCCGTGACAAGGCCTCAGTATTTGATGCCCTGGGATAGAAAGCTGGCACGCATACAACGATGTATTGGAGCTTCTAAACTGTATGTTGTTGCATGACTGCAGCAGTTCTAGATACAGTTTCCTGTCTAATGATGGGGATCTCAGCAGTACGGATGGGGCGCTCACATGAGGAGTAACACCTTCCAGAAGGGGAAACCCATCAATCCTGCACAACACGGTTTCATTTCTGTATCTCTTATTGTGTGTGACTGCAGAAGAGAAGCAGGCAGGAAGAACTGCCATTTCAATTAACATCAATCACTGTCATTTATACCAATGACATGTTAATGGATTTTTCATTTTACTGTATGTCATGAAAATTGTCATTTGTATTTAAATGTCATTTCATTTCTGCAGTCATCACTGTTCCGCTCATTACAAGCCACACTGGGTAAAGCTGGCAGCTTCCTCCTGTAATCAATATCACTCGCTGCCATTTAAACCAACGGGACGATCTCACATTTCATCTGTCACATTCTCAGTCATCGCTGCTGGTTATGTTTGTTATTGTTTCCTAAATTTGTTGCTGCTGCAATTATTGGAAATTTAATTTGATGCCAGGACATTAAGCGAAGAACACGATGACTCGTAAACACCATCAGCATCCAAATCCTACCAGTCATTTCTAATCAGTTAAATCATTCCGGAGTGGTGTGGGAACCATTATTAGATATTACAAAAAAAACTCAACATGTGATCTCACATGCCTCTTCTCTGTCTTTTACTCATGAGGCCTGAATTTCTTCAGCTTTCTGACAAAGCAGAAGTACAAGTACTGCGTACTGTGGTGTGCCCACTCTGCCAAGAATACAGTCTCAGTTTGTTTTTGTGAAATGTTTTGGCATTGAGCTGCAGTCAGTACTGGCGCAAGAAACTGACCAGCAGCAGGTTAAACCTTCAAAAAGGTGCTTTGACTAAATCAGAGAGAAAACTGTCAAATAAAACTCAATCATCCCTCAACAGCTGAAACAAAAATCGTTGTGGGCAAAAATCTGCAGATCTCCATCATTCAATAAAGTGTAAAACAGGCAGTATTTCTACATTGGCTCAGGTGCAATACCTTGACATTATGAGATAGTAAATAAATTGGAGCAACTCTACTATTAAGTTAAAGGAGTAGTGCGTAACGTTTTGGGGCTCAATATGCAGAAATGAAATATAATATCCAAAACTATGTTTTCATTACTGTATAATCACCTGAAACTAAGGATTGTTTTGTTTTTGTCAGCTTAGAATGAGCCTTTCATATCTACATACGGAGCTACATGGTGCTGTCCACAGGGTCCGCCATGTTGCTGCGCCATGTTTCTACAGAAGCCCAGAACAGACACCCGAAGGCCACCGGAGTCCTCTGACACGCTTGTGAAGCTAACATGAGCCGTGCTAAACCTTAGTACCGCTACTCGCCATCTGACTTGTGTTGGTCCTAAAGTAGTGTTATCATGATAAGGTCCTGTCATGTCATGCTATTCATACTCATTATTCATTACTGCACAGAAAGCAACACACTACTGTGGACGAGGGCAGCAGCAATACAGATTATAGACACTTAAAACAATCAAAGATCAGTTTAGTTATACTCTATATTTACAATATTTTGCCAGTTTACCTTGCCATGAGACAGTTATACAGTCTATGTTTCTGACTGGAAACTGAATCTATTATCAATGCTCTTGCCAAAGCCCCCAGACTTCATTGAAAAAATCAGTAATTTTACCATGCAGACCATGAGAGTTGCTGGTCTGCCACTGCCACTCATGTTCTGCAAGGTAAACTCGCTGTTTTTTCAATGGAGTCTGGTGGCTTTGGTTGAAAGCATGGATGAATACAAGGCTTCAGTTCCCCATCAGAGAAGGCTCTCTCACAGCAAGGTTAGGCAGTGAAAATATTCTAAATACAGCGTACACTTACACTAATACTGAATTATTAATTTAGGTGAGCCTTTCATTTACACTGTCTATGGATAAATACCTCGTACAACCCCACTTTAAAACAACCAAACTATTCCCGCTCAAAAGGTCAAAAGCTGAAACATGCCGTTTTCCATCTATCTAAGGGAGGACACACTGCGGATATACATGCAAGCTCACACTGGGTCCATCATTGTTCCTGGTCTTGTCTCCGTGGCGATATATCTGACCGTCAGTGTCCTATTAATGCCACTGCAGCCGGTATCAATCACCGTCCAGCAGCTCTGCTCGCTGTGAACGCAGCTCACCAGCAGGAATCTGCCTCAAATGCTGCGAAGATCAAAGTCAAACAAAAACGGGTCTGCCTTTCATAAAACTTCTGTTTAATACGTCTTTGATCACGCACATCGCACTTCTCCAAATCAATGATTCGGGGCTTTTGTCCAGAAAGCTCATTGTGTTTGGTCCTGTTTGATCACAGGATTGCAGGCAATCAGTGATTTGGTGTGTGTGCCTCATTTGCAGCTGTGAATAACATGATGGAAGTTACTGTTTGCTGATTGGCTCGGCTGTAAAAAGCCTCCACAACCTGCACTCAGCAGCTCTGATCAATGAGCTTTTATTTACATTTTACATGTGAATTTCTCCACTGTGGGACTAATAAAGGAATATCTTATCTTATGTGTTTGGACAAATGTTTCATCATCTTAATAATCAAGAGTGGCCAGATGGTATTTGGTACATAAAGTTAAACATGATTTTTTACATATACTGTATATAAATGGTATCTGACATTCAAATATAATGTATTTAAGGACTGAACTATGAATTCAGCAGACAAAGACATTGTATATCCCCTGAACATTCGGGCCCAGCTGCTGTTCGTCGTTCAGAGCTTGTAGCAGGACAGAGAGAAGATTGACTTCCTGCCAAATGTCAAATTCCTGATCCCATATCACAGCATGTATTTTTCTATGGTGTTCCTCAAGGTCTTGGTGTCTTAATGTGGTATTTTGGATGAGTTATTGATCATTTTTATCAATTCTCCAGTACTAAATGATTCAATTTAGCGCCAAATTTGTGCAACAAATGGTATCAACTTATACAACAACTTATGAGACATAATAGAGCCTGAGGATGGACATCATATACTTCTATCACAATGTTCTAAACCCTTATGCAGTTTTACTATTTATTCTAAATAATTAATACATAAATGTATTATTTCTATTTCTTATTAATGACCAGAACAACTTGACACACAGTGCTGAGCTGCACTGCAAATTCATCTTCAGCTTTCAGTGTTCTGTGAAACACCAGAAACCACATGGTGTCAAATATGATCATTGGTACAGCAGCATCTGAACATCATAGACAGATGTTCCCCTTCCCAGCATGCCCCTCAGGACCCCCTGTGGTGACATCATCACCCCATTACAGATTCCCAGCTCATCTACTAACAAACTGCTGCACCATTACTGCTGCCAGTCACCATCCCAATCAAACAGAGGTTCAGGCATACAGCGGGGGTGTCTCACACACACACACACACACACACACACACACACACACACACACACACACACACACACACACACACACACACACACACACACACACACACACACACACACACACACACACACACACCTGTGCCAGTTCCAAACCACAGGGATCAGTTGTTTGCCCTCGGTTTGCCTTGTAAACTAACGACTCGGTTGAAAGGCTCATTTGAAAGATTTCAGATTGTCGCTGAGGTGACTCGAGGGGGTTGTGGAAATTGTGCACTTCCCACAGGGTGTCTGCGTGCGTGTGAGTGTGTGTGTGTGTGTGAGAGAGTGTGTGTTATGGCTGGGTGGAGACAATCAGAGTGATCAGTCAGATCACTTCATCTCATCTCTGTCTCAGTGTGACTCTGGAGCAGAAGCCAGGTCACATGACAGCGAGAGTCTTATGATATTTTAAATTTAAACAGTGTGTGTGTGTGTGTGTGTGTGTGTGTGTGTGTGTGTGTGTGTGTTCTAAAAATCTAATTATGTGGCTGAGTTTGTTTTTATGATCTGACCCTGTTTAATTACACCCCTGAATGTCAGCAGTGTGTGTGTGCATTTACAACCTCACAATCCAATCATGTGCATGTCTGGGAATACTGAATTTAAATAATTTTACAAGTTAAATCAGAGTGCTACTGTTGTTGTTGTGTGTGTGTGTGTGTGTGTGTGTGTGTGTGTGTGTGTGTGTGGTTGTCTTTTGGAGTCAATCTTGAATAATTTTGCATAATCCGTGAATGAAGACAGCACAACGCAAACGAAGCCGACATTTGAAACACCAATCAGCTCTCTGCAGAGAATGTGCTTTCTGCCGGCTAATGCTAATGTGTGTGTGTGTGTGTGTGTGTGTGTGTGTGTGTGTGTGTGGCGTATTATTCAATGTGAGTGGGATATTCAATGACCTATTCTTAAATAATTGGAAAAGTTGAGTTTTAGTGAATTTAACGTTCTCAGCTTTGATTGGCTGCATGATGTTTTCTTAAGCAAGTTGGTCTAATTAATTAATTAATTACTTCTAGTAACCGCCAGACGCCTGTGATGACGGCCGTATACCCCCTCAGACTGGTCTCCTTCACTATTTACAGTCCGAACCTCTGTAAATATTTCCTAAAAAGCCTCAAGTCTCCCTGCATCTGAATGATGTGATGCTTCAGACTGACAGCTATTAATAAGACCGCTATCTGTGGGTGGGAGTGTGACAGTCACCACGGTGTCTCGAGTACACTCTGTGCATCTGTAATGTCATGTTCATGTAGTAATTTTACACACAAAAACTATATGATAACTAAAATTGTACTTGGTGAAATATACACGGTATTAGAAGCTATTATGAG
This sequence comes from Pterois miles, assembly GCA_947000775.1. NCBI lineage: Eukaryota > Metazoa > Chordata > Actinopteri > Perciformes > Scorpaenidae > Pterois > Pterois miles. The sequence goes on along the minus strand of CAMQGK010000110.1, from coordinate 1,846,314 downwards.
CTATTCAAGTTCAGCAGTTTGTAAATGAATGAAGATGAGTTAATTAATTGATTTATTAAAAGGTAAAAATTTTGGATGTGTTGCCAGAAGACTACGGTGGAGATGTGAATGCCAGCCAGGCAGAGTTTATTACATTCGAGTGGAGATGTCTGAATAACATGGCGTTTTGTGTGTTATTGCTACACATTTTGTGCTTTTTGTGGGACATTTCACACCGTAGTGCTCCGGAAGTCAGTTGACGTCGTATAAAGAGAGAGACAGCCGGAGAAGATGGATGGTCAAACAAACACAGGACTGTCGCCCAGCTTTTATGTCTCGTGTGAAACCAAAAGTCAACTGCTGACTTATTTACACTGAAGAACGGCTTCATTTTGGCTGCACGTGGTGCAGTGGTTAGCACTGTTGCCTCACAGCAAGAGGGTTGCAGGTTCGAATCCGGCTTGGGGCTCTTCTGTGTGGAGTTTGCATGTTCTCCCTGTGTAAGCGTGGGTTTTCTCCGGGTTCTCCAGGTTCCCCCACAGTCCAAGAGAAGCAGGTTAATTGATGACTCTAAATGTCCCGTAGGTGTGAGTGTGAGCGTGAATGGTTGTCTGTCTCTATGTGTGATGGACTGGAGACCCGTCCAGAGACCCGCTTCGCCCAATGCCAGCTGGGATCGGCTCCACACCCCATTACAGGATAAGCGATTGACGATGGATGGATGGATGGATGAAAAGTCTTTATTTCAACCCAAACCACCATCTATTTCTAAACACAACTGAGTAGTGTGAATTAGCCTAATGTGGGATATTTTGAATATTTTTCATTCCTGTACTATATTGTGATTTGAAGTCAGTACATTAAATCAATGTGTCCTGTCTAACCAAAAAAGACAATGCAGATATGACACTCATCAAAGAAATGGTAGACATGCTCTAATACCAAGTTTTCTTGATTTTCTAATGTGGGACAGTCATGTCCTAAATGTAGGACTACAAATATGTTAAAAGGCCTAAATCACCTTAATTAATGTAGGAAACACTGGAGGCTAAATGTGTAATCCCATGCTCTGTAGTTTTACCACTCAGTGTTAATGCTGTTATAAAACGTCAGCTTATAGTGCAGGTTGACGTCACATGGAGAGTAGAACAAGACCACACAATAACACTATAAATAATAATAGACAAATACAGAAAAATGAACAATAGTTCTGAAGCATTTAGGCATATTAGAAAGACATTAAATATCAATCGGGTTATTGACTTTTATTGACCTACTGGAGCTTCGGTGTCCCACATTAGGCAGTGTCCCACTTTATGGCAACTTATCCCAGTTTTGTTTGAATTCACAACATTAAAAATGAGTTAAATGACACACAAAAAACTTGACGCTCTAAATGTCTTTAGAAGTGACACGCTATATATACACCTTCCCATGAGATCACGTTGAATAAACGTACGTTGCAGCAACGACAGAATCTCAGATACAGACAACAGCGGCTGTAATCACTACAGTTGGTGTTGGTGTCATCGTGGATGAATGGGTGAACAGTTGCTGAAGTTGATTTGATTGTTTCATTCACGAACATATCTAACATTTCTGTAGGTGTTACATGGATTGTCCCCTCATTTTTTACACCATTAGGCAGTGTTGTCATGACAATAAAGCTTGTTGAACTGAATAAAAGATATGTTGAGGCGTAAACAGACAGACAGACAGACAGACAGACTGAAAGGATTTATTGAAGTTTGAATGGTTAAGCAACACAAACACAAGTGCAAATAAAATGGCAGAAACTAAACACACACCTGACACAGATAAGCACGCTTAGTGCTGTTTCTACAAATACAGGCGGACGTTTGTTGTTGACAAGAGGATTATCATGTCAATAAGAAGCAGCAGAAAGGAGGAGCAGGAAGAGGAGGAGGAGGAGGAAGAGGAGGAGGAAGATGATGATGACAGACAGGAGAACAGGAGGACAAAGAACGAGTGACTGACAGACAAAAGAAAAGTGAGCATCTTTGTTTGTAGCATTAACAGTGTAGTTTATGTACCGCGTCCCTGCTGCTGCTTTGTATCGTTAGACTCTGTCTGATTGGCTGCTGACGACGAGGGCTCAGAGCATTAACATAAGCTGGCGAGGTGCTCAGCCGCCGCTGCACAGACTGGAAGTCGCTCCACATGAAAACAGCAGAAACGTGGTGTCAAATGAGAGAGGACGGGCCAACCAAACCGCCACAAGAACGCCGTTATCGGATGACTCTGCAAAGCCACCGATTACGTTCCAGAAGTATTTTTAACGTCATCAGTGTTTTAAAATGACCTGCTTTCTCCACCATCTGCACATAGCAACTATGGGATGGTTAAAGTTAGGGGAAGGTTGAGGAGTATGGTTATGATGAATAAATATGGTTAAGATATGGTAAGACAACTCTGAGGTAAGGTTAGGGAAACCGACCTGATCTCATGGGAAGGTGTCTAAATAGCATAAATTTAATTCTAGGACATTCTGCTTTTTATAATAACTCAGTTTAGGCTTTTCATGTGTCATTTAATGCTACATCATCACCGTGAAACGGCCACAGTTAAATTGAGGCAGCAAACCCACTTAGTTAGGTTTAGGAAAAGCATCATGGTTGGCCATAGAATATGTATGTAAACAACGCAACATGAGTTCAGAAAACCAGGAGGCGGGACTTCCTTTGAAAGCGGCTCACTGGAGCATGAAGTCAATGTGAAGACTTCCAGGTCTGGAAAGTACCCAGACCTTCTGGGTTCGTCCAGGTCTTACTGGGCCCTAGAGCAGATGCTACGGTGCATATTGGACATGTTCAGTAGCATCCGCTCGGTCACATGACTCAGTCACGGGACTCAGTGCCAACATCACGGCTTGCTCTGTCGTCACGGTCTGGGTCTCCGTAGACGTAAACAGAGGAAGGAAATAACTCTGGATTCATCTGTTAGCGGGTTTTATAACTTCTAGGACTTGATTTAAATAAGGACCGTTAGAGTGTTGGTACTGGGAAGTTGGTTCAGCTCTAAATAAATGATCCTCTGAGTTACAGACGTCTCTTTCTCAATGTAAGTCTATGAGAAAAAGTCTTTTTGGGCCCAACGATGTCACGTGATGGACACAGATGTTCCAGTATCACCATTGGCTACTGCGACCATGTTGGGATCAATGACCGGTGCTCTTCGTGGGGGCATGAAAACACGTCACAAACATCACTAATGTAACTTGAAAATGAGTCGACATCACTTTGAGACACAAACACCAGTCTGCTGGTTCAAAGTGTTTGTTGGACATATCAGTGCTTGAAGTGGAAGCGCTGCTACTCCCCTGATTTACATGTTGGAGAGTGTATCAGCTGGTATCGGCAATCTCATGCTCCTTTTTATTTATTCATTATTTTTTGAAACATGTTATACTGTGTCAGTCATAATAATAAGTGCTTTTACTGCTATTATGATATTTGGGCTACACATCTTCTATACTAGGCCTATAATAAAATCCAACAATATTCACACCGTCTCTCTATAATATATTGTAGGATGCCTATCAACACCAGACAGGCTGGAAGGTATGCATGCAGAGCTCATCATTCAGTCAGCCGGCTCATCCAGATGCTCCCCACATACTTTTTATGTTAATACGGTTTATGAGGCCATTATGAATCTCCAACCTGAGATGGAGAGCAGAAAAGTGTACCAGAAATACCACTTGAGATGGAGAGAGCAGAAAAGTGTACCAGAAATACCACTTGAGATGGAGAGCAGAAAAGTGTACCAGAAATACCACTTGAGATGGAGAGAGCAGAAAAGTGTACCAGAAATACCACTTGAGATGGAGAGCAGAAAAGTGTACCAGAAATACCACTTGAGATGGAGAGAGCAGAAAAGTGTACCAGAAATACCACTTGAGATGGAGAGAGCAGAAAAGTGTACCAGAAATACCACTTGAGATGGAGAGAGCAGAAAAGGACCAGAAAACCACTTGAGATGGAGAGCAGAAAAGGACCAGAAAACCACTTGAGATGGAGAGAGCAGAAAAGTGACCAGAAATACCACTTGAGATGGAGAGCAGAAAAGTGTACCAGAAATACCACTTGAGATGGAGAGAGCAGAAAAGTGTACCAGCAGCTTGTGAGAAGTGCTGCTACGCAAGAAAAGGTCATGGTACGCCCAAGAGTAAAATGTAGAAGTCCCAGTATTGCGTGCTGGTGAGTCCCACTTCAAGCACTGGGACCAATCCACCTCCAATCAGCATCCTCTCTCACTTTTTACTCTACGTCTGTAGCTCTGAGTGGAGCATATTCATGCGGATGTGTTTACATTGAAGTCAGTACAGACTACATGTAGCCGTCTACATTACAAACCAAAAGCAAGAATGGTTTTGCACATAAATGTCTTACATATTGCCGTCATTAGTACTGTATGTCGTTTGGTGAGACCGAGCTGGGGAGAGAGTGTGACTGAGGTTCATGGATTATAGCAGCTCGGTTCTCGCTGGTGACTTTTAACTACTTTAAATACTATGTTTCTGACATCAGCCTCCTCATTGATGAAAACAATGATGTATAGCACATGTCCCACAATGCATCTCCATTTTGTGCCATGCCCACTGAAGCGTCTCAATATCACCAGCAGCGGCGCTCTAGTCGAGTGGGGTGGGGTCGTAAAAAAACATGAATAGAACCAAAGTTGGTGCAGAGGGAAGGACAGAAAGAGGATCCATGTTAGTGGTTGATGGAGACCAGCCGGTATGTCTTCTTTACTACGAGGCAGTAAAACACTGTCACACCACTGTCATCTACCACATGATCTCAGCTGATCAGCTGCTGATCACTAACAGTTTATACGCCACAGACTGAACGTTAGATCAGAGCTCATTGATCTGTTGGACTAGAGTTCTGCCCCTCTCAACTCCCACCACAAAGTTTATATATAACAGTTTATACGCCACAGACTGAACGTTAGATCAGACCTCATTGATCTGTTGGACTAGAGTTCTGCCCCTCTCAACTCCCACCACAAAGTTTATATATAACAGTTTATACGCCACAGACTGAACGTTAGATCTGAGCTCATTGATCTGTTGGACTAGAGTTCTGCCCCTCTCAACTCCAACCACAAAGTTACACTAAGCTAATGGAATAAACTGGGTTTTATAACATTTGTGTGATGGTAAAAAAAGACCTTTATTATTCACTTGAGGATTATTTTGATCTTTGATGGATGAGTAATGATGAGGGTTTCTGAATCTCATAAATTCATAGGATTTATGTTATTTGACACCTCTGATGTATGGGAATGAAATCCAGCATCATGGAGGACATGTTATTAAGAGTTCACGTCTAAATGCTCAGGGAAAAATAAGACTTCATTTTATTTTTCACATCTTTGCTCACCCAAATATAACTATCTTGACCTTTGTGCTTTTCATCCCAACAGCATGATAAACTTTCTGCTGCAGGTTACACCTTTATTCTCTCGTCACCCACTGGCCAATTACATTTACTTCTGCTAAAGAGCAAATACTAATTTTTGAATTTGTATCCAGCTGTATAATCTTTGTCTTATTTTCCGCGCTTGCAGGTACAGTTGGAGTAGTTATGAGCGGCAGGCTGGATACTGAGAAGATTTCTGTCTAGAACAGACAGACAGATTAAGATGTGCACTGATAGAGGCTACAGTTGGTTTAAAGGAGGACGATGAAGCGACTCAATCAGGGCGAGTTGTTCAGTGCATCCACAGTTCTCTAATACTGTCTTCATGTTTTGGCAGACGGAAGATGGCAAACCGGATGCTCATTATTTTCAGATTCAGAGAACAACGGTAAACACTGCCAAAAACACATTATCCCAACTTCCACCTTCAGCAGTGGTGGAACAATCAAAATGACGAAACATCTGCCAAGATGGATGCATGACCACCTGCTCCTCATCGCCGCCTTGTCTCATGAAGACAAAGTTTCTGAAAAGATGAACCTGTAAATTTAAATTTGGCTGAATCTTTCCAACAGCTTCTGATTAATTTAACCAGGAATAACACTCTAAAATCTAATTCAACACTGGAAAGGGCACCAGAAAACTGAATAGTCTGATCTCTGGCTTCATCTGGGGATCTGCAGCAGCATCCAGTGCACACTGATGAGCTCTGGGAGAGGACTCATTCATGTCCTGCTTTGGTTTTCTCAGTCAGAGACTCCAGAATCCAGATGCTCTACTCTCATTAGCTTTTATGTAGTTTCTAATAAATCCAGTCCACAAGAATCACAGTCTATTTTACAATAATCTGTGATTTGGTTTTTCTCTTTCTGGCACTCACTGAGAAGTCGACAAACATGAGCTTCCTCAGTCCCACTGCCCGTCAGAACTGACTTGACATCTAGACATCGAAATCAAAACTGGGCTTAGAAATTTGAGAAGGATGCCAGTTAATTGGGTATAGGTAATTAGGTACGAATACAGTCTCCGAATACTTAGTACACATACTAAGTAGTTTTGTTGCCTAAACCTAACCTACTGTTTCACAACGTTAACCACGTGGCATTGTGTGTTTCTGCTGCTGATATGAAACACATTTTGGGTTCAGAAATGTTGACATTCAGTGTATCCGTTTTCTGCATAAAAGTCCAATACCAACATATTGTCTGGATACTGGGTTAACCAACGCAGAGCCTCTTGCTCTTTAAATTACGTCACCTGACGACTCACTGTACATTATCCTGCTTATTACACGGCAACTTACTTAAGAAATCAATAATTTGACACAAAAACAGTTTGTCAGAGTCCGACATCAGGACTGCAACTGTAGCAACAGTCTGCTTACAACTAAAACGGTTTATAAAAGTGGTAATGAAGTTTGTAACGTAGATCAGCGGGTAAATTTCACTTCACTGTGTTGCTCACTTGAGGAAGCACACATCACCTTAAACAAGCCAAAGTATAACCAGCTATGTAAACGTCCTCATCGACATGAATTCAGTGTTAAAAAAGAAAGTATGAAAACAAACTCGAATCCAAACACTGAGGAAACTCCATCAGCACACGAGTGTAAATCAAACGGAGGCTGCAGGCAGTATCAACACCACTTTCCCAATAAACTGAGTCCAGTTTTAACCTCGATGCCTGTTGACAAATCACCAAGTCAGTGCTGACCTGGATCCTGGATCGCCACTGAGACCTTTAGGGTTTGGTCTGGTGTATCAGGACGACTGCTGCATAAAGCTACAGCTGTCAGCTCTGAGACACATTAAAGAACATTGAGGACCAAACATGAAGTGGATTATGAGAAGTCTGGCTTCATGAGACAATCAGCAGAACATCCACTGGCTCTCACATATCATCATCTTTCTCCTTCTAACCAGAAATCCTCGTCTTGGGCTTGTTTACTGTAGCGTTTCACACATCAACACATCGCTCCTACAGCTCTCTCACACAAATTTAAGACTGTGCAGCCTAAATTTAAATTTCACGTTCGCCTCTTGTTTTCTCCCGTGAAGAACAGTGAAAATCACTCCATCGACAGCAGCGCTAATCAGCCTCACAGTGTGGATGTATGGAGAGTAATTATGCAGATGTGAGTATGCACATGTGCACATGCATGTTCATATTTACTTGTGTGTGTCTCCTGTGTGAGCTCTACACACACACACACACACACACACACACACACACACACACACACACACACACACAGGAGGATCAACAAGAGACAAGCAGGATGACGGGAGAGGAGAGGGTGTCAGCTAAATCACAGAGAGGAGGAGAGAGGAGAGGTATGAGAGGAGGAGATGAGTGGAAGAAGAGAGGAGGATGAGGAGGAGGAGGAGGAGGAAGAAGGAGGAGGAGGGATGAGAAAGCTGACACCTCAACATGTCTGCAGTACATCCTGTACTCAGCACAGCAGCACTGCAGAGAGACGAAACGGAGAGGCCAGACACTGATAGACTGGGAGATAAACCGACTGGGAGAGGCTGAACACAAACATTATTTTAATCAGACTGTACTGTGTGTCATGCCTGATTATTCATGCATTTATATTTAGTATTTCTAACTTTCATTAATCTAAAACCTTTACTGACTAGCAACCTCAAACAGTCTGGTTTCTTTTAACCATAATCTTTCCCTACCCTGCTTTAACTTTGAATCATGCTTTCAGTCAGCTCTGGAGGACACTGACTAACATGTATTATATTATATTATTATATTATATATAGTATATTATACACAAACCATGCTGCAAAGGTAAGAAAAAGAAGAAAAGATCAACCAACTAATTTAAAACCACAAATGAAGATATAAGCTGGAAATAGAAAGATGACAGCCCCAGTAATGTTATGTTTCTGTGTGCAAAATATGTTTCACCAGCAAATGGAAGCTATGTACTGGATGTATGCATGTAGATATTAATACGCAGTAAACATTTTCCAAATAAAAAATAGGTGTGCATTCCCATGGAAGACCAGTCTGCATGTTAAATGTATGCACTGTAGCCTGTCTGTCTATTCAAAAGAAACTTTATTAAAAAATACTTTATTTCTCCAAAATCATCCACACTATAAATAGATCAAATATTAATACAAATTTCCAGATTTCAGTTTACATTTGAATGCCTGCAGAAATCTGTGTAATATTATTAGTACAGTGGCTGTTCAGAGTGCGTGGCCGATCAGAGCGAGCCGAATGCTTGGAGGTTCATCTGCAGGAGTCACAGTGCTACAGGACTCGCCGACTACATGACAGGCCCCCCAACAGGGACTGCAGTTTGGTGTACTTGGCTAGGTTTAAGAAAACTCCAACCTATTCTCATTCCCAGGGCGTTAAATCCAAAAAGCATTTGGTATCACTGAACACATGCAGCACCTTTTAGCACCGGTATGACATGCAGCAGGCAATACATTAACTGTAAGTTAAATCTGTGGCAATACTAAACGCTCCAAGAAAGTGGGCCAGGAGTGTGGTGACAAAGTTGAAAGTGTGAAAAGACACACCAGGCTTGTGAGAGGGGACAACAAACACAAGGTTTTCATCTCGGAGACTGCTGTTTGTGACCTGTACATCACGTTACAGTCAAATGTGTTTGTGTCCCGTGTTCACAACACTCAGTTCTTTAGAAATGTAGTAGTTTTAAGCCCGACAATGTACTGCAGTTCTTTCCTAAACCTAACTATAGTGTTTCTGTTGCCTAATCCTAAAGTGACACCATGGGATGCCGCAGGACACCAACGGGCGCCATGTAACGAGTTGGGATGGGAATGTGTTGGAGATCCAGGAAGTTATGAGTGGGGAAGTGTCGTACAGTAAAGTGGGAGTGTCATTGTGTAGCCGGCCGGCAGATAGTACCCTGAAAGTACTGCTTGCAGCATTTTTGAGAACCACTCAGCGCTCGTTGACTCCAGGGAGGTGAAGAAGAGTTGGGTTGTAACGTTAGTACATCCACAATCCATGCAGTCAATGAGCAGTACCTGTTGTAAAGCTCTGCTGCAGATGACAACCTCAGCTCAGTCTGCAGGGCCCTGACATCCCACCCCCACTGCTGCACACAGCGCTGGTCACTAATTTATTCAGTTTTTTAAATACCAAACATGTCACATGTCCAAACTGCACCAACTTCAGCATCACACCCGCCAAGCATGAAGAAGACTAGATGGATGGTTCTCCAGATATGCAGAGGACACACAGAGATTTTTTGCTTTATAGTCAGATGTAATATTATGTTTGTATCTGGCTTTGCAATAATGCTCCCTTAACCCTCATGCATTGATTTCACATGGAGAGAGAGAAAAACATGTCTGAGTCAGGAGAAAAACTGAAATAAAGCCCTGCTGGAAAAATGAGCGAAAAGTGACAGTTTCAATGACAACAGGTGGACAGACACACTGAGGAATACAGCCACTATTTCCCATCCTCCCTTGCAGAGCAGCTGGAGGTCAGGGCCTCGGAGCTTTTGTTGTTCCAAACAGGCCGACGCTGCCAGCCATAATCAGCCTGGACATCCAGACCGCTCGCCAAGGTCGAGACAGCTGTCGCCAGAAAATGAGTCGAAGGTGAAATAAAGAAACAACAGCGACCAGCGGCGGACGTCGCGTCGCGGCGCCGATAAACGGCCTCAAGGCTGCTTCCTTTGTGCAGAACCAGAGAAGAGCAGTCAGTGAAATCTCATCAATCCTCAGATTCATTTGAGTTTGGAGATGCAGTTTCTCCAGTGCCGTGGACGTTTGTAGCAGAACGATCAAACGTACATTCTCCTTTGAATTAACACATTTTTAGTTTAGAGACATGAGATAACTTGTTCAAACCAGTTTTACCGACCGACTGCTCATGTTGTATGCCGCCCACAGATCTAAACAATTCAGCGGCGGAGTAAAATATTAATAAAGTATGATGGATGAAGGCTAAACCTCAGAAAATATATAGAGGTTCAGCAGTTATAGAGGAAACTAGGACATATAGTACAGTAGAGCTGTTGTATTTTTCTTAAATGAGGGAGGGGATAAAAGAAAATTATAATAATAATCAGAAAAAATTGAAGCCATGAATTTACGAGAAACAAACTTGGATATTCTCTGAGATTAAAGTGGTAAATAAACAATTTACTGGAAAACTAATCTGATATTTTCTGGTAATTTTTTGAGGTAACCTGAATAGTCCTTATTTAAAACATTTGGTTATTTTCCTCCCTCCGTTCATGTGAATGAGACTCAGACCGAGGCTGGAGCGAGGGCCAGGAGGCTCCTGCTCCTGCTCTGCTCCTGCTCTTGCTCCTGCTCCTGCTCCGCTCCTGCTCCTGCTCCTGCTCCTGCTCCTGCTCCTGCTCTGCTCCTGCTCCTGCTCCTGCTCCTGCTCCTGCTCCTGCTCTTGCTCCTGCTCCTGCTCCTGCTCTGCTCCTGCTCTTGCTCCTGCTCTTGCTCCTGCTCCTGCTCTGCTCTTGCTCCTGCTCTGCTCTGCTCCTGCTCCTGCTCCTGCTCCTGCTCCTGCTCCTGCTCTGCTCTGCTCCTGCTCTTGCTCCTGCTCTGCTCTTGGTCCTGCTCCTGCTCTGCTCTTGCTCTCTCTGCTCTGCTCTGCTCTTGCTCCTTCTCTGCTCTCTCTGCTCCTGCTCTGCTCCTGCTCTTGCTCCTGCTCTGCTCTTGGTTGCTCCTGCTCTGCTCCTGCTCTTGCTCCTGCTCTTGGTCCTTCTCTCTCTTGCTCCTGCTCTGCTCCTGCTCTTGCTCCTTCTCTGCTCCTGCTCCTGCTCTCTCCTGCTCTGCTCCTGCTCTTGCTCTGCTCTTGGTCCTGCTCCTGCTCTGCTCCTGCTCTTGCTCCTGCTCCTGCTCCTGCTCCTGCTCTGCTCCTGCTCTTGCTCCTGCTCTGCTCCTGCTCTTGCTCTTGCTCCTTCTCTGCTCCTGCTCTGCTCCTGCTCCTGCTCTGCTCTTGGTCCTGGTCCTGGTCCTGCTCTGCTCCTGCTCTTGCTCTTGCTCCTGCTCCTGCTCTGCTCTTGCTCTTGCTCTTGCTCCTGCTCTTGCTCCTGCTCTGCTCCTGCTCTTGCTCTTGCTCCTGCTCTGCTCTTGGTCCTGGTCCTGCTCTGCTCCTGCTCTTGCTCCTGCTCCTGCTCCTGCTCCATGGGTCACCAGAAGATCTGGGTACTTCATCCCTCAGCAGCTGAGCTGTTTTTGCATCATGCGCCGCTGAGCAACTCTCACAGGAATGAAGGGGATCCTCCAACGCTGTATCCAGCTCTCTTTATACATGCATGGCTGAGCAGGGTAACCCAGACATCCCCACAATCTAAGGATGTAATTCACCAATCTGTGGCTCAACACAAGCACTTCTGTGTCTTTTCCCTTCACACAGACACAGTGACAGTTAACGCTTCGGTAGGCAGCATATGTTTTACATCATGAGGCAAAAAATCCATAATAACATTCAGCATATTGTAATTCAAGGTTTCTGAGACTTGTACACCTCCTCGTGGCTCTGTTTTCAGGTTTTAAAACATCTAGTGTGAGACTGGCCAATCACAGGTCATTTCAGAGAGAGAGCGCATTCCTATTGGCTGTCCTCTGGTTGATGGGCAGAGCTTGGTATTTCCTAAACAGATCTTTCTTATTTTACTGCATATTGATGATTGATTTCACTTGCTGTATCTCATATATGTGTCGTATGTGACTTATAGCACATTCTGTACAGCAGAAACTTTCCCTAGATCTGTAAAAATGGGCATTTTTTTAGTTAAACTATATGAATATATTGTGAACATTTCAGTGACACTAGTAACAGATCCAGGTCAGCGTGAAGAGACGTCGCTGGATCATCTTTACATTAACCGTTTAAAACTTTTATCTCTGCATATTTACATAAACACGCTAAAAAGATTTATTAAATGTCTGTGTGGGCGGACACTCGTTTTAAAGTGACTGCGAAGGCAAATGTCAGCTTATATAATGAACTAGTTTGCGTGTATGTGTCTAGTTTACATGCTAAATGAGCCTTACTGCTCAGCCCTCCCACTCTCCACAGTGCTTTTCATTGAAATGTGTCAGCCAAGCCAGGCTACACTTTCCAACAGCATAAATGTCATTCAACAGAGAGTCGAAAAGTTCAACCGCAATCTTCAGCTGTAGAGAAACATTTGGAGCGTTCCCCCTCTCTCAGTTAGAGACATTTTATAGAGACTCACCCACCCACCCACACAGAAACTCACCTTCATAGAGTTTTAGTTTGTCTTTATGTGCCCATACTGTATGAACGCTGAAAGAGTGTAATCACTCCTCCTGGCCTTACTGTGAAGCAGCCTGTTTGCATGAAGAGGTGTATAAATGTCGCAGTAATATACAAGGCGTTCATTTGTACGCCATCTATCCTGTACTGACTGCAATGTAAACACATCCGCGTAGAAATGCTGTAAGAGTTAGTGACGCCGAATAGAAAGACCACTTATGGGGGGTGGATGGATCCAGTAAACACCTTCTGTAGTTGAGTTATGTTGTTTACGTGTTTTAAGCCCAACCATGACATTTCTACTTACGTTAACTAAGTGGTTTTCTTACCTGAACCTAAGTTAGTGACTTTCTTCCAGTCCAGTGTGTTTCATCATTCACCTTTGTTTGGCTGACATGATGGTCTGGCTACAGGTGCTCTAATGAGAGCAATGTTAAGATAAGATAAGATAAGATATTCCTTTATTGGTCCCACAGTGGGGAAATTCACAATATCATCATCATCATCATGTTATCATAATGCAGACCAAAGGTGGCTGGTTCAGGTCAACCTGATCTCGTGGGAAGGTGTTAAATAGTACGCCACTTTTAAGGATATTTTGTCTGTAATTTGTTTTTCATTTCACTCCATTGCGTTGATGTTGTGAAACAGCTCATTTAATGCCACGTAATGAACGTGAAATGGTCGGTTCAGGCAACAAAACCACTTAGTTAAGTTAAAAAAAACATCATAGTTGAGCTTAAAATAAGTAATACTTATATAAAGTTAATACTTACTAAGCCCTCACTACTTACACATCACAAATGTCACAGCGTAATGTAAGGGGGCGACTCCTCTGCTGCACAGAGGTCTATGAGAAAATGATCCTCACTTGATTGATTACCTCAGTAAACGCTGTAAACATCAGTTTATGGTCTCAGTCACTAGTTTCAGTCTTCTTCAGTACAGCAGGATGTTCATTTAGTAGATTAAATATAAATTAAATATTTAACCATACAGTTAAACCATACAGTAAAACCTATTAACTATTCAGAGACAAATAGACCATAAAGCAGAGGATGCTTTAGGGCGGGGCTACCTTGTGATTGACAGGTTGTTACCACGGCATTGTCTGGTCTGGGAGTCGCCCTTGTTTTTGTCTTAAAACTTTAACCCTTTCATCAGAGTTGATTCTAACTTTGCTTGGTTGCCTTGAAATGTCTTATTCAAACCAATGGTGACGTCACGGTGACTACGTCCATCTAATACAATATACAGTCTGTAAATGCTGTGTTAGTTCGTCCTGTCCGTCCATTATTATCCATTATTATCCATTATTATCAGTCTCACGTTTTAAATGCTCTAAAATGCTCTTCCTTTCTGGCTCTGAGCGTTTCGTAGTCACTGCTGTAAGTACAGACTACATGCCGTGAAATGACCCTCCACCAGCAAGAGAAACATGATAGCACATAAAATGACATAAATTGATGTCGTTCATACGCCATTTGGTGAAATGTGTGTGCGTGTATAATTGTGCAATGGCAAGGTGTAAAGTCTGAGTCCAACGCCCAAGGCAACGCTGCTGAGAGGTTCAGATCTGAGCCTTTGACTGAACTCAACGGCGGTGCAGCACAAGCAGAGCGTCAGCAGAGCATGTAGAAAGAACAGTGATGAACCACACTATGTATGGACATTTTCTGTGAAATATGAGAATCCATCAGCTGTCAGTGGAGTACATTTTGCACCTGAGCCCATTTCTGCAGACATACATAAATAGATGTATTTCATTTGTATTGCATTTCTTGTTTGAAGCCCCGTGTTGCAAAAACAAACTAAATTGACTTCACCAAGAAAACAAAATGACACTGATTCTGATTCAATTGAATGGGATACACTTTAAGAGCACTCATACAAATACTCAGCGTTCATCACAGTCTCTGCGACAAATACTCTCTGCCAGATCAGCGGATAAAAAAATGCAAAGTGAAGGCCAGTCAGATCCACTTTAAGTCCACTCTGACAATGACAGATCAGTCCTGTGGCGCCTGTCTGCAGAACCGGTGATTATTTTTCACTAATGCTTCATCCGCTCCAAGCTGGCAGAGCTGCAATGTTGATGCTAAACTGCAACATTATTTTTAAAGAAAAGATGAACAAACGTGGCCTGTCAACAATGAACGGAGGCTTTATCAGTTTGGCTAGCTGAGTTGCTTGCAGGAAGTCCAAAATGGCTCATTTGGGATCAGAAATGTAAAGCTACAGCGCTGCAAAGGCTTCCTCCACCAGAAGACATGAACGGCGGTTGCTGCTCTTTACATTTCCTGGCTCACGATTACGCGACTTACACACAGATTGATTTTGATTTTCAGTGCATTACATTTGGTGGGTATGAACAGTGTGTGAGAGCAACCTGGATGAACTGATATAAACTGATGACCTGAGATATGCTACGTTTCACTCAGCCTGAATGAGCAAGTTGCAACTGCAGCAGTACCTGCAGCCTCCCAGGAGTGTGAAGGATTACAGCGCGGCGGTATGGATGCTGTTTATACACAAACAAGGTGGAGAATACATTTATATTGAGGAACTACTGTGTTATCGCCTCAGAGAAAGTTTCATTCGCCGCAGATTCAGAGCATTTTAAATAGAGACTTTCATACATGTTTGTTCCCATCTAGAGAGTTTAGTGTCACATTGTCTAAATGCTGTTTCACTGGCTTTCCAGCCCACCAGGAAAAGGATTATCTGGGAAACACAGGGAGATAAATACACACAGCAGTGCAACACTTGATCCACCTACCATTTATGGAGTCTGAGCTCAGGGTGGCCTGGCCGGCCTTCACCTTTACCTGTCCCAGTTTCTGATCTATCACAGTGTTTCTGGGACCTTTCACCCTGCGGAGAACATTCAGAGGGAAACGCTGATACTGACAACAGAACAGACCAGCTCTCCCTTCCAGTGACCCAAGCTAATCATTTGATCTGGTTTAGTGAGCCAGGGTCTAACTGCTGGTTTGCAGGACTCCCTGCAGACGAAAGAGGAAGAAGGGAAGCTGAAAAAGTGTTTTCATCTTATACTGTATATCAGATAAAATTACAGACAACCCCCTGAGACCGGTGGGAACACGGGCGATCCTAACTGACTTTACTGTCTTTCAGGGGCTCTAGTAGGTCCAGTTTTAGGGCTAGACTGAAACTAGAAAACTGAAGGATCCATTAGAACCATGTCATGCTAACATGTAGGGAAGGAGGCTTAATAACGCTCCAAATTTAGGCTAAATTTTAGCGAGGAAAAATTGGCCGTGACCATTTTAGAAGGGGTTCCTTAACCTCTGACCTCCAGATGTGTAGATGTAAATGGGGTCTACCACCAATCTCCCCTTTACAGACATGCCCACTTTATGATGATCACATACAGTTTTTTCATGCAGTATAAATGAAAAAAATGTGTATCACTGTAAAGCTGAGACTCTGGTGGATCAATGAGTCCAACTGGATCCATGTGTGATGATGTTAGTCCCCATAGGAGCCATTTCATTGATCACTGTATAAAATGACCTGTGGTGACCTGTAGGATACTACTACTACTACTACTACTACTACTACTACTACTACTACTACTACTACCTCTAGGATAATCACAGCCTCTACTACTACTACTACTACTACTACTACTACTACCTCTAGGATAATCACAGCCTCTACTACTACTACTACTACTACTACTACTACCTCTAGGATAATCACAGCCTCTACTACTACTACTACTACTACTACTACTACTACCTCTAGGATAATCACAGCCTCTACTACTACTACTACTACTACCTCTAGGATAATCACAGCCTCTACTACTACTACTACTACTACTACTACTACTACCTCTAGGATAATCACAGCCTCTACTACTACTACTACTACTACTACCTCTAGGATAATCACAGCCTCTACTACTACTACTACTACTACTACTACTACTACCTCTAGGATAATCACAGCCTCTACTACTACTACTACAAATACCAATGCTACTGCAAGCCACCCTTTATTGTCTGCGTACGACGCACCAGGCTTTCACCTAACTCCAACGTAAACCCGTCCACGTCATTATTAGAGGCAGAGTATCGAACGTAATATTTATTAAGAGCAAGAAAGTCTCCCAGCAGCAGACTGGAACTTCTCTCTATTTTTCATCAGTTTAGGATTGTTTTTATTTTATTTTATGAGTTTATTTGACAGATGATATACTCGTATATCATCATATCTGTATACAGCCAGAGTTTTTCAACCTCAGGCTAATAAAGTTCATTTTCATCTGTTGTCCCAGGCCAGATGTTAGAGAGGAGTATAAAGGACTTTATGGCCTCCAGGCGTCTGGCATGTCTACAGATTTATCTGTTTTCTGGGAGCATCTGGAACATTCCCACCCAAATGCTTTGGGTAAACAAAGGCTTTCTACTTTTTCAAGATGGTGGACAAACATGACAGGGGCTCACACTCATCCAGCTATTCACTCAGAAATGTCCATCAATCAAGTCATCCAAGTATTCACTCATCCCTCCATCCATTCAGTTTAATTGCCGTCCATCTTCCCTCAGCCACATTATCTATTCCATCTATACCGTCCGGGTGTGTGAACGATACTTAGAGAAGAAAAGAAGGGGAAGAGAGGGATGGAGGTGGGTAATGGTCTCGGAGGGCGGTGTTGTTTGTGTTGACCACTCATCAGTATTCTCCACCTTCCTTCTCCAGCTCTGTTTCAAGAGAAAACATCCTCTCTTAGCCTCCCTGTTTCTTCTTCTCCTCTTGTATTCCCGTCATGCCCTCCGCCTTTCCTAACCTTTGCTGTGCTAATGTTTCCAGGGGCATCACTTGACTCTGTAAGGACTTTAGCAGGCTTTACCTCTCAGCCACCACATTACTGGGGTTTCTGCACAGCTGGGAGTGAGAGAGAGTTCAACCCACAGATATGCAGACTTACAGTACAGTGAGTTCAAACTGTCGAACACACCTGGAACATTTCACCCCCACTGTATACCGTGGCCAAGTGAAGTACTTGTTACAAACAAAAATCCAGTCACCAGTTTAACTCCCATTAGGTAAGGTAGCTGGTATCTTGTGCATGATGTGATCAGTCCAACATTTTGGCTCGTAACTGCTAGATACATTTCCATAACATGCTGTACAGACGTCCATGGTCACCAGAGGATGCATCCTAAAGGAGCAACGTGCAAAATCTGGCCACATGTTTCAAACAACATCAAAACAGCCAAAAACCAACAACCAGCAGGGTAAGAAAAGGCAAAGTTCAACTGAGCTCTTCATGTGTGGTGTCGGTCTGAAGCGAGGGGGAAATGACATTATATAGAGGAGTCTATGATCCGTACAGGACTGATTGGTTAGGGTAGGAATGTTTTCTATTAACATAACTTTACACAACACTTTCATTTCCCTTAACATGAACCCTTCCCTCTCCTCCTGTGGTCCTCTCTGCTTTAGTATCTCAGCCAGCAGCCCCTCGGCTGTCCTCTCCTTCTCATCTCCAGACAGCTTTCTGGATCTTTCTAGTTAGTTGCTTTGTTGGTCTGAAAACTCCCTAAATATAGCAGTGAAGTTGCTTAGTTGCCAACAATGCAGCCTCAGCAGGTGACACTACTTCAATGCCAGGTGTGACAGGAAGAAGCACACTAGCAAAACACAAGCATTTCAAAACAAAAGCTGTTGCTGTTTTTTTTAGCTGTGTAACTGTGTAGTCTGTCTGAGACCGTATAAAGTCCAGGTCTGGCCGATAGGCTGTAGTAACACAAATTAAGGCAGCGTGGTTTGAGAGGTTTGATCCTGGTGGACCACCCCAACTCCCCACTCAGCCCAGTCACCAGAAAAACATTGTGCGTTTCTGCCACCGTGATACGACGCTGATATGAAACATATTTTTGGCTCAGAAATATTGATGTTCATCTGTGGTTTGCAGAAACGTTCAATGCCAACGTTTTTTGTGGCGACTGGGTCACGCCGCCAGACTCTCTGTTGCAACCGTTGCACAGGTTAGACCCAGCTCCAGCCAACACATCTCATCATGGATGCTCATTATGGATAACCAGTGTGTTTAATAAAGCTTCCCACACCATTCGCATGTTGGATTTATTATTATGATTATTATTATGCTTTCATGTCCATATGAGTTGAGGTGATATAACCGTATGTTGGCTCTATTGGACATGCCGAGTTCCTTTAATGTGCTGTTCATAACATAATTAACAAACCACACATCCAGCTACTACAGATGCTGTACATGCTGCATACTGTGTTTCTAAATGGCAGAACAATGAATTACATTTTACATTCATGTGTGACTTGCTTGCTCGGTCTGAACATGTGTGACTAATGTGTGCATTCATCTTATGGGATGTATATGCAGCTCCCATTAAGATCCAGCTATGAAATACAAAGGTGGTCACAGCGGCAATAATCCTATAAATTTGAAAATGATATAAAGACATGTCAAAGAGCTTATTCTTTTAAACTGCATCACTTTCATGATGAAGGTTTTGCCTGCTTAGTATTCACAGTATAGTGCCTGCATGAAACTACTATCGTTAAATACTTAAAATAAACGAATTCCTCTGAAAAGACATCTGATAAACCCTCTCTTTTAACTTCACATATCTTCAGGATTTTGCTAACTCTTCATTTGCGAGTGTCAGTCTACTTTGACCACCTGAGACTTTTTTAATGAGATTTTTCCCTCTTTTTAAATTTTGAGAGCTAAGCAGAAAGAGAAATCGAAAAGAGAGGAAAAAGGCTGATACTGCTCCCGAACAGCAACGTGAGAGAGAGAGAGAGAGAGAGAGAGAGAGAGAGAGAGAGAGAGAGAGAGAGAGAGGAGAGAGTGTGTGTGTGTGTGTGTGTGTGTGTGTGTGTGTGTGTGTGTGTGTGTGTGTGTGTGTGTGTGAACATGTGATTTACATTCGGAGTCGGGTCAGATTTGGACCGAGGTACAGTATAAGCAGCGCTGAAGCGGATTCACTTGAAACATGTCTTGTGGCAGATAATGAAGTCAGCTTGAGGCTAGCAGGGAACCGGTCTCAGCTGGGCAGGCTGGAGGTGAGCCTGAGGGCTTGTGACAGTTACACTAGAGAGACAGACAGCATGGCAGCACCAACCACAGCAAACACTCACAAATCATTCAATTTGTTCCAACCAGAGGGTGAGTTGTCGTTGAGGGCAAACCCCACTAGTCCACTTTTCATTTGGGAGTTCAACACAAAATCTCATCACACGTTCAGGCATTTGTTTGGCAGACTACTTGACATGAGTCTCTCTCTTTTCACTTTCAAAAGTTCAATCAGTAGTTGAGTCTTTTAATTTTCACATTAAAATTCCAGTTATTTTTAACATTTGCTGATAAATATACCAATAATTTACTTTAAATTTTCAGTAGTTTCTGGAGTAGGTTTATACTTTCTGGACAGATGGTGGTACATGATGAGAAGGCGTTTGGATCTCGGGGCGGCTGTGGCTCAGAGCAGGTCGCCCACCAATCCGAAGGTCTTGAGCAAGACACTTAACCCAAATTGCTCCCAAAGGCTGAGCCTTCGGTGTGCGAATGAGATGAATGAGTATCTAGATTAGATCCTGATTGGCCAAGTTGGCACCTTAGCAGCCTCTGCCATCAGTGTATGAATGTGTGTGTGAATGGGTGAATGTAGTGTAAAGCACTTTGATTGGTCAGAAGACTAGAAACGCGCTATTTAAATGCAAGTCCATTTACCTTTTATACTCCATGCAGGTTTATCCTTTCGGCAAACTGTAGGGGCAGAGGCTTCAAAACTTACATCTACTGAATGGTTTTATTACGGTGTCTGCTCATCCGCGTAATTAGTAAATATAAAGCCCGTTTGCACAAAAAGGCATATGAATGCCAAAATAATGCAGAAGGTGCACACCTGTCTTGATTTCCACGTGTCATATGTGCACCATCTATCCTGTACTGACTGCGATGTAGACACATCCGCATATAAAGGCAAAATAGGAGTTAGTGATATAGTGATGTAGTTCAGGCTGGTCTGGGATAACAAGTGGTGAAGACCACCGATGGTGGGCAAGTGGGGAGGTGGATGGGCCCAACAAACACTAGACTTTTAATCAGGAGGCCGACGTTGGAGACCGTTGTTGACCGTTGTTGACTGTTGTTTTGTTTAGTAGGTTGTTAGCAATGTTAGTAACGGGGGCTTTCGGCATGGGTAACATACCTTTACATTACTGAGTAACTGTGATTTAAAAGCATATTTCTGGTCCTCCCTCCAGGTTCCCTGGTGGAGAGGAGATCATGCTGGACTAGTCTATCTACCTGGCGTGGAGAGGATGTGCTGCTCTCAGAGTCTCATTGCTGGTTGTTTGACGACGCCTGGAAGCTGGTTGATGTTATTCTGGATCCACTGTCTCACACAATCATGTTCACATTTTATGTATTAATTTTTTGTCATATGGATTGTCTATGTTGTATTTTAATTATCTTGTTATTCTTGTATTCTGTTCGTTTGCACATCTGTCCATCCTGAAGGGGGATCCCTCCTCTGCTGCTCTTCCTGAGGTTACTGACAGTTTTTCTTTTTTCCCTTTTAAAAGTTTGTTTTTTTTGGTTGGGAGTTTTTCTTTATCTGATGAGGGTCGTTCTGTGAAGGACAGATGTGTCGTATCCTGCACAGATTGCAAAGCCCCCAGAGGCAAAATTGTAACTTGTGATTTTGGGTTATACAAATAGAATAAACTGAATTGAACTGAACATTTGTCACTTTTTTTTGACGTTTGTGACATAGTTTATGTATTTAATGTCAGCCCAACCTTGACGTTTTTCCCTCACCTTACCTGAAGTGGTTTTCTTGCCTGAATACTAAGTTAATGCTTTTCTTGCCTAAACCTAACTGAACCTAACTGCTGATGTTTGTGTGGTGTACAGATGGCTCGTATGCAGCGGTGTACAAATGACACAAAAACAGTAAAATGCATACTGATGACACTGACAGGATGTCAGTGTAACATTGTGGTGTTTACACACCTTCCCTTGAGACCGGGTTGAAATAGGCGAAAACCAGCGACCGGGACCCAACGAGGGGGCGTGTCCGATGGTGTGATGTCACTTTGGCCATGCGGACACTCGCCAGCGTCACAGGTGCGTCAAGCATAAATCAAGCCAAGTATGTGAGGGCTCAGAGCTTCCCACTGTGAAATCAGCAGAGTTTTAGGGCTCTGTTGCAGACATTTTGAGCCCTTCCTGCACACTCTCTGTAAGACTGAAGCTCTGCAGACTCTGCAGGCATTGTGACATCCACAAAAATGGGATTGCACATCATAAAAATATAAAAAATAAAATCAAACAATAAAATACAAATACATACATCACATCCCGTCCATATCTGATGTCAGATCTGCAGTTAACAGACACACATTAGTCCAGATAGACCTGATCAATGAGCTGCAGATGAAACATGGCTACTGGAACATAAATATAACTTTCTGTAATTTTGTATTTATTCTTTTTGAATTATCATTTACATGCGGCCGCCTCACTCAAATCCCCTGATGCCACTGATTTGCAATTAGGCTGACATTCAGATTCATAACTGGTGATAATTATCACTCATCACTGTATTTTATATTGAAATGTTGGCTTTAATCTAAGCATGACTGATTAAAGAGATCAGCATGGTTACTGAGTCTTTTTCAAAGCATTAATCCATAAATATAGCATCAGTATATGATCATTATCACACAGTACAGAGAGCTGGAGTCACTTAATACCAGAAGTCTGAATCAGTCTAAAATAAATTGACTTTATATCCTGCATGTGATCAGCATTAAAGAGAAACAGGAATAAAGTTGGGTCAGTTTTATTGTGTGTAGCTGATCATGATACTAGATGATGAGGAATATTGTTGTGTTGTTTATTTAAATGCATGATGGTTCATATACTGAAAGGTGATTAAACCTCCTTTATGTTTTAAATGTTGCTTAATACACATATAGACATGTTTTTTATTGGTAATGTGTGAACAGGTTGTAACCTAATTTATAAAATGAGACCCTCTCCAACGTTCTGGGTCAGTCTGTAGACTTTTACTGTGAAGAATACTGACTGGGTTTCTGGAGAAATCCAACGTCATGCGCACTCGCAAGTGTCTTTATTTTCAGGTTTGCTTCAGTGCTAACGGTGTGCAACCATGGCTAATGTTCAGTTAGAAATGGGGTCCATTAACGCCAGAAAATGGCATAGCATTTGATTGATTGATTGATTGGTGTTGGGATGTAGTGAAACTGCAACTAATAAAATGAGAAATGTTTCTAAAATCTTTACAAACCCTCACTCACTCATCAGTCATCATTAACCTCTTATCTGGGTCGGGTCTCAGGGCCAACAGCTCCAGCAGGGACCCCAGACTTTCCTTTCCTGGGCCACATTAACCAGCTCTGACTGGATCCTGAGGCGTTCCCAGACCAGTGTGGAGATATAATCTCTCCACCTAGTCCTGGGTCTTCCCCGGGGTCTCCTCCCAGCTGGTCCTGCCTGGAACACCTCCCTAGGGAGGCGCCCAGGAGGCATCCTCACCAGATGCCCGAACCACCTCAACTGGCTCCTTCAACACGAAGGAGCATTGGCTCTACTCCCAGTCCCTCATGGATGACTGAGCTTCTCGCCCTATCTCTAAGGGAGACGCCAGCCTCCCTCCATTCGGCTGCTTGTACCTGCGATCTGGTTCTCTGGGTCCTGACCCAGCCCTCATGACCAGAGGTGAGAGTAGGAACGAAGACTGACTCTCTCTTTGTCACAACAGAGCAGTAAAGTGACTGCAATATCGCCCCGCTGCTCCGATTCTCCGGCCAATCTCACGATCCATCGTCTCCTGACTCTGAAACCAGACCCCCAGGTACCTGAACTCCTTCACTTGGGCTAAAGACTCATTCCCCACCCGGAGTAGACAACCCATCATTTTCCTGCTGAGGACCATGGCCTCCGATTCAGAGGTACTGATCCTACCTTTAAGAAAATTACAAGTATTCTTGCTGTCAATTAAATTGTTGATTAAAACTGCTAGATGCTATTAACGGTTCACACTGTGCTTCACGAGACGGTTTCAGTGGTTTAATGTGCAGCGGGCCGTTTCTGACAGCTGCTGTATGTGGAATAAAACCACGGTAAACAAAGACACAGCCATGGATTGGCTTTAAATAGCAGACACTAATCCATATATCAATGCCTCTATTGCCTTCTAGTCTGATCATGGAGTTTAATATTTTGAAAAAAAGTGATTGATTGTTTCTAATTGTGGATCTGGAACTTCATAAACATGTTTGAATGTTTTGTGCTGGATTTAGTAATCCAAGTAATGGATTTATTACATGATATTAAGATCTACTGTTTTTACACATATGTAGTATTTTAATGTGACATAAAATGTACTGTATATACATTGCGTAGTAAGCGTTATTTTGCGTTGGTTAAAGTAGGTGCGATGTGCCGGCAGGTATGAAGTGCAGAGGGAGTGTTGAGGTAGTTTGGGGCTGTTTTAAAATGTATTTCTTCTGTGAAGAAAGGCCTGTTTAGGTGAATTTAAGTTCACAATGACAACAGCATTTCTCTCCCTCTGGCGCTGTGGTTTCCACCTCACTGATCCGTCCCTACGTCTCTCCTCCACCTCCTCCACCTCCTCCATCTTACACTCTTAATTTCATTTTCATCTCTCTCTCTCTTCTACTTCAGCAACTTTGCTGTTCTCACCTCAACATCTCTTCTTCTTCAGTGAAGCAGGAAACACTGTGTGTGTGTGTGTGTGTGTGTGTGTGTGTGTGTGTGTGTGTTTGCCTGGATGGCTGTGTGATCTTTGCTTTGTCTGCATAATTTGGAGCATATGAATGAATTCATGCATGCCTGTGTTTTTAGGGAGCCAGCCTGTTTTTGCAAAATGCCCAAAGATGTGTGCCTGCATGGACCATCGTTTGTGTGTGTGTGTGTGTGTGTGTGTGTGTGTGTGTGTGTGTGTGTGTGTGTGTGTGTGTGTCTTGGGGGGGCAGAGTGCTGTGTTTTGCCCAGT
Organism: Pterois miles; assembly: GCA_947000775.1. NCBI lineage: Eukaryota > Metazoa > Chordata > Actinopteri > Perciformes > Scorpaenidae > Pterois > Pterois miles. Next base: position 1,821,566 of record CAMQGK010000110.1, on the reverse strand, counting down.
GGCAAGTGGTGCCCAGACTGGCACTAACCCTACAGGTAAACAGTAATGCCTTGGGGACACAAACACACATTGTGTATATTTGTGTGCAAGAGAACACAACACACTGGGGTGCATCTCTTTGATAAACTCAACACAAATGAGTGTGTGAGTGTGTGTGTGTGTGTGTGTGTGTGTGTGTGTGTGTGTGTGTGTGAGAGAGAGAGAGAGAGAGAGAGAGAGAGAGAGAGAGAGAGAGAGAGAGAGAGAGAGAGAGAGAGAGAGAGAGAGAGAGAGAGACAGAGAGAGAGACAGCCACAATAAGGGGTTGCTGGTCTGTAGTGTTGGTTTCACTGGTAACTGGAGTACTGAGTCTGACTGAGAGACACAGACAACGAAACACCTTTAAAGCTGCAAATGTGTTATTGGCTGACTTACAACAGTGTAAAGCTCTTTGGTTATTATCATAAACTGTACATAAAGACAGACGATATGACAGGTACCCAAAAGTGAAACCCAAACCTCTGGATCGCCTCCTGGTGGCTGGCTGCAGATAGGTCAGAAACCCCGCCTCCTCCATGCCAGTGTACGGGACATGGGCCAAACTAAGAAGTCAAATGTCAGATAAATATTTTCCCAGTTGTGTTACTGCATGGAAACAAAATGAAAATAACGGCTGGCTGCGAGGAGTGAGGAGTCAGCTGTCAGTGGTGGTCTAAAACACACAGCCATGAGAGGTCCTTGAACATACAGTCATAAATGAGCACAAAACATATGAGGTAGGAGCGATTAGCCATGGACAGACAGAAGTACTCACATGACTGAACACATGATCTCCCCAAAGACAGTGGAGATAATGAGGTGATAAAAAGCTATAAATACAAAGACACAGAGAAGGAAAACAGAGAAATGATGAAGCAAAACAAAGGTTTAATGTTTAACGAGAGGAACTTCATCAACATGAATCCACTGAAGCACAAAACAAATGTGAGCAGCAGTCTCTCTGCCACTCAGGAGAGGAGGCTGCGATTAGAAACGAGCAGAAAAGCAGGAAGTGGAGCGAGTGAGGACAGAAAGACGAGTGTAATCGATGTTTGAGCTGCGGAAGGAAACACTTTCTCTACTTTCTCTACACAAATGAGCAGTTTGCTGTTTGTCGTGCAGCGCTGCCACTCACGTGTGCACATACTGTACTGAGCTGTGTGTGTGTGTGTGTGTGTGTGTGTGTGTGTGTGTGTGTGTGTGTGTGTGTGTGTGTGTGAGTATCTTTGTGTTTTGTGATCAGCAGTGTAAATATGAGTGAGAGGGACAGCTGTGTTTGAACAGACAGGCCCTGAAGCTCTCTCTCTCTCTCTCTCACACACACACACACACACACACACACACACACACACACACACACACACACACACACACACACACACACACACACACACACACACACACACACCTGTATGTCTGCAGAGATCCGACCTGGCGGAGTGTGAGGACTGAGCTGGTAGGACAAGGTGAAACAGAGGACACACACACTTTCTACATGCAGTCACCCAGAGGTGCGTACACTCTAACCTCCACGTATACATCCACACACAGCCCTTTACCACCCTATCCATTTTTAAACCCCTCTTAACCCCAGCTCACCTCTATTACTTCAAATCGAGCCAGAAGTCGACCCGTCATCGGGGGCCGTTCGTTAAGACTCCACCTCGTTATCCCTAACGAGGCCTCCGTGGCCTCGCTGACGGGCGTCTCACACTTCAGTCCACGGTGGGACGATGCACAGGTGACCTTTCCCAGGGTGGCCGGCTCATTGATCATCATGAGGCAGGTAAAAAAAAAAATCCAACGTGTGAAGGTTGAAATGAGCCAATTCATCAGATGTCTGTGATACAGATACGCGTCTACTAAAAGGTCAGAGGTCACGGGCAGGTGAGCACTTTTACCTGATGCACCATGTCTTCACGGACCAAACACAATCCTCTAGAAGTTGAAATAGGTTTAGAGATTCAGTTAAATCTGGGGCTGTCAGTCACTTAAAATATTTAATCACAATTAAGTGTTCAAACTGTGCCCTAAAGGGAGATTGTCAAGTATTTAATCCTCTCATCAACATGGAGTGGGTAAATATGCTGCTTTATGTAAATGTATGTATATACAGTATTTATTATAGTAAATCAATAACAACACTAATCAATACCAGATATTGTCCAGAAACCCTCCCAGGTTCTGACTTTAGCATCAACAATCTGCTCCAATCAGAACATGGCAAACTGCAGCCCAACAGGCAACAACAGCTGTCAGTGTGTCAGAGTGCTGACTTGACTAGGACTTGATCCAGACTGACTGGGACTATCATAAAGTGGGCATGTCTGTAAAGGGGAGACTGGTGGGGACCCAGAGAACCCATTTACATCCACACATCTGGAGGTCAGAGGTCAACGGACCCCTTTAATAATGGACGTGACAGTTTTTCCTTGTTTCCTGCGTTATTTAACCTCCTTCACTACCAGCTAGTCTGACCTGGTTGATACCGATGGGTTCACCAGGTTTTCTAGTTTCATATATTTACCTTTCACTTCACATATACCTTTAAAACTGGGCCCATCACAACCTCTGAAAGATCTATTGCGATGATGTGTTAAAAAAATTTAGTGGCGTTAAAACAGATTTGTGTTGACACGTTATTATTGCAGCCTTTGTTAAAATACGTAGAGAGTCTGCTCCTCAATGACAAAATAACAGCACTATTTAGACATTTTAATGTTCATCAGATGAACAGCAGTTAACTTTAAAGTCCTAAGGCAAGGCTTTGTTTTAAGTTCAGGCTAAAACTTCTGGTCTCGAACAAGAACGACATTACTCATGAATTTAATCTGGCTGGGAGTTAATTTATTTAAATGGCTCTGCAGGTCTGTTGTTCTGAATTAATTCTCCATTCTTCATCTTTATTATTAGCAATTACTGCAAATGCATGACAAGCAGAGATGCATTTAAATAGGGAAAAAAGTGTTCGACAAGTTGTACAACCTAATATTTGTTCCACAAGGACTCACAGCTGTTTAAAAAGGCAAGTCTGGACCCGAAGAGGAGCCGAACTGGCTCCTGCTCAATGAATAAAAGATAACCTGGTTTGGCAAAGGGAATGTTGTACAGTATGAGTCCCTGTGAACAAACAGTACCTACTTTTTCAATGTATGATTATCGTATGATATGACAAAAATTTGATCCTCATGGATACCTTCTTTTCAAAATAAAGGGCGTATAAATGGTATGACATTACATAGATATGAATATGGTAAATAGACTTACAACTGCTTTACACTACATGTCAGCATTCATGCATTCACACACACATTCATGCAGTGATGGCAGAGGCTGCCATGCAGGGTGCCACGTTTGCCCTGCAGGATCTGAGCTCAGCGATTCGGGGTTCAGTGTCTTGACGTGAGACCGGAGCAGCCAGGGATGAACCATCGCTGAGCCCGCCTGCATGCATTTAGCCTTTCGTGTGTCATTTGTACGTCACACAAACATCTGCAGTTGGTTTAAAAACAGTTAGGGTAAGACAAAATGTCATAGTTGGGCTTAAAATAAGTCTGTAAACTCAGTGAAACACATACAGAAACCATGCAACACAGGTCATCCACCCCCCTCCATAATGGCCACTAACTATTAAATGTAAAAATGACACATGGAAATCAAGAAAAGCCGTCTTATTTCATGTTAAATACCTTGCTCATTATCATGCTATTTACATGCCTTTTCATAGGTATAGCTACTAACGAACAACCTGACTTTCAGACATAAATGACCAAAATGACAACGTCCTCTTCACTACAAAACCGTATGAGTTGGACACTTTTAGTATATCATAATACATCATTTTTTGCAAATGTGTGATAAGTGCAGACATATTTCAAATGAATGTTTTATTTATTTCTTTAAATCCACAGTAACAATGCTTTAAAACATTAAGTAGCCTCACTGCCACTCCCACTTTAATGAGTCTTACTGGACGTGATGGGCTCATTACTGCTGAGTTAATGCGTCAAAATTCCATAATGCTGTCCATCACCTCATTCAATATTTATGTTTATAGAAGGTAGCTAAAATATAGCAGCTCAGTAAACTCATCCAAACTTTATCTCAGCTAATAAACAATCAGGTATCAAACTGCTAATATTTTACACATATTATGATAAATTAGCTCCAGTGGCATGATGGCAGAGTAGACAGCACAATGGCTTTATATATAACTGAAGGTCACACTTCCGTCTTTAATAAAATAGCACCGGTGTGTTAAGAAAAACCCATTTTCAAGAGTGAGATAAAATACATTAATCAGAGCTTGAGTAAACATTGCATGTTAGCAGAAAACAGACCAAAGCAGGAGGAAAATGAGTGAGTGAACAAAGAGAAAAAGTAAGTGATAGAAATCAAACTGCATTTGCAGACGTCCCATGTTACTGTGCTGATTACAGCCTGGTGAACAGACTCATTAAAGCTGAGTGAGGTGCTGCTTTGTTAGATGTGTTGTAAACTGGCATCATAAAGGTCTGATTGTGTTTTACAAAGGCATGTAATCATATACCGCAGGGGCTTGAATCGAAGCGCACCTGGAATGAACGGAGCACTTATACATGCGCATGCATGCATACATCCTATAAAATCCATTACTTTCCATTCATCACCATCCCAGCCCATTGTGGTCGGTGCAGAGCGGTAATTGCTATGTGCAGTTGGGAGTCGTAATGACGACTGTGTGCCTACACCTTCACTAAAACACTTAGTGGAGATGTATTCCTGTGTGTGTGTGATTAGTCCTTAATAAGTGTTGCATTGCACATGATTTTATCGACAGATGTGTGTGTGTGCATATAGATGATATAGGCATATAGAGCTAATATACAGCCTTTAATTACAGGTCCATTATAAGCTCAGGAGGCGTTGCAGAAGAGAGAGAGACTTAATGAAGAAACGCCAACTCCAATAAAATATATTGACAGAAAAATAAATAAATAAATCACCAACTAGTTAAGTATTTACTGCCTCTACTGTGTTCTGATTCTGATCCCCAGCACAAAAAATAAATAAATGGCATTGTACGTTTCTGATACGGACAGTTTTTCTTTTCTTTTAGCATTTAGTCAGAGAAAAGGATGGAGCCGTAAGTTAGGATGTAAAATAACGAGTGGGAGCGGTGGATGGACGGGTCCAACAAACACAGCACTTAAACCCAGGAAACCGCTGTTCATGTCCCTTGTGAAACCAAAAGTTGACGTTGACTTTGTGCTTGTCGTGTAACACTGTGACGGTGTTTCATGCGACGTTTTATGTGACGACGCATTACGTAACCTCGCGTTGTTTCACCTCGTGCACGTAAGAGAGGATGAAGAGAGGGAGCAGCGTTGGTGAGAACAAAGCAGTGAAGCAGTGAAGCCTGAAATGGCCCAAACACAACAACGAATAAACCCCTCTAGCGACTCTTTGTCAGTAAAGCAACTAGCGACTTTTTCTGATGTTATTTAAAACTTTTGGAGATTGACATGAAAGCAGGAATCGTTCTGACTCTTCTCAAAGTGGGTGCTGCCGTGGACCCCTCCACCCAGTCCTGGTCCACAGGCAGCCGTCCCTCCAGTGGTACATCTGTAATAACTCATGGACTGATAAGCTGAGTGCTTAGTTAAACACGTGTCTGTATTCAAAGAAAACAACTAGAACGTCACTTTGAGACAAAACCTGCAGAAAGATCCAGAAAGCTGTCTGGAGATGAGAAGGAGAGGACAGCCGAGGGGCTGCTGGCTGAGATACTGAAGCAGAGAGGAACCACAGGAGGAGAGGGAAGGGTTCATGTTAAGTGAAATGTTAAATGGAAGGGTTCATGTTAAGTTAAATTTTAAGTTAATGGAAACATTCCTGCCCTAACAAGTCAGTCCTGTACGGTTCATAGACTCCTGTATATAATGTCATTTTATTAATAATCTGCAGGATTTTCAGTAGAATAAATGCTGATCAATCAGTGTCCAGTATGTTTCCTATAGTGATAAATAGAGGTCACATCTAACAGTATTTGTTTGGTCGCCAGGTTTCTCATGTGGCCCCCCAGGAACAATAGTTGCCCCCCCCCCCCGGTCTGTTCTGTACATGAACCTGCATATTATACCTTAAACCAAGTAGATTTGCTGCCTAAACTTAACCAATCACTTCACAATCAACCACGTGCCATTGTGCATCTCTGCAAGTATAATACAAGGTTGATATGAAACATATTTATGAAGGTTTTTTGGTTCAGAAAGGTTGACACTGACTGTATCCACCGGTTTGGTTTGCAGAAATGCCAACATTTTGTTCTGGCGACTGGTTCGATTCCAACGTCTCTTCGTCTGTGTGCACAGAAAAGCTGTCTGTTCACAGCGTGGATGCTCAGCTGTAATGCAGGCAGGAATTAACAGAGAGGCTGTTGGACTGAATGTGCCTTTAAGTGCACCATCATTCCTTCAGTCAAGTCTTCTGGGCTTGTGCTTATTGCTCGTGCTGGCGGGGGGGGGGGCAGTCCAGCTGTCCACAGTGTATCACTGATTTATCTGATGCCAAATCCTCACACAGCACACACTCTATGGTTATGCAGCCAGTAGGTATGAAACAAAAACAATATGGCATGGAAGCAGCCCATGAGCCACGATACATAAAAAACAGCCAGCATGTCCAGATCAGTCATGTTCCTGACTGAAGATAAAATCAGCAGGGTGATGGCAGATTTAGATTTGATTAGATCCGTTTCTTAAATCACTCATTGCAGCATTAGATATGAAAATTATCATTTTTTAAAAGTAGATTTATTCCTTCTGCCACACGTGGGACACTGTCCAGCACAGTTTCATGTAAGGAGCTCTGAATATACTTCCTGCTCTCTACACATAATCATAATCACTAGTACACAGCAAGTACCACAGAAACCACAAGAATGTGAACTGATACTACCAATGAAAAGGAAAACTATCCAGCAAAACAGCAGTACGATCATTGGTAGTTATCTGCATGTTTGTGGGTCTGCATGCATTGTGGTGGTTACACTCCCCGTCCGACACACAGGGTTTTCATATTGTTGTTAGCTTTGTGTAAAGCCATTGTTCCTCTGTTAGTCTAATTAGACTGGAGGCTTTACAAGTGTGAGGTGGGCCAGCGAGGAGAAGTGGTGGCCTGCAGGCAGGGTGAACGAGAGGCCGGTACCGGATGTGGTGTCCTTAATGTCCCTGAAAACTTTATGTTTTACTGTTAGTATTAAATAAACATCCAAAAACACAAGAAACACACAATATCAGGACGTTCTCTTACACCTATCATACCTACAAAGAGTAATGCAATGCAATTTATACATAACCTGCAAAATAATTTAATATTTAATCCACATACTCGTGAACGAAGGGGTTTAAAGAGCAACAACCTCTGCATGAAAACTCTGGACTTCCACCCAGAGACCACTGTTCATGTTGATTTATTTGTCATGCAACTTCTGTACTCACGTAATGTCATTTCTGTAGTTATTTTAACCAAAATCACCTTTTTCTAAACCCAAGTACTTCAAACCAGTCTGTTTGCACGAAAAGGTGAATAAATGCCACGATAATTCGCAAGGTGTTCAGCGCACAATAAGTACGCCTGTCTTGATTTGTGTGTCATTTGTGCGCCCTGTAGCCTCTACTGACTGCAGTGTAAATGCATCCGCGTATCAACACTACGTTCAGGGTTGGTGACGTAGAGCAAAAAGAGAGAGGCCAGTTATCGTGGGCGGGTGGATGGGTCCAACAAATACCAAACTTTTAACCGGAAGAAAGGTGCTCTATTTTGTTAGTTATGTTCTGTGTTTTTTTTGCGATGTTTGTGACACCTTTTCCGTACATATTTTACAAAGTTTACATACTTTCTTTACGCTCAACTGACGTGAGTCTTGTGCTTGTTTAACCCATCCACCACTCCTCCAGTCGGCCCTTAGTGGACTCTCACATTATTAATACATGACCTGCTGCGACCGTCCAGTAACATCTCGAGTGGGTTTACCACACATTGAAGTTAGCTGAAAGCCTGATTCATCACACAGTGCTGCTAAAGGCCTCTGTGCACTGGTTCCCAGTGTCGAGGGGCAATGACCAAACACAGACTAGTCACACACACACACTCTCACTATGGTGTGAACAGCACTGCAAACCCGAGTCAGCACACACAGTAGATCATTTAACAAAGCAGGAGACAAAAGCTGGACATCTTATTAAAGGTATGGACACACTGGGCCTTTTAACCAACACAAATGCACATATATGAGGCTGTTAATCAAAGATAGGCACACACCGGGGCTTTTAATAAAGGTATGGATGAGGCCATTCATCACAGGTACGAGCGCCCCGGGTCTCTTTATTAAAAAGGTGCTGATGCCTGCTGGCTGCTGCGATGTAAACATGGACACATTACTTTGTCAAAGCTGTGAACCATTACTGCTGTGATCAGGAGCATTCACTCATCCTTGTAGTGTTACAATAGGACACAACACTATTTCAAATCTATTTAATTGTGTTTTCAAGGTTTCACAGTTGTGATTTGGTTTGTGCCTGTAGAAGGTAAAGGTAGTGATGATGAGCTGTGGACTTGGTGTCAGAGACAGACTAACACTCCTTAAGTTAACCGTTGTTGATGGTAATGCCTATAGTATCTGTTAATGTATCACACCATATAATTCACTATATAGTACACTCATGGTCTTTATTCACAATGCATCTCCAGGTAAAATACAATTGTACCAAACATTTTACCCAAACAGCTGAACTAATTTAAAATAAGGTTCTTCTTCAGCTGAACTAAGTGCCTTTTCATTTTGCTGTTCTGCTCTGTGCTGTATTCCTCTTCTTCTCTGAACAACAACCTTAACATTCAGGACTGTTTCTCACAAGATGGCGGCTCAGGGTGCACAGCGTTTAAGGACCCCCCAAAACAATAAGGAAAAGGGGCCCCCAGTGGCCACTCCTAGTGGCACATTTTGCAGTGACATCTACAGTATTGCCCCCTTAAACCTCCCATAAAGGCAAGTGCACCATTGCTGCTCCCCAGAAAACCCTCAAGCGGGGCCCTTTCTAGCTGGATACCATCAGTTAGGACAGTCAGCTATCTGCCTCGATAGGCTTCTTTCCCTGCGGCCCCAGAATCTAGAAACACCACCACCTGTAGGCAATGAGCTGCAACTCCTCTTAACTAGGATAATAATTTTAATAATAATGAGCTTAGTCTTCAAACATCACATGAAGATCACAAGTTGGAGGAAGAGACAACAACCACAGTTTCAGCGACTGTTTATCAGGTCAACTGATGATGTTACTGGTGTCAGAGACACAGAAACCACAGCAGACTGGAGCTTTCTTACTGGTCTGAAGTAACATCCATCACCATCACAGGGTGCAATGACTCCTACTAGGTCGGATCATCACATCCTCCCTCCCTGTATTCATTCTATTACTGTATATTCAAGTGCAAATGTATGTTTTTATGTCAGACTGCAGCAGCTGTTTATACTGATTTAATAATTTTCCAGGGCCATTAAGCTCCTAAGTGGCCTAACATAATGTTTTATGACTCTCTTAATCAAATCCATTGAGTCCAAATCAAATCTATTCAATCACCGAGAGGAGATTTAGATGAATAGAAGGAGGGAGAAAAACAATGTTTGAAAGGCAAAGGAAAGCAGTAAGAAAGGCGTGTTTTATTTCACTTAAACAAACTGTTTGCATGTATATTTTTGTGTGTATGTGAAATATGTGAATGCATTTCTTTCATCTTCAAAAGACTGAAGGATAAATAAGAGAGACCTTCATGTTTAATGCATAATCATAGAACAAAAAATAGTAGTATAGGAGCTGCAACTGTCTCTTCAAACAGAAAGTATTTACAGGCGACACCAGCAGAAATATAATGAGCTGTTTATCACATTTGTTGGGTCAGTGGCAGTTAATGGCGAGAGCAATGTATATATACATATGGAAGTTTCTGGGCACTAAACTCTAAAAACGCAGCGACCAGGCGCCAGATTGTAAACATGCATCCCAGAGGAAGTTATGAAAATGACTATATACTGTATATATAGACCGATATGGCCAGCGGTAAATACATTAGCACCTGTATTATGAACAGGCTGGTGTTGCTTCAAAGTTAACAGGAATGTGATCTGATATCACCGATGTGACGGAAGAGACAGTCACAACAGTAACATCTAGTCCATGTGACAGTATCAGACCGATACCGGGTGTTCCCACCAGAGTCAGTGGGTTCATGTCCACACCGAGTGACACCAGGAGCATCGAGGACGGCCAGAAAGGCTTCACACACAGGATCATCAGCCTTGTTCAGCTGAATAGTGAAATGCGTAATAATGTCAGAAATAACTTCAAGTTCTTCTAAAAATTGAGTTGAGGGTGAGGAGGTCTGCATAGCATGACAAGACGGAGCCTGCTGCCCTGGACAAGGCAAGTCATGGTTAAAGGAGACGATTTTAATACAAGAGCCTCAAATGAGTTCAAGTTAAAATCATGTTAAGAGGTTGAATTAAAGACATCTGTGGAATAAAGCAACATGTCCACCTTGTTTAGCAGCCCTAGCAGCATGGGAATAAGCGAAATCAGGTGAGGAAGCTTCATTTGGTTGTTTCACATAAACCAATCATATCCAGGCCATGTCGAAGAATCACATCATTTATCAGTAGTAGACAATGATCTGGTATTGAGAAAGCCAAATATGAAGGTCGTTTTAGCGCTACAGCTTTCATTGATCGAGCTGGAAGCAGATGAGGATGTGATTGTAAGATGCTTGTGTCATTAGTTTTGGGGTCAGTGGCGTGGACACACGACGACGGCGTGGACACACAACGGTGTGGACACACGACGACGGCGTGGACACACAACGGTGTGGACACACGACAGCGTGGACACACAACGACGTGGACACACAACGGCGTGGACACACAACGGCGTGGACGGCGTGGACACACAACGGCGTGGTGACAACTAAGATTTCCTGAGGTCAGGTGCATACATGTCAACCCAGCTGATTTTCCCAGAAGACTCCAGTTTCTCATCGCCCTCTCCTGGTTTTCCTTCTGCTGTCTGCTTTTCTCCTGATTTATGTCAATTTTTCAAACATTTCTAGAGCTGAACAGTTTGTATAATCCTACTGTTGTTATAATCCTACTGCTGTCTCCCGGTGGCAGAGAGCAGCCTACGCTCGCGACGAAGTGGACTTTGAGCTCATGTTTCAGTTGCGCTCGCCACAGCGCTGAGCTGTGCTCGATGCCGCGAAAAGCCGTCGAGGCGCATCGCATGTCATTTTAAATAAGAGTTTTCAGAGCACAGCGGTGGCGTTGTCACGTAAGAAAGGACCTTCAGTGTCTGAGAGACGGAGGGAGAAATGGACAGAACGAAGAGAAAGAAATACTGAAACAGGAGTAAAAATAAATAAAAACTGATCAATATTAAGCTCCAAGTTCAGAGGGGCAAGAGGAGCAAATTATCTAGTTTTCTTTCCTGGGAGTTAAAGGTAAAATCAAACACAACATAAAAATGATAATTTTTAATATAATTATTTTGTTATTTTCACTCGTTTAAAGTCTAGGTCTTAGTCTAGTTTTAGGTCTAAAGTAAGTAAGTATGATCAGGTGCTTCATGACGATTCACCACCACCAGTGGTCGGGATGATGAAACGGACTCAGACAACAGATCCTACAGCAACATTTTGTTTACTATTAATGTAAATATTAATCAATTTAATATATAACGTAAAAATTTCCACTGATACATTTTAATAAATGGAGGATTTGTTTTTCTTCCTGTTTGTCTTCCTCTGTTTGTCACGGAAAGTTTCCACTGTCTGTCCATCTGTCTACCTGTGTGTGTGTGTGTGTGTGTGTGTGTGTGTGTGAGAGAGAGAGAGAGAGAGAGAGAGAGAGACACTGAACATATGCTGAAGGACCACACACACACACACACACACACACACACACACACACACACACACACACACGGTGTTGTCGTGGGAAGGTCAGTCCGGCTGTGTGGTCGGACGGTGGCTGGTGGCTGACAGGTGTCACACAGCGCCAGGTAACGGTCCTTGTTTGGTTCTCGCTCTGTCGGCCTGACAACAGCCTTCGACCTCGAAGACAGAGATGCAGACTGACACAAGCATGAACACACACAGAGTGAAGCCCAGCTACTGTACGAGCACTTTTAAACGTGCTCACAACTACACTGTTGGTGCTGTATTTATTTCTCAGGTGTCTGCTGGTGTGTGTGATGTGTTTCCAGATGGGCAGCTCACTAAAAACAGGCCATTAGAGGAATCTGTCTCGCATGACGGTGCAATAGATGTAGGTCATTAAAGGGCTACTGCTGAGCAGTTAGCGGGCTCTATTAGCAGGAATATAATATAATATTCATAAGTACATCTTCACTAAGAGCGGCTGTGTTTTTGTTATTACAATGAGCCCTTCACATCGGCATAGGGAGCAGGTCCTCCTCATGGAGGCCTCCATGTTGCTCCTCCACATTTCTATGGGCATGTCATGCTATTTCTCCACCTCCGGTGAGTGCAGGTGGATCACCTACAGCAGAAGGCAGTCAGCACGCACCTGATGTGGAGAAGCAGACAGCAGTTACTGCATGCCAGCAAAGCAGTATATGTATGTACTGTATATATGAGTTTTTGGCTTTTGTGTGCGCTGTTATCTCCTTTGTGTCACGTCATGCAACGGTGGCATAAATACAGCCATGAATAGCAGACGTGATAAACTAGCTGCTACACACAGACGTACAGTTATATACTGTATTTGTATCGTGTGGAGGTCACAGCTACTTATCTGATGCAGCACTCCAACCTGCCCACCGGCCCTGACAGCAGCTGTTTCTGCATTTTCATCTGGATGAAGATTTTGATTTTTAAACTTGCTTGTACCTGTGTACATGTGGTCTTGGCCTAAAACTTAATGAGCACAGGAGGAATTATGTACGTTGACAGCCTGGGTTTGGGATCAGGCACTCTTAAGCACCTAAAATATTCTTATTTCATTTATCATAAAATACCTTAAATAAACACTTATTTTAAAATCAAAACAACCCTGGATTATTCTAGCATTACATAAAATACATAAACACTCTAAGCAGCATGTCAAAACACTGTAAACATTCCTAACATTAAATTAAACAGTAACTTTAGTGTGATATCAACACTTCTTAATGTCAAAATATTCTTATAACGTCAAAACATCTGTTTCCTCGCGGCTCTCCCACAGCACTTACACCACGCCTCATCTCAGACTTCAACATACAGCAATTAGTCCGACGTGAAAACATATTAATGTGAGTTTTCTTTGAAGCGTCCTCACTGTTAATCCAAAATAAAAATGCAGCTGATGTGTGACTGTGGTGGCTTATGGGAACTCTCTGAGACTGAGGGAGCAAGGACACAAACGATGAGTCCATCTTCCCCCACGATGCTTTGTGATCGCCCATCGTTTCCTGTGCATAACCAATCACGTCAAGACGAGCACAAATAAACAGTTAGAACGTGACTTGGTTTGGAAATTGACTTGTTGGCATTTGTGTCTGCAAACAGCTAGTTTTGTAGTTCATCAAATATTCTGTATGCTGAGAGGATAATGAGTCGTTTAACTCAGAGAGGGAGAACCTCATGTTCCATAACAAACACAAACTGAGGCGTTTATCTGCCTCCATGTTCAGCATTTGCTAACATTGTCACGGCTCTAACTGTAGCTGTTAGAAATTAAATATTCTAGCACTTTGTCACCAGCTGAGTGTGATCTGTATCCATACAGGTGTATGTACAGTATATACAGTATATATGCAAAAAGTATATGTCTAAACTGAGGGTGAACACATGACAAAGACATGTAAATAAGCATTAACAGCGATGTGAGATATATAACTGGCAGGCGGCTGACAGCAGCAGCAGCAGCTGGTGAAGCTGAGACCTTATAACAGGAACTGCCGGGATTAAATGAGACGTCACACTCAGCAGCCTTAAACAGCAGCGTTTACTGCAGGACTACTGCATGTGATTACAGTGTTTTATCATATATATATATTTTCACATGATTTCTCTGACTCACTTTGCATGGAGGTGTATAGCTACTGTATGCAGTGAGCTTCCAATGAAGGCTGACAACAGCTGATTGAGGTTTTTACCAACCCGGTCTCACTCCCAACCTGTCAAATACCGCCGACTGGGCATCAGAAACCAACACATGGACGCGTCCTTTACCTCACACTCACACTACTACAGTATCTAGTACTACCTCACAGTATGTGAAAACTCACCCGTGGCATAATTCAACAGTTGGAGCAGGTGACGTAGTATTAGTAATAGTATTAGTATTAGTAATAGTATTAGTAATAGTAACAGTGTGAGAGTCCATTCAGGGAGGACTTCTGACCCAGAGACAGCTGTTTGTGTGTGAAGCAACTAAAACTCTGTCACATGACTCGTAATTATTGTCAGCCACATGATTCGCTAGTCAGTGAAGTCAAAGTTTGGCTAATCAACCACAACCGTTTCCTAACTTAGCTGTCTGACCAAAAATAAAGGTCCCACCAAAGTAAAAACCATATTTAATTTGGGAAGCAGAAAAGAGATGCCTAATATCACTGTAAGACACAAAATGGTGGACATGAGTCGAGCTGCTCTGGGACTGTATGTCCACATGTGTGTTTGATGAATGAGTGTCCTTGAAAGGGAAGAAAGCCTTCATGGATCTGTGGAGTATGAACGTACAGTAATTAGAAAGCTGAAAGGTTGCGTTAACGCCGGCCCAATGAACACAGAGACGGCTCTGTAATTAAAATGCCATTTTAGAAATTCAGGTCCCAGAACGGCCAACATGTCCTTTCAGAGTATCTTTGGGTTTGATTTAATAAGAAGCAGCTGAATCTACGTTTTCTCCGCCAGCCTTCAAGGCTGAGCATCCCTGAGCTCACCAACCAGAGGTCTTATTATAGTCCCGGCTCAAGACGCCGCTCTGTCACCGTAATAACGAATAAAGGAATGAAATGCTCTCTGTAAAGTATCTGCAAATTTACAGTCATAGAAGAATGGAAAGACAGAAACGGGAAAAAGAGGAAGACAATAGGTGAAGAGAGGAAGAAAAGGGGGAGGAAAGCAAACAGAAGATGAAAAATAATGGCATATACAGAAGACATGAGGATGAGGAGGAAAAAGGATGAAGCAAGAGAAAGAGGAGAAGGGGAGTAAAGAAGACATACAGAAGGACAGAGTATTATTTCAGTAGTAGGAAGAAGAAAAGAGAAAGAAAAGAGAGCTTGAAAGACCAAAAGGAATGAGCAGAGGAAAGAAAAGAGTACAGAAAAGGGGAATAGAAGAGGTGGAGAAGTGGAGAGAAGACAGGAGAAGAAGAAGAAGAAGATGTGGAGATAAAAATAGAGCGTGTGCAGTGAGCTGCTGCGATGGAAGTGTAGTGAGTTCAGCTGGATGCATCAGTCCAGGTGTTGTTACTGGCCTGGAGCACCCAGCATGCACCTCTCTCCCTCTGTGTGTGTGTGTGTGTGTGTGTGTGTGTGTGTGTGTGTGTGTGTGTGTGTGTGCTGACTGAGAGGAAAAGTTCTCACTTAAACAACAATGGGGAGGCCAAGACAGGCTGACCTCCCACTGAAGACACACTGGCATACATGTAAACAGGTACACACACATGCAGATTGCCACACACACACACACACACACACACACACACACACACACACACACACACACACACACACACACACACAACAGTCCCTTCCAAAGCCACCACAGCAGCAGCAGACGCTGGAGGTCAGTCAGAGCTGGGACTGCTGACAGAAAGTCAGTCTATAGACTATAGACTAAATACTAAATGCATTCATTCATCATTTCTACTTTAATTTGAATAGCCAGCATCATTTATATTTAATAGTTATTAACAGTATTTGACTGTAATTTTCAGGTTCCCACCAGGTGGCAACCTCCAGCTCTGAAAAGTGAAGCCAGTGCAGACGAACGTTAAAGCTGCATCCAGATCCACAATGTTTTTCTGCAGCATTCCCATTCGGCCCACAGAGCTTCAAATGAGACAGTATTAACAATTTAAATAAGATGTTTCTTATCCAACCCAGTCTCACAGGAAGGCATATAAATACCACAATACTACACCTGTCATGAAAATGCATTTTAGCCTTTTTGTGTGTCATGTGTACATCACACAAATGCAGTTTAAGCAACAAAGCCATTTAGTTAAGGTAAGGGAAAACGTCACGATTGTTCTAAAAATAAGTACGTAAACTAAGTAAAACATGTACAGAAACAACACAATATAACCGCAGAAAACACGTCACAAACATCAATAAAAAACACGATAGATGTCACAAATATAAATACAAACTAAACGCCGGTGAACACTAGTCTCCTGGTTAGAAGTCTGTTGTTTGTTGGGTGGGGTTGGGGGGGGTTGGGGGGGTTGGGGGGGGTTGGGGGGGTTGGGGGGGTTGGGTCCGTCAGGACTCTCCGGAGTGGATTTCCATTTCCTTCCACTGGAACGAAGAGGGCCGAACAAGAAGACTGTGGACTGATGAAACCTCTGTCGCAGAGTATTAACTGCACTGATCAATAATGTTATCAATATTTAGTGCAGGGAACAGTAAACTGAAAATCTCACGCTGTTACTTTGTGCACAGCCGGCATCAAAAGATGTTGTAGGAGAAATGTAGCAGGCACTCATGTGCACGAATTACCATTGAAATGGATTGCCTCCCCCATCTTAGTAAATGTGCTTTTGTTGGAGCAAGTCAGTATTGATGCAGACGGTCTTATTTTTCCTTTCTTGAGATGTTCTTGGCAGTTTCTACCCACAGCCGCAATTTAATGTCTGCAGCTGTGAGTAGCTCTTATGGAAGTGTTTAACCCCTAACAAATTGTGCATGCTATTACTTGTGACTTCCATAACATCCTCAAAAGAGCTGCCGCGATAAGGGAGTGATCACTTGTCAGCCGGCGTTCAAAGCACAGCCGTCCATTCAGGGAAAGGTGCAGTGTTTAAATGTGTAACTAAGCCCTGCAGCTCAGACTCGGCGGCGAGGCGTTTCTCTGCAGAGACACCTGATTCTGCCGCTGCTCTCCGATGTCGTGTACACAAGGCTGGGAGGAAATGAATGAAAAGGGCTGAACAGACACAAGTGATGGGATGTGTGTCTACATGAAGAGAAATCATAGCCACTGGGGTTGTGTTCTTACTTTTCATACAAGATTTCTGTTGTTCTGTTGTGATGTTTGTTCAGCAGGGAGCAATGAAAAATGTAGAAGAAAGTCTGCTCGCCGTAGCTCCCTTTAAATGCGATTTATTGGCATATTTTAGTGAGAGACGTTTTGAGCACCAGTTCTTCAGACATAAATCTGCACAGAGACGCCATCTAAAAAGCCAAATGCTCTGGTCACATGATAGACCCATGATTGATCAGTTCCTAATATACGGTAGTTACGTCCCTCCCAGCTCATTAGAATAACATGAAGCCCATGACTGTCAACGTTCAAAATGGCTAGAATGAAATGAGGTGCCTCTATATCAAAAATAGGACAAAACAGTATATACGAGTAGGAATCTATACACGAGCCCATGGATATACAACGTAAATAATTAGCACAGTTAGCACAAGATCACTATATAATGCAAACCATAGAAAACCATCAAACTATCACATATAAAGGATCACAATATCATTTACAGTGATAAATCTCCCAGGCGAAGTGAACAATGCTGATAATATCAACTCTAATCATATGAAATATGATGATTTAAACAAGTCCACGGTGAACAGTCATCACAGAAATGGTCAAACAGAGAAGTCTTTATGAAGACGCCCAGGTGGGAGAGGACCCAGAGTGGACATATCCGAAGTAGTTCCCTCTGGGGAGCTCCGGACTTAAACCTCAATGACAGCAACACTGCCAACGTGTCCTTGAGCAAGACACTGAGGAGAGGTAAGGGCACTGTTTGAGGTGAAAACTCCTCTTGTTCACATGTTGGCGGGTGTCGACCAGTATCTTATTACCATTTATTCATAATTTATTTCAGCATGTTCATGTGGTTTTATTGCTATATTAATATAATGAATATACCTGGGCTACGCGTAGTCGGCAGTAAGCCTATACTAGTCTTCCCTGTGACATTTGTAGCCTATACTAGGGTCTCGTTCACTGTTAATATTCATCCATCAGACTGTTCAGCAGTACTCTGTGGGAGTACTCGGGTTCATCGGACTACTGCTACAGGGCGCCTCCGTCAGTCTGTTTCTGATGCGGAGGGTTGCTGGAAGTGACAGCTGCTGATGGAGCTGCGCCACACGTCGTAATTAACTGACGTCGCTTCAACATCACAGCTCCGAGGAAAAGATGTCTGATTGTTAAATGACTGTTGTCTTATGTCTCTTTGAGGATGTATAAACTGGTGTTTCCTGGTCTGCCTCCTCCACAGATAAGGTCGGTTAAGGTTCAGAAAAGAGCGCTATCATAACTAAACAACTCCAGAGTTTATTTTTGATATGGGATGGGACATGTCAAAGACACATCATGTGACAAGGGATCATCGCAGACATTTCAGTGGGACTTCCCACGTCAGTACGTCTCCTTTTCTACATCAAGTCAAACATGAGCTGCCCAGCAGATTAAAGAACAACATGCTGACTCCTGCGTTTTCTGTTGTCACACAATTGTTTCCGGTCTACTTTACCGAATCTCCATTTGCTCTTCAGACAGAGCACAAATGCAAAAATAACTAAATATAAATATAGTTCCTGAGACTTTAATCTGATGGCCAATTACATCTCAAACTCCACATGTGTCTTTAGTCTGATCCGGTTTGTCCTCAGCATTCATCCAACCATGCTCTGCATGGCTGAGGTGAGAAATGAGAGAGTGAAATGAATCCTTGCTGCTCTATATCTATGTCTACACCTCTGTCTCTGAACAGATGAAGGTGCTGTGAAGATGTGGAGATGGAGAACACTTTGAGCAAATGAGGAACATCTTGATAATAAATAGTCTCGTTGTTCTATTGTTCTTCCAAGAGCCGTGAAATCAAAACCTAGAGAAGACAATACCTGCACTAGTAACAGTCTTCACAAAATCATTGTCTCCATTGCATTTATTAAATCCTCCTTTTTTTCCGACCCCTTCTCCCTTTCTCCTCCATTCATTCATTTATTCACCCGCTGTGGTTTCTGTTCTAAGTGAGCAGAGATGATCATTTTCTATGCGCTTTAGGTGTCTGAGCGTTGCCTCCCATTAGCAGCGAGCTACAATCCGTCACAGACTGAGAGGCTTTTGTTCAGCTCGCCGGCTCCTCGCTATTGTTCAACGCAGGGACTCCTATCAGCAGCTGAAGCCCTGCACAGCTTAGCGGCAAAGACGCTTCTCTAAAGTGCCGACATGATGTAGGAAAGAACGGCGCTGAAAAGATTAAAAGTGACGAGAAAATAGAATACAAAAGCATACAAAGTATAAGCATCACACACAGAGATGTGAGACAACATGAAGTTATTCCTGTAGTGACATCTGTAGACGAAATGAGAAAATGCTCAAATATATAGAAAAGAAGCTTCTTATTCAATATGGAAATAATGAAACTTTTCCAACTTGCAAAGCAGCGTACAAAGACGAGAAAATAGGGCTGTTAATCAATTAAAAATATTTAATCATGATTAATGGCTGTAATCCTGATTATTCCCAGATTAATCTAATATTTTTATCTATTCAAAATGTACCTGGAAGGGATATTAGTCCAGTATCAACATGGGAGTGGGCAAATATGCTGCTTCATTCAAAGGCATGTATGAATCAATAACACCACTAATCAATAACAGATATTGACCAGAAACCCTCCCAGGTTCTGACTTTAGCATCAATAATCTGCTCCAATCAGAACATGACAAACTGCAGCCCAACAGGCAACAACAGCTGTCAGTGTGTCAGAGTGCTGACTTGACTAGGACTTGATCCAGACTGACTGGGACTATCATAAAGTGGGCATGTCTGTAAAGGGGAGACTGGTGGGGACCCAGAGAACCCATTTACATCCACACATCTGGAGGTCAGAGGTCAACGGACCCCTCTGAAGATACCAAACATCCAGGTCAGTCTGGAGCGTTATTTAACCCTTTCATCACACACCAGTATGACATGGATCACACCAGAGGATTTCTGAGGTTTTCTAGTTTCTTATGATGTATCTTCACTAACTTTAAAACTAAACATCCCAAGTTGCGTTAACATGTTAAAGAAGTTAATGCATTAAAACAGATTTGCATTAATACGTCATTATCACGTTAACTTTGACAGCCCTAATAAAAACTGTATTCCACTGCAGAAAAGATTTACTGGTTCTGTATAACATGAATAATTAAATACAACAAAAAATAAATCATCCTAAAAAAACATAAAAAAGAAAAAATAACTAAAAAATAAAATAATACGTACAGCCAGAAGTCACAGGTGTTTGAAATGACTTCTACCTGCTCCATGTTTAGCATCTAAGTCAACACAATATTTTCCCATGATCATTAATTCATTGCAAAACCTTTTGTGAAAGTTTGCAGCAGCGCAACAGTCAACATACTTAATAATCTGACGCAAAAACACTGTAGAACATCGTGGTTAATCAATCACAATCAAATATTCAACAAAGCCATGAAATAAATATAGATATTGAACATTCTGTACTTGATTACTCATTAAAATATCCGGACATGACAACTAAAGTTTGTCTTATTAAAGCATAAAACCCCTAAAACTAAACATTAAGAGACATAAAGTAACACGATGGGAGATGTGTTTGAGTCTACCTGATGAGTTTTAGTCCAATATTCACTCTGCTCCGGCTGTTTCACCACTAAACGTATGTTTATTCATACGTATATATGGATGTTGAGCAGCTCGCCTCTAACTGTCCGTCTACAGCTGTTTATCTGAGCTCGACTGGTGGATCACATCGAATGCAGAGCTGCAGCGTTCTTATTATTTAGCGAGATCAGGCTGAAATGACTTACTATTGTTAATATTTCACACAGTAATTAGATTTACTGTACAGTAAAGTAATGATAAGACTCAGCAGAGGTTAGATAATTAACACCACTGGGATATGGTCTTGAACAAATCAGAAAACTCAAGGTAAATAAACACAGATACACTTTTCACAGAGTCTTCTTATATTTTGTTCCTTACTGTTATATTTTTTGTGTATTGCCACTCTCACTCCAACAACTACTACACAGCAATTTCCCTCAGCTCAGGAATAAAACCGTCTTATCTTATCTTATCTGAACCGTCCCCAGACAGAAATTAGGACATGTCTCTCTGCCAGTGTTTGGTATTTGAAAATGTTTTCTTCTACTGTGCACATGTAATGTCAAGTTTGACAAGACGGCCACAACAATGACAGAGAAGTGTCCTTTTCATTTGGACCCTCACATGAATCCTCAACAATGGCTGAGTGTGTTCAGCTGTTTGTGAAAAGATCGTGCTCACAAAGGGAAGATGCTCTGGGACGATTCTTTAACGCAGCTGAAAGCCCATTCAGCCAGCGACGAGGAGATGATTTGGTTCTGTGAATTGAGCAGTCAGACTGTCGTTTGTGGATATTGTCTGAATGCACAGCTCCTCTCTGGGGAGCAGACTCCAAATTGTTTACCAACTGAAAAGCAATCACAGCGCTAAAAAAATTAATCCTGTGATACATTATACATGACAAAAGATGGAGAGATAAAATCCCTCCTAGAAACTGTCATCTGCCAGAGATGGATGGATGATGGATGGATGGATAACTATCACATGTCTGTTTTTCCCTGATGAACACATATAACAAATAACTTCACCTCAAAGTTATTCCTGAAAAATGACAGCAGCCACTCACTTTCATGTTTCATGGTGTGAGTTATAGTGGAACTAGATGGCACTTGGTTTAAATGCATATGAAAACTCAACATATGAAAACTCAACAGCAACGTGTCTTTTCCAGAAATCCTGACCCAGTTACTCCAGAAAATCCACACAGCTTGTAAACTACGAGGACTGTGCATGCGACAGCGTGAGATGAACATTAACGAGTGGCATCTCCCTCGGCTGAGCTGTATGTCAGCTAGCTCAGTGGTGCTAGGTGAGCTAGCAGTATCTATTATAGATCCACCCGGGTCTGAAACATGCTTTTAACTGTCAGTCTCTCTAACAGCCAGCAGGGGGCGACTCCTCTGGTTCGACAGAAGTCTATGAGTCTACTTCTCACTTGGTTTGTTACCTCAGTAAACATCGTAAACATCAGTTTATGATCCCAATCATTGGTTTCAACTTCGTTTAGTAAATTATGGTCCATTTAGAGTCAGATAGACCAGAAAGCAGGGGATGCTTTAGGGCGGGGCTGCCTGGTGATTGACAGGCCGCTACCACGGCGTTGTCCCATCTGGGACTTGTCTGTGTTTTTGCTTTATAACTTTAACCCTTTGACAGTGATTTCACTTCATCAAAGTTAATTACAATGTTCTGGTCACCTACAAATGTCTCATTCAGTGTTTGGTTGTACTTAGCTCCACCCTCTCATGTCACCTCTGGTTGCAAAAACCAAGATGGCGACGGCCACAATGCAGAAATCAAGGCCTCAGAATGGCCGTCCACAAACAGACAACGTGATTATGTCGACTTCTTACATACAGTCTGTCATTCAAACAGAGCTTTAGTTTCTTTGTCGACGATCAAAGATGCAGTTATTGGTTTTATTGGTATCAGGCAGCTTCACATGGTCTGGTCTTTGGTGTACAGACCAGTGTGAGCTTCAGTACAATCCATCCAGATAACATTTGAATCTGTAAGAACTGTAGATGGTGGTCATTTTAAAGTCACCTGACTGATTATCCAAGAACTGTACCAGAGCCGTTATAAGAACAGGGCCTGGACCATTGTCAGGGACCCCTCACACCCTCTACCCTCTTCAGTTCATCAAAATTGATTTTAACATTTTGGTCGCATAAAAATGTCTTATTCAGTGTTTGATCATATGTAGCCCCACCTGAGAATCAAATCCCTTGCACTGACAGATAAAGGCTCTTTCTTCATTAATTCTGGGCAAAAACATGAATGTGTTTCAACTATAAGCCATTATCAGCGTCCGCAGCAGTCAGCAGTCCGCAAACTGACTGCGCCCACTTAGTTTAGCTGGATGCTTCCTTCTGCACAGTGACACGGTTAGTGGGTGTAGTTTGGTAGCAAAAAATAGTTCCTACACGAAACGGCTCACAGTTATCCTGAATCTTGGCCAGAATGCAATTTCTGGAGAAAGACATTACTGTTGAGTTCAAATGTATTTTTTATGAACGCCATCGACAGTAGTCCCATTAGATTGGAAAGACAATTCAATTAAACTTGACTGGTGGATGACACTGAATGCAGAGCTGTATATAGAGCTGTTATAAATGTATACCAACGGGACAACACACTGTTTAGATTTGGCAGAGAATTTTGGCAATTTTACCAGGGCGCTACCCAGATAATCAGCTGAGCTGCTCATCCCACAAATGCATGATCCTTACAAGTTGGACATCATTGTGAAGGTTTTCCAACCATGTCAAATACAGTGACAGTTAACATTGGAACAACAGAGAAATAATCCACCAAACACTAATTTACTATTTTTTTTTCCAAGGTTACATACAGGTACATACATGCTTATCCTACATCCTGATAAGGACAGTTCAACATGCAGACAGTAGGAGCTGGGAATCGAACCGTCAGCCTTAATGGACGACCTGCTCAGCCCACTGAGCTGCAGCCAAGAGGAGAGAAACCTCTACGGCCGTTATCTCCAACACTCAGAAACTCACACCACAACTATCTACACTGATAAACAGAGCTACAGGTAATATGTATTTTTGATTTTGGGGTGAACTGTGCCTTTAAAGTCTTCATCACGGTTCCCTTAAAAGCCTGTTCAAAGTAAAACTTTACAGTGACTCTTCTATATTTAGCCATGTTGACTGGAGCTTACCAGTGTTGTTTCCTGTAGTTTGACTGAGGTGATATAAGTGAAGTTCAACTTAAAGTCTCTCCTTATGTTCTTTTAAAGAAAAGCAAGAAACGACACACCAGCAACAAATGAGGCAAGAAGCCTTTACGCTGCCAAAGGGCCATAAACACTATTAGCCCCTGATGGAACCGCCCAAACACTATCAGGAGCCATCCACTGTTTCCTTTCATTGCCTATAAAACCAGTGTTATTGCTGAGCAGCGAGCTGATGCCCTGTTTGTCTTTACAGCTGCTGCAGATGGTCGTCGTGTCCTCGCCGCTGCTTTAAGAGGCAGCAGAAAAGTCCTTGATGCGCTTGTCTTCTCCCCAAAACAGATGTATCCTCGTTTACCAGGAGGCGAATATGTACCGATACACAAGCACACAATACATTCACCCCCCCAACGAAACCAATAGATGGTGTGAGGACATGTTCAACAGAAAGAGAAACAGTGTGTGTGTGTGTGTGTGTGTGTGTGACCTTGTTAAAGATCAATTTCTAACCCTGGCAGATTTGATATTTATCAGAGACACAGGTGTCTGACTGCAGGATCTGAAATTGCCACTGAAGGATGAAAGAGAGAGAGAGAGAGAGAGAGAGAGAGAGAGAGAGAGAGAGAGAGAGAGAGAGAGAGAGAGAGAGAGAGAGAGAGAGAGAGAGAGAGAGAGAGAGAGAGAGAGAGAGAGAGAGAGAGAGAGAGAGAGAGAGAGAGAGAGAGGAGAGAGAGAGAGAGGGAGAGAGAGAGAGAGAGAGAGAGAGAGAGAGAGAGAGAGAGAGAGAGAGAGAGAGAGAGAGAGAGAGAGAGAGGGAGAGAGAGAGAGAGAGAGAGAGAGAGAGAGAGAGAGAGAGAGAGAGAGAGAGAGGGAGAGAGAGAGAGAGAGAGAGAGAGAGAGAGAGAGAGAGAGAGAGAGAGAGAGAGAGAGAGAGAGAGAGAGAGAGAGAGAGAGAGAGAGAGAGAGAGAGAGAGAGAGAGAGAGAGAGAGAGAGAGAGAGAGAGGGAGAGAGAGATTGTCTGAAGCCCACATCCAGCTTTGCATACTAGTAATACCAGGTTTATCCAACAGACAGTTGGTCATGTTGACTCTTCAAACATTCTTCATCTCTTCCCTCAAATCCGTCAGAAACATCTCTCCACCAAATAACATAACAAGCATAAACTAAACTCAATACTGGACACAGCCGGTGTGAGAAAACTGTAGGAACTCTACATGAAAATGAAACCTACCTGATTCGGAGTGATTCAGTCTTCCTGTATCGGAGCCAGCTGGGATCAAGTCCAGCTGTGAAGTGATGACTGGATCTGAAAAAGAAGGAAAATAAAACCTGAAACTCTCAAACAAACATTGCTCACTTCTTGGGTAAAGAAACAGGATAATACTTTACTTACTGTAAAGGTAAATATTAAATTTATGGATGCAGATATCTCTGACCAAGGTAATGACATATTGAGGAATATTAAGCATACTAAAGGGATCCCTTAAATCGTGTTTATAAAGCAAACAAACATACAGTATTGCATACTGAGTTATGATATGTTAGCAAACAATAAATGTAAAGATGATAATGTAATAAGATGATTGTACATTGTTATTGCTGGACTTTATTGGAAATGTGATCAATATAAATAATGAATATAGATTAAAACACTAACACAGCAGTGGCTTGAACATCAGCTCAGAAATATCAGCGTCAGCTGCAACACATCTGGGTTAATATAATAAGAGATGATTGGGCTCCTACAGCGCCCCCTCCAGGCTCATCAGTGTCACTTTAATGTTTAGTCGAACGTAATCCAAAGTCCCTGACTCCCTCACTGACCACATTTACCTGAAGAAAATATTCATTTTCTTTACTTTATTCTGGAAAAGACAATGTTAGTGCTAAGCTGCTTACATGGCTGATGAAAATGAATATTCCTCTAATATTCTCATTAATGTGCAGCTGTGCAAACGCTGATTAACTTCACTTTTTTCAAAGCTTTCCACCAGCGACAGACATGTTGTACCGTACACAGCCTCACTCTGTCATTCCTTATATCATTTATTTATTTGTGTATTTGTTTATTTATTTCCTATGTGCCTGGATCTCTGGGTTTCATTCCTGTCTGAAGGTTTCATCTGTGCAGCTGCGTCTACAGTAGGGTGTGGAGTCCGTTGCTGGGGCAACCAAACCAAAGTCAAAACATGGTAGGCCGTTAAGAGGACCGAGCAACGAGGACAAAGTCAGAGTTGTGACGGAGTCAACTTTACTTCATCAAACTTCGATAAAACGTGTGCGTGAGACATCAGCGGGTCCTCGGCCTCTTCCCTCCTGCTGTAGAAAAGTAGGTGTGTTTGTTCTTCTGACCAGAAATGTGGGCTTTTCTTTTTGGATGGCACCCCTGCCAACTAGTCTGTTTGTGTCGCACACTGCAGTAAGAATTGTGTACATCAACATATCCAACATGTCTTCATCAGAAACTGCTCCAATCAGATTATCCAAAGGCAAAATGATGCTTACACCGCCCATATCAAATTCAACATGTTATATTCTGAGTAATAGTGGGTGTTATAGTGCATGTAAACATAGTCGGTGTCACCATGTGGACGATAAAAACAACTAGAACAGTAAATGAGTGAGCTGTGGTTGAGCAGAGCAGTAACACAACCAGGACTGGACGTCCACTTCCCTGTGGGGACAGTCATCATGACTCAAATGTAGGTCACAGTCCAACAATGTGGGCCATCATTCACCAAATGTCATGTCAGCTCACAATGCATGTGTTAAAAAAAAGTGAAATGAGATGTCAGCTCTTAGGACGTGGTTTCTGAAAACAAGCCAAAATGTTTTCAGAGACATCTTTAGATGAGGGACAGAAACCTGAGGGAGGATCAGATGCCTGCAGAGCACAGATTCATCTGTAGTCCATCACTCTTTTTGTTTAGCTGTAACGCCTGTCAGTCAGAACGACGTCAGCGCTGCACAGTGACAGTATACCGTACGCCTGGTCTGCTCTAAAGCACAAACAGTAAGGTTTCATAGACCTGACAGATCTAATCTGACCATCTAACATGTCATTTACAGTTAAAGTTGTCTTCTTCATATTCTTATGTTACGTTAATCCCTGTGAAAAATAAGTTTATGTAAAATGAACGTTTTTATGCTCAGTGTTCAACTGAAAGCAACATGACATGATTTTAGCTACTGAAGCTGCCAAAAATATTAAACAAACACATAAACAAACAAATAAAGTAAATAATAATTTATTAAAACTAGCAGAAATTATATCACAATGAAATACAGCCATTAATCAACTGATTAAATGTGACACATTTATTAATCGATGTAATAATTTACTTATTCCTCTCTTTAATTTTACCAATTATTTATTTATGTATTAATCATTATAATTTTTAAAATGTATTATTTTTTTTAATTTTTTTTATTTCATATTTCTTATTTTTGAAATTGATTTTATGTTTTTTTTAAATGTATGTATTATCTATGTATTTATGCATCTGTTTATTTATGCATGATTTCCCTTTGCATTTCACCCCTTTATTTCCCCACACTTATTTTTTCATATTCTTTTCTTTACATATTTCTGTTTGCATTTCCTCATTATGTAAATGACAG
The DNA here is from genome assembly GCA_947000775.1 of Pterois miles. Classification (NCBI taxonomy): domain Eukaryota; kingdom Metazoa; phylum Chordata; class Actinopteri; order Perciformes; family Scorpaenidae; genus Pterois; species Pterois miles. Next base: position 1,793,862 of record CAMQGK010000110.1, on the reverse strand, counting down.
TGTTGCCAGGCAACGCTTATCATCATGACCAGGTAGCAAACAGTGAAAAAGTTTTACATGCAACTTGCCAACTGTAGAGCATCACTTATAAACAGTATTATCTCACTATAACTTTACATGATGACAGTTCACGTCCGGTTTATCTCCGTTTGTGCAAATATCTCGGGTTTGAATTAAGATGATGAATCAAACCCATACAGCTTCTTTGAATTGCACAGAACATAATTGAATCTGATTGGATTAGAGAGACAGAACGACATCTAAATGCCCATGAAAGACTGAGATCTAATCAGTCCAATCTGATCCTCTTCGCTGCGTCTCGCTATCCGACGTCTGAATCAAGCCTCATCCCTCGTCTCCAGCTCTGTGAAGAACCCGGCCCCCCCGCTCGCTCCCAGAGTGCTGGTTACTGATATCGATGATGGCACACAGCGAGGATGTTGGCGTTTCAGTTTTAAATGAGCAAGTCGGGACGGCCGTGTCTACGCTCCGGAGGAAGCCCTTTGTACTGCAGAGGCCAATACGTCTGGATAATGAGACTGTGGTTCAGATCCGGACAGCACGGCCTTATGGGAAGGATACTGCTGCCGCTCTGGTGTTATTAAGATGAGAGGAGAGATAAGTGGATGGGAGTGAGTCAGTCTGGCTGGCTTTGTTGACTGTCCAACACGGCAGTCTGCTGACATTCGGTCACATTCGGCTGTAAATTGGCTTTGGGAGGGTTCGTCCACAGTGGGAGGTGGAGCTGAACTTCTGAGCTTCTGATTGGTAACGAATAATAACCGTCTTACTCCATCTTCAGCAAATGAAGAGCATGTGTCAGTGTTGATTTCTAACACGTCGTAGTGCTATGAAGCAGATCGTTAGGTGATATCACCTTCCTGTAACAGCTGGACCATCAGGCAGCGTTGACAGGAGAGGTGGAGGGAGAGGTGGAGGCAGAGCGGCTTCTTAAAAGATAGCTGGTTTTTAGTTTATATATGTAATTAAACAGGATGAGGTCACCATTTCAGATTCAAAGTTTTTCATGCATCAAGCTATGATGCTCTACGTAGCCCTGTGATGCTCTACGTAGCCCTGTGATGCTCTACGTAGCCCTATGATGCTCTACGTAGCCCTATGATGCTCTACGTAGCCCTGTGATGCTCTACGTAGCCCTGTGATGCTCTACGTAGCCCTATGATGCTCTACATAGCCCTATGATGCTCTACGTAGCCCTGTGATGCTCTACGTAGCCCTATGATGCTCTACGTAGCCCTGTGATGCTCTACGTAGCCCTATGATGCTCTACGTAGCCCTCCAGTGTCAGTGTTGCATGTGTCTGTTTCATGAGTTGGTTTGTTAGTTTTTCTCAACTTTGAACTAAAAATTCATAAATTCATCAAATAAACACTTGTTGTGTTTAATCAGCTTGATTCTCGTGTACTCAGCCTTAGATAATGCTACATGATGTATATCCATCCATCCATCCATCCATCCATCTTCAACCACTTTGAAGTAACTACAATATTACAATTAAAAACTAATACTACAATAAAACTACAATTAAATCCACGTTTGTATGACGATGGGAATTTTTAGCCGTTCTACAGTGTCTCTGTATGCCAACACACAGCTTTGAGGACCAATCAGGTCTCGTTCCCAGACTTTTTTAAGACTACAGCTCACATCACATTCAAAATAGAATAATAAAACATAATAGAAGTTAAGTAATGGCCGCTAACCTGTTGATGATTTTAACGGAACTTCAAAAATCACAGATTGTTTGCTTGTTTTCGGGCAGTGTAAACATCCTCTTATATATTAAATAAAAATGTATGAATACAAATATGCGTGCGGTGGTCAGACTGAGCAGACTAGTTTATATATAAGCATGCACGCACTGCATAAAAACTGCAGAAAATACATATAGGATATAGGACATAGAGGATATTCAGGCATCAAAAAGATGGTTTGCTTCAGCCAAACTTTAGCAGCCAGCTGACTGGTGGATTATTCCCACCCTGGTCATTAGTGAGTAGATATTAACAGGATATCACCCTCAGGTTTGGACCAAAAAAAGGTGTCTGTTAGGTCAAAATCCTCCTTCACGAGGTCACACGTTAGATCTAAACGCAGGCAGAGAAGACAGCCGGGAAATGATAAGTGTTTCTGAACTTTAGTGTTTGTTGTGGTGGGATAAACAAACTGTGGTAAGATTGTCAAATATCCCAAAGTTATGAATAAAACAAGAAGGTGAATGCACAAGAAAAGTCTGTCAGCTGTCAAATGAAGGGATGGAGAAAAGGGGGAGTGGTGGGTGGGGAGAGCGAAAGGCGAAGGACAAGAAAGACAGGAGAGCAACTGATGGAAGAAGAAAGGAGAAAAACTGAAATAAACCAGGAGAAAAGACACGAGGACTAACATGGTCACGGTTAGGCTACTGGATGGACTGATGAACGGGAGGATGGATGGATAGCTAGACTGATGAATCAATAGATGGATGGACAGATTGACGGCTGATTGGACTGATGGACAGATGTATCAGCCTGGTTTTACTCGCAGGGCATCAAATACCAGCGCTTGGGGATTGATCTGGGCATCTAGCACCTGTAAGAGACTAACCAAGCTCTCAGCTAGCTCCAGCGTAACCCCATCCAGGTCAGTACTGGACTCAGAGCGGCAGTATGGAGACTGAGGACGGGAGGGGTGGTCCAACAAACACAGGGCGTCTAATCAGGGGACCGGCATTCGTGTCCTGTGTGAGACCAGAAGTTGAGTTTTTACCGATGACATTATGCGATGTTATGTCACGTTATGTCACATGTTATGTTAGTTACATTACAAACATGCTTACTTTAACTATGTTTTTTTAACCCTAACTAAGTAGTTCTGTTGCCTAAACCTAACGTTTCACAACGTTAGACAGACGCAAACCTTCTGCATCAAGATACAACGCAAAGCGTTGCCCCGGCAACGGAGGCTTCTGCCCAAGTGGCAAAATATGGCAAATAAGGATGAGATCACTTTGGATGGATATATGAATATATGGATGGATGACTGATTGGATAGATTGATTGATGGATGGATGACTGATTGGATAGATCGATTGATGACTGAATGGATAGATGGATTGTGGTGGATGACTGATTGGATAGATCGATTGATGGATGACAGTATGTATGAATGGATGCATGGGTAGACGGATGATGGATAGATGGACAGATGGTAGAGAGATGAAGGCTAGATGATTTCATGGATGGATGGATTAATGGATAAATTATAGATGATAAACTAATGGACATATTGATAAAGGGTGGGAGGATGGATGATAGATGCACAGAAAGGCAGATGGATTAATAGATGGATGTGTGATTATATGGGTGGAGAGATGGACAGATGATGATTGGATAAATGGATGGACAGATAGATCCAATCACTATCTGACTCAACAGACATCTGATGTGAACACAGATGGAACGAGGAGCTATAAAAAGAAAGAAGAGAAACTTTGGAAAAAAGAGCTGTCCTCAGTGGGATGACAGCTCAGTCTGAGTCTATGAATAACCATCATCTATCAGCCTGATTAAGTCACTAAACCTCTCTGTCCTCAGCTCGCTGATTAGCACAGGAACACAGTCACGACTGAGTCCACACCGGAAGCCAAAAAGTCCACACCGGAAGCCGAGTCCACACCGGAAGCCGAGTCCACACCGGAAGCTTGAGACTGCACAAAATCCCACTGAACCTGTGTTAATAGGTGGAGCTTTAAGGGCGTTGTTCTGCTTAACGTTGTACAGTTATCTAAAAATACAATCAGCTGAATGTAACTGAATATATCATTCCTCTTTGTCCTCCTTTGCTTTCCTACGAATGTCTAGCAACACCTGTTGTCATTATCCGCTCGTTACATACAGTCTTTTCAAAATAAACTTCTGTCTTCAAAGGAAACAACTTCCTTAGGTTTAGGCAACAAACTACTTTGTTAGGTTTAAGAAAGATGGTGGTTTATTTTAAAATAACTCCAAAAGTGGTGTAAAGTATGTAACTTACGTTTGTCCCACCATCCACCCCGACCTCCTCCCTATCTGATGCTGGCTGCCATTTTCCTTTTCCTGGTTCAAGATGGTGTGAATTACACACAAATTGATTTTGTGGGATATACACAAATCACATTACTTTTCTTAGTTAGGCTATGAACTGTGTATGAGACCAGTCTGGAACGGGATGCTTCAGGTGTTTTGAAGTGGGTTTCTATGAATTAATCATCCAGTGTATTACCTACAGAGTACAGCACAGGAGCAAAGCAATGCACTGGATGGATTTTAGACATCTAAAAAAATAAAAGTGTACACTATAAATTACAAATATGTTTAAATTTTTATTTTGCTCCCATGCTGGTACTCTCTCTAAACTGAAGGTGCACCGACTGCCATCTACTGTAGGTAATACACACTGTACACACTTCTTATCTCTTATCTTCAGTAGTTATTTATATTACTCTACATATATTGTGTTATTTCCTGAAGCATTATGCACATCATTTATATTTTACCAGCCTCCATCCTGCCAACACACAGACTATAAACTACGGTGAAAACCCTCCTGATTGGATGAAAACATGCAGGCTACAGTGTGTAAACACACACCTGAGATGCATCATGTTGTGTGTTGGTGCGTGTGAATATATGAAGGAAAAAGGATGTAAGTTGGTCTCTGTACGTTCATGTGTGTTGGCAGAGGCTGGAGGCAGGCAGATGGTCAGGGCTGAGTCTCTCCCCCGGGTCCCTCAGCTCTCCACCCCTCCCACCTCCATCCTTCCAGCTCCACCTCCAGGGTCTACCTACCCGTGGTAAGCCCCACCAGAACATCTCCTGGCTGGGCTCAGGCCTCCACCACCTTCTCCCTGCCTGGAGCTAAAGCTGCTCAACATTATGGGATAAAAATCTCATAAATTCATGTTATTTGTTTTTGTTTTTTTTCCCATTTGTACATGGATTGAGGGTTAATGCTGTCCATTATACAGCGAAGCTCCTTCACCGCTCTGGGAGCAGTCAGACATGTTCACATATCCATGGGCATCAGTTTCAAAAGGAAGCGGTTTTCTTTGATTCCTCGTAGATCTGATTCCCGATGTAGACTTTAAACTTTCATTTTCACTGCTGAGCTCACGGCTGACAGGGGCTCAGTGTCGCGCTCAAGGATATTTACTATATGATTTTATTAGAATTGGAAGAATAAATATGTATTTTGAATTGTAAATTATCTTTAACCTTGCTTTCCTGTTTATTTTACTTTGATAATCTCTCAATATTTATTCAACCTATGGTAATTCACCTTGTTTACACTGGACCAGAGCTGAAGCAAAAAAGGGCTGTTTTGCTGAGCAATACAGAACTTTATTTGGGCCAAATTAAATTGAGCCAGTTATCCCTCTGCTAGCCTCTAACAGTAGAATAAATAAATAAATAAATAATAGAAAATGCTGTGTAAGTGGAAAGACACTGTCACGCCCAGGTGATTTCATGTTTAACCTAAAATTGTGTGTTGGGCGGATGAAACTGTGGCATCTCACACTATAGTTGCTATAAATAAATATGAATAAATGAATAAATGAACAACTTGGAAAAGTTTCCAACAAAATCAGTGCTGAAAATCAAACATTGTCAAGTGCTAAACTTTGGCCCGAGACGTGTGGTCGGATTATTGTCTCATTTCCTTCGCTGAGCAGATGTTGAGCGATTAAAGAACAGCTGGATTACTACTGGGGTTACAGGTTTTACTGCTTTATCTACTCTGTTTTGGTCTCTATAAGGCGTCTATAGGAGTAATGGATGATATTTTAATGAGGCACATAAAGGATAAATAAAGCAGCTGGATGGACACAAGTTGTAGAGCTGCTCAGCCCCGTGTCCTAAAAAAATCTGTTCACATACAACTAAACTACATTCTCAGTTACACTCGTTACGGATTACATTTTTTTTACTTATCACAAATACCTCTGTAAGTGTGCAGACGGCCGCAGTGAGTGACGCACATATCAGGTGACCATGAATGGAAGTTACTGCCAATAAAAATGTTCCTGAATAATGAGAATAAGAGGTGAGAAAGACCACTTCCGGTGGGTGAGAGGTGAAGTGGAGGAGGCCAACACACACTGGACTTTCCCCCAGGAAAACACTGCTCATGTCCCAGGTGGAATGAAGTCATGTGATGTGCTTACGCTTTGCTTTTAAGTCATTTTAAGTCAAACCGTGATGCTTTTTTTTTTAACTAAACCTAACTCAGTAGTCTTGTTGCCTGAACCTAACCAAGTAGTTTTGTTGCATTTTCATTTTGTTTTCTTTCAATTAACAATGTTAACCACATGTTTAAAACTGTTTCAAACTAAAGTTTTCACCGTAACCCTGGAGAATATATGTTTCCCTGAGGTTGACCTGAGGTCCTCAGGGAGGCTGCTCCAGAGTCTCGGGGCATCGATGGCAAAGACTCCCTCAGGTATCAGTCTAGACCTGGAGCCACCAGTGAAGCCTTGTCAGACGACCTCAGGTTAGAAGGAGGCTCGTAGGGAGGAAGGAGCTCCGTGAGGAGGCTCGGCGCTAAACCAGGCAGAGCTTTAACAGTTAACAATGACATCTTAAATCTCAGGCAGGCAGCCAGTGAAGAGCCGCTAAAACAGGAGCGATTCGCTCACATCTCCTCGATCCAGTGATCAGTTTTGGACTAACTGCAGCAGATGAATTGGAGTTGAAAACCCGGTTCGTCACATACTGTTGCTAAAGGGTGTCTCGGTGCGCCGGTCTCCACTGCTGAGGGGCGCTGCCCAAACGGCGGCATTTGATGAAATGGGAGTGAGAACGGGTTGCAGAGACACTAAAAACTGACTGAAGTGGTCAATTTAGTGTCACCTGGTGGTGACTGATGATACAGAAAAGATGTTTATCTAGTAATTAGACTGAAACGCAATAGATCATAACACACACATTACACTGATTTAGATTCATTTCCTAAAGACTCACCCTTAGCCTAAGTGTAACTGCTACTTGCCTAATCCTAACCCATTATTAAAATCTGATGTTTTACGTTATGAGGAGGTATTTTGTTCCCAAAAGAAAGGCGAGTCCCCACAATGTGACTGTAAACAGATTCATGCCTCCCCCAACCACACACACACACACACACACACACACACACACACACACACGCACACACACACACACACACCTTACCATATAAGGATGCTGAAGGCCACAAACACACAGAAGAAGAGGCTCACACAGCTCTGTTTGATGATACTATAATGATGTTTACCAGTACTCATAATGCAGAAATAGAATTATGAATATAAAATCAATCAGCTTTGATGTCAGCAGGAAAGTTTAAAACTAAACAAGACGATTACGGACTAAATGGCCTTGGTAGCGGTGGTAGCGACCGATCGGGGGGATGAATGGAAGGTGAACAACTATTTGAAGATTTAATGAAGTGAATTTCTGGCAAGCAAACAAATACGCCACCTGTCAGATTCCTCTGCTAACTGGATGACTCTTTCACAGGAACTACATTTTTAAATTACAACTTCACGTATATGTATTCATTTTCTTTAGCAGCAAAGGCTTTTCATATGAAGCGCATCTTGGCTTTTGTAGCCTCTCCAGACAGCAGCACAGCCGCTGGTATTATTAGTCCTATAATATCAGCGTACGTATGAGTCTGAAAAGGAATCAGTTACTGTACTGGAGGCCTGTCAGCAAATTATTAAATCCTTTATTCAAAGATTTGCAGATTTCACAGTGAGACTGCAATAAATCCATAATCTTTTTGGAGGAGCAGTCATCAGACATCAAGTGTTACTAAACTATTTCTACACATTATTATGAGACATTTGTCTCCTCAGAAAGACGCTGAGAGGACAGACAAACCCTCCATCCTCATGTCTCTGCGTTGGGAGGAAGTAAAGGAGGGAGTCAGGTGATGTATGAAGTCAGCATCAGGACATCCGAGCGGATGAATGGATTAAAAACAGTCATCCAGGCAACGTATTCTCACACAATGGGTCGCATGAAATCTTACTATCTTACTTGTTCATTGGTTTTCCTACGAATGTCCAGCAACAGATGTTGATTTCTGTTTGTTACATGGATACTGTCTTTTCAAAATAAAATTACATCTTCACAAGAAACAAATCCCTTAAATTTAGGCAACAGATCTCCTTAGGTTGAGTCAAAGATTGTGGCTTTTGCTGAAGGTAACTCTGGAAATGACGTTACTTAAAGCAGCAGTGGGTAGAAATGGAGCAACATGATGAAATCCTGACAGCTCATGCAAATCATGCAGCTTTGTAAAGTCCTCTCTGCTTTAGTGTCTCAGCCAGCAGCCCCTCGGCTGTCCTCTCCTTCTCATCTCCACACAGCTTTCTGGATCTTTCTGCAGGTTCTGTCTCAAAGTGATGTTCTAGTTGTTTTCTTTGAATAGATCCATATGTTTGTTGCAAACTAAGCTCACAGCTTTACAGCCAATCTCCGTGAAAAAATACTTAGCAGGCCATGAGTTGTTATAGACGTGCAGCCTCTGCAGGAGACGCTACTTCAATCATCACTAACATCAGTTCACATCAGTGTCAAGTGTGACAGGAAGAAGAACACTAACAATACTTAGGAATTTCAAAACAAAAGCTATTTTCTTTACTGTTTTTTAGCGTCATAGGTAAAATTGTGTGGTTTGTCTGAGACCTTCTGGGCCGGACAGAACCATCACGAGGGCCGGATCTGGCCCGCGGGCCGTATAATGCCCAGGTCTGTTATAGAGGGAACGTAGAACATCATAGTCTGACCAAAACCATGCTGTGGGAGGAGGCAGGATGGAGGTAGCAATGTGCCATAAGTTCAAAGTCAACATTTCACCTGGCTGACTGACTGCTCGTATCCACCAATCAGGACAGAGCTAGTGGGACGTGTCAGCGAGTCAGACGAGTCTATTTGGTGGCAGTGTGAGGTGAGGCGTGGGCGAACGTGTCTGTGTGACGGCCGATTTCCCAGCTGACTGATGGTGTTTTGAATGACTGATGAGGGGATGATCTGGTCGAGTGCGTCGGCGTCCCTGAGCTGATAGACTGAACTCCTCCTCAGTTTACAGGCTGAATATCAAAGTGGCCCTCTCTCCCTCCCCCTCTCTCTATCTCTCTCTCTCTCTATCTGTATCTCTCTCCCTCTTTATCTCTCTCCCTCCCTCTCTCTCTCCCTCGCTCTATCTCTCTCTCTCTATCTGTATCTCTCTCTCTCCCCCTCTCTCTCTCTCTCTCTTTCTGCCTCTGTTTCTCTCTCTTTCTGTCTTTCTCTCTCTCTCTCTCTCTCTTTCTCTTTGTCTCCTCTGTTTCTGTCTCTCTCTCCCCCTCTCTCCCTTTCCCTTTAACTCCATATCACCTGTTCTTTCTCTCTACATGACATTTATTCTGACCTTGTCTGGTATTTTACCTCTTTTTTGACTTTGTTCTACTTTTTGATTCCATCCCTTCTTCAGATTCCTTCTTACCTTTTTACAACGATCTCTCCCATTAACCCCTGAGACCCAGGCTGAGGCTCTAGCACAGTACAGTACAGTTCTAGGACTAAGGTGCAGACCTGAGGAACCCAGTGGAACCATGTCGGTGAGGAGGCTAAACAACGCTCCAGTGGGCTAAATGATGGATCTGAGAATTTCTACATACTGGGTCCCAAAACAGTCCTGAACCCCATAAACTGGGTCTCAGAGTAAAGCTGAGACTCTGGTGGATCAATGAGTCCACCTGGATTCATGTGTGATGATGTTAGTCCCCATAGGAGCCATTTCATTGATCACTGTAGAAAATGACCTGTGGTGACCTCTAGGATAAAACTACTACTACTAATAGTACTACTACTACTACCTCTAGGATAATCACAGCCTCTACTACTACTACTACTACTACTACTACTACTACTACTACTATTACTACTACTACTACTACTACTGCTGATCCCAGCTGACATTGGGCGAAGGCAGGTTTCACCCTGGACAGGTCACCAGGAACCACTCTATCTGACATCTAAAGACCCCCTGGACCCCCCTAAAACCACTAAAACTGCTCTATTGTGGATCTCAGAGGGCCGAGCAGTATTTGATGAGTTGGGAGTGAGACTGGCTTGCACACTGTTATGCCCTGCTGCTGTATCGCTGTGTTTGAGAAGAATTCAACTTCCTGCGTCATTAATATTCAATGAGAAATGCCTGAGACAACACCTTGGATAGAGGGATGAGTGAACTAATCCATAGCCCTCAGCTAAGGACAGATAACAACACAACAGCACAAGGACACAGAGACAACAAAGATGTCCACACATAAATCTGGTTTCTATTATCCCTTCCTTTTACTACAGAGAGAACAGAGACCAAACCATAAATCTCAGGTCATCGCCGTCAGCGTGTGTTCATTTCTCTAAATGCTCCATGAAAATCCATCAGCGGCCTCCATGCACTGCAGCTCTGCAGGAGGGATGGTCACTAGAGAGTCAGAGGTGATGGATCGCTGAGGCAGGTCTGCTCTGAGATATGTGGCTCTAAATCAAAGCGTTAAACTCAGACACGACAGAGGAGGAATAGAGCGGAGATAGATGAGAGAGACAAAGAGAGAGGTAGAAAACCATTTAAAGGATAGTGACTCTGCGATTAGATAAATGTAAAGTTAGATTACGTTGTCCTTACAATTTCATTTGTCAGAAATAAGACCTAATATGATCCCATTTAGCGCTCCTCTCTTAGCTGACTTTTTCCAGATCAAATTACAGCGAACGTGAGTAGAAGAGCATCATTAGACCTCATCGCTCAAACATGAACAGCACACTTGAGAATGAATGCAAAAGTAGAAAGTGACAGAGGAGGCAGCAGCCATTATGGCCAAGTGAGAGAGTCAATCATACAGATAAGAGCCGGAGTTGCCACCAAGAGACACATTAGAAGAAATTAAATGAGCCAGTCACACCTGAATGTAATGTGGCAAACAGTCTGGGGAAATCAATGGTGACTGACAGGAAGTCAGGCAGCCCCTCACTGCTTCTTGAGTCTATATCTTCTGTTCTCTGTATACTACTGCGGTCGCTTTGGTTCACTCAGGGCTTAATAAGAAACAACCACATTTTTTATTATATATATATATATATATATATATATATATATATTCACGTGGATTATAATGTAATATGTGTTTCCATGTTAACAAATATCTCTCATTAGTCTTGTAATGTTTAGGCAACAAAACCATTTAGACAGGTTGGGCTTAAAATAAAAAAATTCATAGTAAACTACATATATATATATATATATATATATATATATATATATATATATATATATATATACACACACACACACACACACACACATATATTGTCACATTAAAATAACTCTACAACACTTTGGACACAAACTCCAGCTTTCAGAGTATCACACTGCTCAGCTTTCTCAAGAAAATTTGAAAGGAGGCTCCGACTGATCGTTGAACCTCGGATTCAGGAGAAGCAATGCAGATTCCAGCTCTTTACCCTCGCAGGGCTGTTGGAGGGGTCATGGGAGTTTGCCCATCAATCTAGAGCGTGTCCCCCAGGAAGTCATGTAGGGGGTACTGTGGGAATATGGGTGTCAGAATGACATTTAGCAGCTGGATGATGCAGTAACAAAAATGCCAAAGTGAAGGTAAGGTGTACCAACCGTGTGTTGAGTCTGCAGCTCAAACAATAGAGCAGCAGAAAGAGGTCTGACCAGCAACACAGACAGATAGAAACTGGATGTATACAGTTTACTGTATAGCACGTACATGTTACTGAACTTACACAGAACACTAATGAACTATTGTTCATCAATTACCAATATGTTGCACAAACGTTGTTGTCGGAGCCTGATCTAACTCCACTCTCTTTCAGGAGGAGCCGAGCACAAACCACAGCACCTCGCTATTTAAAACGTTCAATGAATACACCATAAATATTCAATAAATAGCCCATACATACCTAATACAAAATGTGTAAATATGCAATGTGTAAAATAAAATGCCCTGTGCAACTCTTGCTAATAAAGTGAAAATATTGTTTCCAAAGTGTAAAGTTTCGTTAATAATGTGCAAAGCTAATTTATTTGTTAAAAGTGCAAATACAAAACCTAACTGTGCAGTATTTACAAGACCAATGCGTCAGTCTCTAGTAGCAATGTGCCCTTCATTACATCAGGGTACTAGCCATCTGGTCCTGGTATAACCAAAGTGAGAGCTGTGACCATATACTCAGCGTCGCCACACATGACGCCAAGAACGGTGCTGCGATTGGATGGAAAATCACTAACAAACTCCTGCCCTTCATACGCTGTCTGGAGAGGGGGGGCTGTCTTTTCATCTGCCTCCTCCCCTGATAAAAAGAGTGCATTTTTTCAGTTGTTCAGCTCTGTTTGGATCAAAATCTTGAGATTCTGAAAAGTGAATGGAGTCAATTAAAGTCCTGTTGGCTTAAGTGGGATTAAGAGGACGTCTCTCAGTGTCACAGGTGATTCACAGGAGACGGTGTCCAAACATTAAGAGGACAGCAGTGTCACGATGAATCGGAGGAAAGGCTGCAGGAGTGAAGAGAGGTCAGAGGCCCTGACAGAAAAACACAGCAGCGAGAGAGAAAGGAAGGCATGAAAATGAGACATTTCCATTAACAGGGAACAAGTCATTGTCCATAATGATAACACCACAGATGATAATCTTCACAGAAACCACAGTGACGTCTGCATTCGGCTGTTCCCTGGACTGAAGAACCCTGTTATCAGCAGAACATGATGAATATGAATGTTGCACAGCTGTCTAGACATAAACAAGGTTCTGTTTAAAATCAGATGCTCAAATTAAACGCAGCCCCTCAATTAGGCGTCTGAACAGTTTGTGTCATTTCCTGTTTGATGCCACATTGCTGTCTGCCTGTCTGCTAGTTTAGCCGTTAAGCAATTAACTGTTTTCAGTGCAGTTTGAAGCAAACTTAATTCCACGTTGTCTCATTAATTCAAGAGACCGTTGACCTTCCAAACTCAGCTCCCACTTCAACAATTTCACCAGCTAATTGACTTTTAAAAGGGGAAAAAAAAAATACTGATGGTGATTTTCGAAGGTAGTGTGCAGAGAATGAAACATTTCCGGCATTGCCAGGCTTTTACCGTCGGTCCACTTGGCTCTACAATTATTATTCTCAATTCGTCCTGATGGGTTTAATGCTTTCTGTGCTGATTATTTGCTGTGAGCATCGGATGTCTCTTCCTCCTGTGTGCGCCACACCTGCAGTAGAAAAAAGTTCAGCTTTTAGCAGCTTAATGATCAGCGACTTTTGCTCTGCTCAGTCGGCTGAAAAGACTACAACTAAATGAGAGGAAAGCCTCATCTCAGAGCCAGCTGGGAGGAACATTAGTTGGGTGATTGGAGTTTGAGATATACAGTTTGTTTTGTTTATTACCTGAATGTAACAGCTGGTGATGACGAGTATTCATAGCTTGCTGGCACACAGCCGATTAACAGCAATGCTTTAGTGTTTCAGGGTGAAAAGGAACTGTGGTATGTCGACATTACAGCTTCAGGTTCTAGTGTAAAACTGTAACTCACTGGCATTATCAGGGGGGCCATCAAGTCATTTCGCCAACCGGAAATCAGATTTTACCTCAAATGGCATAATGTTGACTGTGCAGAGGCGAGCGGTCTCTTCTTAGACGGGGAATTAGACGTTTTCATGTCTATCAGGTAACGTTTTCATCTGTTTTTGTAATAATGTTTATATTAGCATGAAATTTAGTGACGGCGTTATATCTTCAACAAATGGACGACAGCTAGAGGACTTTATCTGCCTGAAGCTGTTTTTTTAGAGACACTGGACATGATGAAGCTCTTGAGCCCGCAGCATGAACTAAGTAAGATAAACTATTAAATTATTTACTCTTTTATTCATGGTAGCTACTAGTGGTGCAGTGGTTTCAGCCCACGGTTCGGTTTGTATTATGGTTTTTGGGTCACGTTTGGTTTGTTCTGCACTTTAGCGAGAAGACAAACCATTTCCAATGTGTTTGATCTCAAGAATATATCAATAGATGGTAATGAATGATATACAGCAGTTTGTGAAACAGTAATGTGATCATGCGTATCCAGTGGAAGAGGTGACCAGCTTAGGTCCTGAGTCAGTAATCAATGAGGGTGATCAATTGATTTAGAGAAACAGACTGGGATCTACCATCACACCAGTCACTTAGTCATGAACATGAGGAGTGAGACAAAGTGCATTAGTGGGGGGAGTAGAGTAGCTTAGCAGTGAGCATCAATACTACAAGAGGTTGAAGAGATAATCATTAAGAGTAATAGACAGTAATTGATCAGCTGTGCTCCTGCAGAAAATGTTGGATAAAGGATTGCAGAGGATCACTGATGGTCTCGAGCTTCACCAGTACGGCCCCGCGGAGATCAGCTCTGATGTTTCAGGAGTGAAGCTGCCGTTTCCCCACTACTCAAAGTGTTTATCATTTTGAAGTCATTAAAGACAGATTAGATGAAAAAGACAGTTCATGTTCTACTCAGGAGTCTCATCAGCTTCTGAAACAACATAATAAATATCATGGGTCACTGAAACCTCCACTGAACGCTTCAGGAGCTTTTTAGGGCGGGATGAATCACATTTTAGTGGCGAGGAATCTCATTTTATCTGTGACTGAGAAACTTTATCACAGCTTTTTTTCTTGGCATTAACCAACATCACAGCAAATGAACATCATCACTTTAAGAAGAAGAAGAAGAAGATCTACCTTTATTAGTCCCACAATGGGGAAATTCAATTTACACTCTGTTAAACTCATACATGGTACATGCAGACCTGAAACACACATACATGCAGTAATGGAAAGGTGTCAGAGTGAGGGGGCTACTCCTGACAAGCGCCCCGAGCAGTTGGGGGTTTGGTGCCTTGCTCAGGGGCACCTCGGCAGTGCCCAAGAGGTAAACTGGCAACCTCTCCAGCTACCAGTTCACACTCAGTTTTTGGTCCATGTCGGGACTTGAACCGGTGACCCTCCGGTTCCCAAGCTAACTCCCTACAGACTGAGCTACTGCCGCCCCTAGCACTCAGCACCACATGTGAATGAGCTACAACATAATCTGTGTGAACATTCACACACACTATGTGCATCAATCCAGCACACTGACTATCTGATTGACTAAACTATCTGCCCCATCTCGAGGTCGCTTTATGAAAGTTGTTGCATTAATGATGCTACGGCACAAACATGCCCATTATGTGCTGCTGCTGAGTGGAATTATTCATGTGGTGAAGTTTAAATGTTGCCTTTGCATAGAAAGGGGACAAGTCTGCACCAAAATATGAATGAATGAATATTACTTTATTTAAATACTTGCAAAAAGCACAGGAGCACTGAGATGCTGTTTGCTTGGCAGTGCAGTTAAAGGTGCATTTCACCCTGTGTGGCATTGGACAAATGTTGGCATTTCTGCAAACCATGGATCGCTTCAACACATTGAAGCGACTTTTCTGAAACACAAATATGTTTCCCATCAGCGTCGTGTCACGCTTGGAGAAACAAACAATGGCACTTAGTCAATGCTGTGAAATGATGGTAAGATTTAGGCAACAAAACATGTTGTTTAAGGTTAGAGAAACGATCATGGTTTATGTTCAACATATCAACGTAACACAACAACCATAACACCAACCTTAACCCCGCCCGCCCAGTATGTCTCTTTTCACTATTTAAACTACATCATTTACTCTGACTGAATGCAAAAACGTCAGCATTCAATGCGTGCCTGGTTTGTGGATTTACAGCCTGATCTCACGCCGGTTTTGACATGTCATTTGTACGGCACGCATGTATCTGCAGTTCAGTATAGGCAAGAGAAAACCAATAACTTACATACAAGAAAGTCTTTGCTGACAAAGGCTTCATTTCAGCAGTGATATCACTAAATGACTTCTATAAGGGATGAAAATAAATCCGAAGAGGAGCAGAAAAGTTACCCACAACATGAAACTATCCAACATGCCTCTCAAGGTACCACTGACATTTCTCTGACATTTACTCTCCACTCAGGCAACACACACAATGAAGTCGCCTAAAATGGACTGACATTCACTTCTCAGATCACCAATACTGCATCTCAGTCTGTCGATACTGCAGAGAAAGAGAGAACGGAGGGACAACTTCCTCTAAAATACTCCTGTAACATTAGAAACACAAAGAGAAATATGAGACAAAGAGGTCAAACAACAATTCAAGAGAGGTGTATATTAGCGCTGGATGTTACTGCAGACAGGATGTGATAAGAGTACGCACATTTACAGTCTGGAGATAATGAGAGCAAGGTTAGGCCAATAAATCATTATATTATAGTTGTATTATTGTTATATTATCGTTGGCAAAGCCCAAAAGCCCTTGACTCAACTTCTTTACAGAAAGGACGAGGAACAAAGTGTCCTAGTTTCCATCCTCCTTCATCCCAGTTACCATCAATACTTTTAACTCAGCAAAGTGACTGAGAGGATTAAATTCACAGACACTGACGTGAACTGTTTGAATGTGTGATATGACCTTGTCTGGGAGTTTGTTTTACTAACTGCTTGTCTGTTTTTCATGTTGCGTCTTGTATCTGGTGATCTGAAGACAAAGTCCGTCCCTGACGGACAATAGAGATATAGGATATATAAAGATATAGTTGTGTGTCATGTGTCAATTTCTGTTCATCATTTGCATACAGAATTAAAAATAAACTTCTATCTTCACAGGAAACAACTTCCTTAGGTTTAGGCAACAAAACTACTTAATTAGGTTTTGGAAAAAAATTGATGGTTTGGGTTGAAATAACTCTGGAAGCGGCGTAACTCCGGTATGTAACGTAAGTGACACATAAATAAATGTTGACTTCTGCTTTCACACAAGTCTGGTATTTTTTGACCCACTCATCCACCCTGACCTCCTGGCGTTCACCGCTAGTTATATTTCCTGGTTCAAAACTACTTGAATTACATGCAAATTGATTTTGTGGGATACATATGAGTTAGAGAGTATGACACCAGCCTGACACATAAACAGATTAACCATTTTCACAGGAAGAAACTTGGTTAGGTTTGGGAGAAAATCAAGATTTGGGTTAAAATAACTCCTGAGGTGGTGTTACTGAAGTACGTAGTACAGAAGGTATGTGACAAATAAATGAACGCTGATTACATTATTACATTATTACACATTGATTTTGTGAAGTATATACACATTACAGTGCATTACTTTTTGCAGCTACAAACAGAGCGAGAGCAGCCTGCAGGGGTCGTGTTGACACCGCCCATCCATTATTTCAATATACTACAGATGTATTATGCATTTCATGATGTGTGTTGTCCTTTGGAAGGTTTTTCCAGGAGGAAAGTGTTTCTGTTATTTCTAGAGTTATCTCAGCAACATGCAACGTGGTGTTTTGAGGTCTAATAAAGCAGAGCAACCCCGGCATTTATCTCCGCTCGGTGCATTTAACGAGCGCTGCAGTCTGCCGGGTCCCCTCTGATTTGAAGGTGCATTAATTGGCCACTAGGGGGCCAAAGAATCCAGTTCTTATGGATACAGCAGAGACGAGGCAACATTCACACTAATGTGTGAACCCTGTACAGAGGAAATATATAACGTTGTGGCTGACACTGTATTGATTATATTTTGTGAGGTGTGTTATGCATTGTTTCCAGTTACACCCAAGGAAAACAAAGCACTAGGCCACCCCTACCAGACAACATTAAATACATGCATCAGTCTGTGATATTGTCACCACCCACATTAGCTTTGTGCCAATAGAAACTCTGATATGATCAAGACACATAGCAATAAGCTCATTATTTTTAAGTTGAAACACAAACTGACAGACTTAGATAAATAAGTTTAAATATCTGGATGTATTAGGACTTTAGCTGCTGTTAATTATCTGCAAGATCAATTACTTGACGTATATATACTGTCATGTGCAGTCCAAATGCAAATTGAATAAATTGACTGTTTTATGGTGTATTAATGGTATTAAAATGATTCAAAATGAAAAGCGGTCCTGTTTATCACAATGAAACAGGTCTGAAGCATTTAGGTTGGACAGTTTTAGAATATAGAGGGGCCCGTGGAAATTTAGTAAGGGGTCCCGGGCCCCCCAAAAGGTTTGAGAACCCCTGACTGAAGCAAACCAAACTTCAAACCTAACGTTGTTGGTTGCTTCGGCAGAGCAGGATCATGTCTGGAAGACTATTAATGAAAATCAGGAAACATCCTTCAGAGCTTTTCCCTCCAGATGGTCAGAAACACTTAACGGAGGCTCGTCGAGATCTAATGTAATATACTGTACATCCTGTGCTACAGTACTAACGCTCTCTAACACAAAGAGAGAAACTCTGCTAAATGATTTTGTACTTGACTCGTTCTGGTGCAGATCCTGATCAGAGAGATAAAACATGCTCTCAGTGGGCTACTCAGCACTGCTGGGAGCACGCAGCCATTGGAAGGAATGAGGAAAAATAAATTATCCATGTGAGAAGAGTGTACTCACACCCTCATCAATATTTATACAACGGGGTCCAGTTATTAACTCAATAGGCCCGATTGTTGTTATTGAAGAGGAGTCTTGGGTTTTTTAATTCAGTGTTTTTGTGTCCTCTGTGTGTGTGTGTGTGTGTGTGTGTGTGTGTGTGTGTGTGTGTGTGTGTGTGTGTGTGTTTGTCCAGCTTGCTCTAGGAAGCAGCATCACCTGATGCACACTGAGACTGACAGAGTCTGCACATGTATTTAATCTGTTGTGGTTTAGTAACTTCTACCAGCAGCGCGACCAGCAGGCTCATTTCGTTTCACTGTTGGTTTTTTTTTGTCTCAGTAGTTCAGCTGTTCCTGTGTGGATGCTGCCCAAGTTTCATTTGAGGAATCACCATGTTTCCGTCGTTCACATCTTAGTGTTGTATCCTAAGTATTGCATCCTAAGGACAGTATGGAAACAGTAAAAATAAATAAAATGTCCTCAGTTGCTCAGGGCGGCAGCAGCTCAGTCAATGGGGACCTGGCTTCAGGTCCAGAGGGTCGCTTGGGTAAGTCTGGACTGGTAGCTGGAGAGGGGTTTGCCTCCCGGGCAAACACCTCTCCACACTTCTCCAGCACCAACCCTCCAAACTGCTGTGAATGCTAAACTCTGTCTCCGGACAGCATGAAACACGGCCGACACCGGCTGGCATGAAAGAGCAATTCAAACTTGAAACTGAAACAAATTCCTGAGGACTTTTCCTCATTATTTCCAGTCGATGGTTGGATGGCCGAGGCGACTTGTTTTGTTTCAGAATCACAACCTGCACTTCTTCTAGTCATTACTACGAGTCATTACCGCCATGCGTAACGCGTAGCCTACATCATCAACCTCAGACAAAACTACGCGATAGCCATGTTTACTTTTCATTCATTTCTTTTTTGTGATGTTTCAAAAGTCTGCTCAAAAATTTGCTTCATAATTGAATGGAAAAAGTCAACACTGAGATAAAGCACAAAACAGAAACCAATCTTCCTCTAACCTTAATCACAATGTTTTAAACCTGATGCAAACCCCAGTCTGCAGAGTCCCAGCATTTCTTACATTTTTGTGTACAGTTGTGGGATGAAACTAAGTACATTTTCTTGAGTACAATCTTAAGATACTTCATTTTATGCTGCTGCAAACTTCTACTTCTACATTTCAATAAGCAAGCTGTTCTCTGACACTGTTCCTAGTTAGACCCGCGAAAAGTAAATACACTTTCATACGTATATATTACACAAAATCAATTTGTAGATAATAGAGAACAAGGATGAAATCAGGAGGTCGGGGTGGATGGGTGGGTCAAAAAAACAGCCAGGAAACCAGCATTGGTGTCCCGTGTTAAACCAGAAGTCATTTATTTGTTGCTTAACTTCTGTATTTAAGTTACAACACTTCCAGTGTTATTTTAAACCACACCAGTCTTTTCCTAAACCTAACTATGTTGCTTTTGTCATGAAACATCCACACATAACTTCTGTTTTGGAGTAACTTAACCAGGATCTTTCTCTAACCCTATGTATTTTGTTTCCTAAGCCTAATTAAGATGGAAGTTCATTTTAAAAGACTAGAACGTACGTTGACACTGGACATTTGTAGAAAAACACACAAAAATGAGCCAAAACGTTTGTAAGATATCATAGAAACCAGAATACTTTGCAGTGAGATATACTGTAGTTTTTACTCCACTACATTTACATTAGTTACTATACTTTTCAGCTGCAACATTCAATCAAAATTTTACAACCAGCAGTTTGGGGAATCATTTTAATAACCACAATTGTCTACTGTGCAAAATGTTTGGTTTAATTTCTATAGTCCAGCTGGGAGCTGGTTTCTGCCTGACCGCTCAGGTTGCTGCCCTGCTGGACTCGGTTCGACTGATGAGTCCACAGATCTCCGCAGTTAGGCCACGGAGGCAACTGTTGTGGATGAGATAAAGCACACAGATTTGAGTTTATTTTTCCTCTCCTCCTCCTCCACACAGGAAGGAGTGTTTGTGGGGTTCTTCCTGGCAGGATGCAGCAGGTGGAGAAAGAAGCGCTCCTTGTGGAGGACAGAAGGTGGATAATCAGGCTCCCCTGTGCTGACGGCGGCTGAAAACATGGAGGCTTGTTAGGAAATCACTGTGTATTTGTGAGAGAGATTATTCAGATGTATAGGTGCCTTTGAGCCTGTGTGGGTGAAAATACACTCATTTATTGTTCCTGTGTCCTCCCACGCTCCACAGATCACTGGAGAGGTTTCCGATATCAGACTCACACTATCGATTAGCGGCTTCTCTCGTCTTTACCTCCGTCCTCTCCTCCACCTCTCTGGCCATCATGCAAATTAGCTCTGTCTTTTTTAATCCACCTGTCATCCCTCCATCCCATCACCTCCTCCTCTGTTGTTTCTCTCCTTTCATCTGTGCTCTCTGGCCGGCTTTGGCTCCTCTCCTCTCTCTTATCATCCCTCTCTCTCTCATCACGCCATCATGCTTTTAGATAGCAAACTCTCCTGAGGGCCTGAGTGACTCATTTCTGGCCACCAATGAGGGAAAGAAGAAGTTTTTAATGTGTTTCTATTTTCATCACCATTGAAATACCACGGCAGGACATGATCTTAGACGCCACTGGAACCATGTGTCAGCTTAAATACTTCAGACATGTTTCACAGTGAAACACATTTCAATTTCAATCGCGTTAAGATAAAATGAGGTGATCCTTTATTAGTCCCACAGCGGCCTAATATGCAATGCTACAGGATATTAATCCCACTTCTATACATTTAAAACAGGGTGATTTTATTCAAACTGCCTTTAGCTGTGAGAACATGAACAGTAACAACACGACTGACATTGTCCTAATAAATCCAGATATTTAAACTTACCAGTCTAAAGCTGACTTTCAGTGAGTGCTTCAACTTCAAAATAATGATTATTGCTGTGTGTCACAATCATATCAGTGTGGGAGTAATGGACACATTATGCTTGTTTATTGGCACAAATGGTCCCCATCTGTAGATATGGACTTTTTAATGATGCTGCACAATTTTATAATTTATAGCCTTTTTTTTTTTTTTTTGTGGTCCTTGGGCGTCCCTCGACCCCACTTTGAGAATCACTAGGTAAATGGACTAAGAGGGGAAACCGCTGATATTGAGACGCTTCAGTGGGCATGTAACAAAATGTAGATGCATTGTGGGACGTGTAGTTTAAGGACACCGTACTTCTGTAATGCAGCATAAAATCAAATCAGCATAATATATTCTTTGCAAGCCTTCATGGGCCACATAAAATGAGGTGCCGGGCCTAATTTGGCCCGTGGGCCTTGAGTTTGACACATGTGATCTAAAATATAAGATTTTATGATACAGACACACTGTTGCTGCAAGAAGCCCTCATACCTAAACAGCAGAATTGGTCGTTTGCCGATGATTTCTCCAAATCGACATATGTAACTGTTCTATTTAACACTATGAAACAAAACCACTTGGTTTAAATCCACATTTCATGTCAACTTTGACTAAATTAGTAATAAACAGACTTTTGCCTCCACCAATATCTCATTTTTTCCCCATCATGGCTGGTATATATTTTCCTCTCCTGGCAGGTCGTGAAGCCGTTATCACCAACCTGAAGCCACCTCGCTGGACCCCTCACCGCCCGAATCTCTCAAAAGCCAGAGTGAAGCCTGAACTTCCAGCATGCTGAAGGTATTGGAAGCAGCATGGCGTTGCTTCTTTGCAATTCTCTTTCCAGCTGGAACCCAGATGGAAACAGAGCCCAAATCAAATACCCACAATCCCCTGGGCGTGGAGAGGGAGCCTGGCAGTGTTAGATTAGATGTAGCTGTGTCAATAATACAGCACTCACATTGGCAGTCACCAGGAAAATAAATCTGTTCACCTACTGTAGGTGATAACAACGCTCAATGAAATATTACAGAGGGAGGGATATTCTTTAATAAAGCATCATACTTAAAGCTACACCTATATTCACAGTAGAGTATCCGATAAGACTCATTTACTGGGGTGTTCATGTATTAGATAAGGAAGAGAAGGAGAGGATGAAAACTGAAGACATTCATTTCAGAAATGGAAAACAACATGCTGACAAGGAGGGGTGTGATGGGAGAGAATAATGGGAGGAGATAAAGAGAGAGGGAGGTGGAGGAGGAGGGCACAGAGCAGGCGGGGAACAGTGGTTATTATTTCTCAAAATCTTTATCTTCTTCCTTTCTAATCCACCACATACTCTGCTGCTGTACACTCGCTCCTCACTCCTCCATTCACCTCTGTTTCCCATTCTGTCTCTTCAGAGGGAACTGTGGACGGCAATCACATCAGTTTCTGTTGCTTTGAGACTTTAAGGTTTTGTTTTCTTGAGATTACTCTTGATGCAACCTAAACTGTCCTTGTGTAATCATTAAAAATGATTTGGCAATCTTCAAATGATCTATAATCAGCAGAGAACGCTCTCTTGTCAGGCTAGCGCCGTGTTTCAAATGACACTGTTGATTGGTCGGTTGGGTATCGTTTGCTTGTATCCACAGACTGAATATAAGCAGTAACATTGTCACTATGAGATCATTGAGGACTGACATTTTGAAACTTCGAGTTTGGCATGTAGGCCGTCGCCATCTTGTGTTTTTGCACGCAGAGGTGCACGAGAGGACGGAGCTGATGTACGGCTGTACACTGTTTGCTTCATGTCTGCTCATTATCTGCCTTTAATTACAAGGTCACTCTCTTCATTATCAGAAACAAATCAAGCTCAACCCCAGTATTATGTAATGAAAAACTAAACATAAAAGTTATTATCCTCATGACCTTGAGACCTGGCAGACTACTGGAAACCAGTTTGACGTTTCAGGTTATTAAGTCTCAGATATGCTCAGAGACGTTGCTGGTTGACATGCCTCTTTGTGTCGGAGGTCAATCCAATCATTATGCATTAGCATTTACACTCATGACATGTATTGATGAGTGGGAGAGCACTAATTAAGAAACAACCCATCAGCAGTAATACTGATTGAGGCAAGACTAACCATTAGTTAACATAAAAAAACACTGTCTGAAGCTATTATTACAGACACAAACAAATGCAACCCTATTATTAATGCACATATAATGGATTCAATGGAAGTAGATGCCATTCTTCTTGAGGCTTTTCTCTTTATTTTTTACCACTGTTACAGTTTACAGTTGAATATGCAGAAAGCGTGTGCATCAAAAGTCTAAGAAGAAGAAGAAAATCTATTTTCCTGCAAATAACAATAGAGGACAAGTAGAAAAAATGCTTTCAAATAGCAGTGAACTAGCTTCACTTTCACTCATGTGAAATCATGAAACATCCCTTTATTCTCTTCCATAATTGTTGCTGAACGTTTTGTTGTTTATCATATCCAGACAAACTAATGCAATGTGTCCTGGATCCTCAGAGGGTTTTTCTGTCTTTACTATCCTCATTCCACAGCGAGGTCAGCGGTCAGGATCACCCAGAGAATAAAATCTCTGGTTAGGATTTAGAGTCGAGCATGAATCAGCGGGGTGGACTGCACCAAATCATCCTGCTGAAGGAGGCTCGTCGCTGCATCACCCTGCTGCCATGAGCTGTCAACACCAGCTATGTTTGAGATTTGTTACGTGAAACCACGCAGACATCCACAATACCCGCAGACTAATGGATCACCTGAACGTCACTGTTAGTCTTTGAACTGCAGTTGTGTTTTGTGAGGATGTGTCATCAGTTATCACCAAAGTGTATGTAACTCTCAGTAGATGGTACAGTAAATACTGACATTACTGGCCAACTGTGAAAGTAAGTTTTACAGTTCGCCAGTAATGAACAGAAGGGTACATGCCATAACTCGAGGAGGCATGCAACACACCCAAGACTGAAAAAAATCAAGGCCGACATATTCCAGCATCAAGCAAAGTGAAAGAAAAGCTCATTCCTAAAATAAACTAAAGAATACCTCCCAAAGCAAATGCAAAGCTCTCAATCTACCGCTCAGTCTTTGTTCCTGCTCTCACCTATAGTCATGACAGCTGGGTCAGGACCCAAAGAACTAGATCGCAGGTACAAGCAGCCAAAATGGGTTTTCTCAGAAGGGAAGCTGACATTCATGAAGGACTTGGAGAAGAGCCACTGCTCCTTTATATTGAAAGGAGCCAGTTGAGGTGGTTTGAGCATCTGGTAAGGATGCCTCCCCAGGCGCCTCCGCAGGGAGGTGTTCCAGGTACCACCAGCTGGGAGGAGACCCCGGGAAAGACCCAGGACTAGGTGGAGAGATTATATCTCTACACTGGTCTGGGAACACCTCGGGATCCCCCAGTCAGAGCTGGTTAATGTGGCCCAGGAAAGGGAAGTCTGGGGTCCCTGCTGGAGCTGTTGTTGTTCTGAGTAATTCTGGTTGGGAGCAACTCTAAAACAAGCAATGGACAAATATGAAAGTCATTTTGCAGAACATGAACTGTTCATGTGAGAGGGTTTGCCTTTGGGAAAACTGCATTCATGGTTTCTAAACAAAGACAATATTTGTGTCACATACAGTACGCTGCTGCAGTAAGATGAAAGATTCAGACAACATATCAAACAATGCTGCATAAATACAAGGAATACGCACATTTGCATTGAACCATCGACTTCGCTAATCCAAACAACTCGAATAGCACGAGGGTGTTGTGTAACATGTTGTGCAAAAATATGTAAATGGCGTGTCCCGTGTGATGATACGCTGATGACGCCGTTGTTTACATCCAAGTGCTGCAGGAAAAACAGCCTGGAGCCAAACAGAGGAGGTGTGGAGGAAGTGGATAGATAGATAGATAGATAGATAGATAGATAGATAGATAGATAGATGATGTAGGGATGAAGATGAAAGAGTAAAGGACGGCACACAGAGGGGACAGCAGGGGAGGGATTGTGGGAATAATACTGGTCTGTTCACTCAGTATCTTAACAGATGGCACCCTCACACACATGCACACTCTGTCTCTCACATGCACGTGCATACGCTCACGCTGTGCGCACCAGAACGAGCAAACACACACACACACACACACACTGGCTGCATTTCAGAGGATGGACAGTGAGTGTGTACGTCTGGGTTTATTTCTGGGTGTTTCTATGAGTGTGTATGTCCACGTGCCTGGGTGGGTGGAGTGTGTGTTTGTGTGGGTAAAGCTCCACAGGACAACTTCCTTTTTCTGTTGTCGTTTTACTGCTTTTGCTTTTTTCTCCTCTTTTACTGTGAATTAAAATGTAGGAACAGTGAGGATTACTACATCACTGTTCTTGAGAAATTTGCTGCATTAAGATATCAGACGTGCTCTGATCTTATTTGTTATTTTCCAAGTTTTACTTGATCATATTTCATTATCATAATAAAACTACTCTATTTGGAGTTAAAATTATACAGTTTAGTTGTATTTTATTGATTTTCTCCTGATCACAGTGGTAGAATGTGATGATCTACAGGGTCAACGTCATGGCCAAAGGCTCCACTGTGTTCACATAGTCTCCTGTAGTGGATCTCAGGAGGATTTTAGAGTCTGATTCCCTTTCTAGAGCTAGAAAACCCATCTGGCACACTTTGGGTATCCAGGTGGTTTCTGGGTCTGTCTGGGAGAACCACAGCTTCCAGCTCCCTGCAGGGCTGAAGAGGTTAAAAGAATTTAACTATGATGTGTGTGTGTGTTTGTGTGCTCCATGTATAAGTTTAACAGAGTGTAAATTGAATTTCCCCCCTGTGGGACTTTTTAAGGTTGATCTTCTTAGATCTTAATATGTTGCTGTTGCATTTAATTTTAGTATTTTAGATTATTTTAGTATTACACTCTCGAAATACATAAATAAATGAAGATGAGATGAGAAAGGTCACTGCATTCAGAAAAAAAAACTGTTGATAGGAAACCTCTAAACAAGTTCAAGTTTTAATATTTCTCAAACTCCCCCGAGACTAGAGTGTGAGTGTGTGTGTGTGTGTGTGTGTGTGTGTGTGTGTGTGTGTGTGTGTGTGTGTGTGTGTGTGTGTTACGTGGGATGTCAGCTGGCCCTCATATATAGAACATGGTTGACTGGACGTGACAATATAAACATCCACTCAACATGAAACTCTCAGTGGACGTGACAGTCTGTCCGCTGACCTCAACTCTGTCTGAACCCACAGTCTGAACCCACAGTCTGACCCACAGTCTGAACCCACAGTCTGAACCCACAGTCTGAACCCACAGTCTGACCCACAGTCTGAACCCACAGTCTGAACCCACAGTCTGAACCCACAGTCTGAACCCACAGTCTGACCCACAGTCTGAACCCACAGTCTGAACCCACAGTCTGACCCACAGTCTGAACCCACAGTCTGAACCCACAGTCTGAACCCACAGTCTGACCCACAGTCTGAACCCACAGTCTGAACCCACAGTCTGACCCACAGTCTAACCCACAGTCTAACCCACAGTCTGACCCACAGTCTGAACCCACAGTCTGAACCCACAGTCTGAACCCACAGTCTGACCCACAGTCTAACCCACAGTCTGAACCCACAGTCTGACCCACAGTCTAACCCACAGTCTGAACCCACAGTCTGACCCACAGTCTGAACCCACAGTCTGAACCCACAGTCTGAACCCACAGTCTGACCCACAGTCTGAACCCACAGTCTACCCACAGTCTGACCCACAGTCTGACCCACAGTCTGACCCACAGTCTGAACCCACAGTCTAACCCACATCTGACCCACAGTCTAACCCACAGTCTGAACCCACAGTCTGACCCACAGTCTGAACCCACAGTCTGACCCACAGTCTAACCCACAGTCTACCCACAGTCTAACCCACAGTCTGACCCACAGTCTGACCCACAGTCTAACCCACAGTCTAACCCACAGTCTAACCCACAGTCTACCCCAGTCACCCACAGTCTAACCCACAGTCTACCCACAACATAAACTCTCAGTGGACGTGACAGTCTGTCCGCTGACCTCAACTCTGTCTGAACCCACAGTCTGAACCCACAGTCTGAACCCACAGTCTGAACCCACAGTCTGACCCACAGTCTGAACCCACAGTCTGAACCCACAGTCTGAACCCACAGTCTGACCCACAGTCTGAACCCACAGTCTGAACCCACAGTCTGAACCCACAGTCTGAACCCACAGTCTGACCCACAGTCTGAACCCACAGTCTGAACCCACAGTCTGAACCCACAGTCTGACCCACAGTCTGAACCCACAGTCTGAACCCACAGTCTGACCCACAGTCTGAACCCACAGTCTGAACCCACAGTCTGACCCACAGTCTGAACCCACAGTCTGAACCCACAGTCTGACCCACAGTCTGAACCCACAGTCTGAACCCACAGTCTGAACCCACAGTCTGACCCACAGTCTGAACCCACAGTCTAACCCATAGTCTAACCCACAGTCTACCCACAGTCTACCCACAGTCTACCCACAGTCTAACCCACAGTCTGAACCCACAGTCTGACCCACAGTCTGAACCCACAGTCTGAACCCACAGTCTGACCCACAGTCTGAACCCACAGTCTACCCACAGTCTAACCCACAGTCTACCCACAGTCTAACCCACAGTCTGCCCACAGTCTACCCACAGTCTAACCCACAGTCAACCCACAGTCTAACCCACAGTCTACCCACAGTCTAACCCACAGTCTAACCCACAGTCTAACCCACAGTCTACCCACAGTCTACCCACAGTCTAACCCACAGTCTGACCCACAGTCTACCCACATCTACCCACAGTCTGAACCCACAGTCTGAACCCACAGTCTGAACCCACAGTCTGACCCACAGTCTGAACCCACAGTCTGAACCCACAGTCTGAACCCACAGTCTGACCCACAGTCTGAACCCACAGTCTGAACCCACAGTCTGAACCCACAGTCTGACCCACAGTCTGAACCCACAGTCTGAACCCACAGTCTGAACCCACAGTCTGACCCACAGTCTGAACCCACAGTCTGAACCCACAGTCTGAACCCACAGTCCCACTTCAGCAGCTTTCTGAACGACTCCGTGTCTCCTCATACAACGGTTCATATGATATCGGATATATAAAGATATATAATGATATAAAGAGTTACTCCTCCTTTTTCATTCCTTTGTTCACATTCAAGACATTGAAGAATCTCCGGAAACACATGTCAATTTCACCTTGTTACATAAACAAAGTCTTTTCAAAATAATCCTGCGTCTTCACAGGAAACAGCTCCCTCAGGTTTAGGCAACAAAACCACTTTGTTAGGTTTAGAAAGAAGTCGTGGGGGGGGTGGTGATGACACTGTAGGAACCTAGAAAACCTGATGAGTCCATCAGTACCAACCAAAGCAGGTTAAATAACGCTCCAAACGCGCTAAATCTTGGTAAGAAAAACCTGTTATGCCCATTTTCAAAGGGGTCCGTTGACCTCTGACCTCCAGATGTGTGGATGTAAATGGGTTCTCTGGGTCCCCACCAGTCTCCCCTTTACAGACATGCCCACTTTATGATAGTCCCAGTCAGTCTGGATCAAGTCCTAGTCAAGTCAGCACTCTGACACACTGACAGCTGTTGTTGCCTGTTGGGCTGCAGTTTGCCATGTTCTGATTGGAGCAGATTATTGATGCTAAAGTCAGAACCTGGGAGGGTTTCTGATCAATATCTGCCATTGATTAGTGCTGTTATTGATTTACAATAATAAATATATACATATATTAACATAAAGCAGCATATTTGTCCACTCCCATGTTGATATGTATATTAAATCTCCTTTTAAGGTGCATTTTGAACAGATAAAAAAGGTGCAATAAATTTGCGATAACGGACAATTATGCAGTTAATCATGATTAAATATTTTAATCGATTGACGGGTGTGTATGTGGTGGCCGTGTCAGTGTGTAGCCTTCACACGTTAATCAATCTTTATATTTTGCACTGATCGTTTTCTTAGTTGGACTCTTTTTTGAGGTTACTGTCTTTGTGGAGTTTAAATGATTTGTTTATAGACTCATGTTTGGGCATGTTTGGTAAGTAGTGGCAGTGTAATAAATATCATCGTTGAGAAGAATAAAAAGTTGCACCTTGAGCTATTTCTGTTTTACACATCTGATTTAAATACCATTAAAACAAGTCAGTTTAGATCTGATTATTTTAGCGTTTGGGAGGGAGAAGAACAGGAGGAGTGACGTGCAGAGCAGGAGGGATGGATGAAGGAGATAGAAGGAGGTGAAAGGGGGAAACAGGGAGAGAGAGAGAGAGAGAGAGAGAGAGAGAGAGAGAGAGAGAGAGAGAGAGAGAGAGAGAGAGAGAGAGAGAGAGAGAGAGAGAGAGAGAGAGAGAGAGAGAGAGAGAGAGAGAGAGAGAGAGAGAGAGAGAGAGGGAGAGAGAGAGAGAGAGAGAGAGAGAGAGAGAGAGAGAGAGAGAGAGAGAGAGAGAGAGAGAGAGAGAGAGAGAGAGAGAGAGAGAGAGAGAGAGAGAGAGAGAGAGAGAGAGAGAGAGAGAGAGAGAGAGAGAGAGAGAGAGAGAGAGAGAGAGAGAGAGAGAGAGAGAGAGGAGAGAGAGAGAGAGAGAGAGAGAGAGAGAGAGAGAGAGAGAGAGAGGGAGAGAGAGAGACAGAGAGAGGGAGAGAGAGAGAGGCGAGAGAGAGAGAGAGAGAGAGAGAGAGAGAGAGAGAGAGAGAGAGAGAGAGAGAGAGAGAGAGAGAGAGAGAGAGAGAGAGAGAGAGAGAGAGAGAGAGAGAGAGAGAGAGAGAGAGAGAGAGAGAGAGAGAGAGAGAGAGAGAGAGAGAGAGAGAGAGAGAGAGAGAGAGAGAGAGAGAGAGAGAGAGAGAGAGAGAGAGAGAGAGAGAGAGAGAGAGAGAGAGAGAGAGAGAGAGAGAGAGAGAGAGAGAGAGAGAGAGAGAGAGAGAGAGAGAGAGAGAGAGAGAGAGAGAGGAGAGAGAGAGAGACAGAGAGAGGGAGAGAGAGAGAGAGAGAGAGAGAGAGAGAGAGAGAGAGAGAGAGAGAGAGAGAGAGAGAGAGAGAGAGAGAGAGAGAGAGAGAGAGAGAGAGAGAGAGAGAGAGAGAGAGAGAGAGAGAGAGAGAGAGGGCGAGAGAGAGAGAGAGAGAGAGAGAGAGAGAGAGAGAGAGAGAGAGAGAGAGAGAGAGAGAGAGAGAGAGAGAGAGAGAGAGAGAGAGAGAGAGAGAGAGAGAGAGAGAGAGAGAGAGAGAGAGAGAGAGAGAGAGAGAGAGAGAGGGAGAGAGAGAGAGAGAGAGAGAGAGAGAGAGAGAGAGAGAGAGAGAGAGAGAGAGAGAGAGAGAGAGAGAGAGAGAGAGAGAGAGAGAGAGAGAGAGAGAGAGAGAGAGAGAGAGAGAGAGAGAGAGAGAGAGAGAGAGAGAGAGAGGGAGAGAGAGAGAGAGAGAGAGAGAGAGAGAGAGAGAGAGAGAGAGAGAGAGAGAGAGAGAGAGGGAGAGAGAGAGAGAGAGAGAGAGAGAGAGAGAGAGAGAGAGAGAGAGAGAGAGAGAGAGAGAGAGAGAGAGAGAGAGAGAGAGAGAGAGAGAGAGAGAGAGAGAGAGAGAGAGAGGGAGAGAGAGAGAGAGAGAGAGAGAGAGAGAGAGAGAGAGAGAGAGAGAGAGAGAGAGAGAGAGAGAGAGAGAGAGAGAGAGAGAGAGAGAGAGAGGGAGAGAGAGAGAGAGAGAGGAGAGAGAGAGAGAGGGAGAGAGAGAGAGAGAGAGAGAGAGAGAGAGAGAGAGAGAGAGAGAGAGAGAGAGAGAGAGAGAGAGAGAGAGAGAGAGAGAGAGAGAGAGAGAGAGAGAGAGAGAGAGAGAGAGAGAGAGAGAGAGAGAGAGAGAGAGGGAGGCTTGGCAGGCAGAGCGAAACACTTTGACACCTCGTCACGCTCGGCCCTGAGACGTCGGCACATCTCAGCTTGTGTGTGAGGAAGAGATGAAGACCAGCAGGCTAATCTGTAGATCAACAGATGGCCACAGCCGTGTGTGTGTGTGTGTGTGTGTGTGTGTGTGTGTGTGTGTGTGTGTGTGTGTGTGTGTGTGTGTGTGTGTGTGTGTGTGTGTGTATAAATATTAGAAACATTAGGGAGGAAAATCAGCAAGATTGAAATGCACAAAAATGAGTTGCTTGCAGGGAGGAATGTGCCTGACAACATTCACACAGCGGTGACGGTAAAAATAACAACTTGTGTGACTGAAACGTGATTTGATTCATCTTCAGATCAACAGCTTCCTCCCTCGCTCAGATGTTTCAGAGCTATAACGGAGCCTCTCTCACGCTCTGCCGTTAGAGGGTAACGATTGCTTATATGATTACTGATAATTAAAAAAATGAAAATAATTACACACTGAACAGGACAGAAGAAAAAACTAATAATTCTGGTAATCTAATGGTCTTCAGTGAGACAACAGAAATATGGAGGAGAACAAAACAAAGGAAACTATGGAGTTCAGTGCTGAACAGCATTAATAACCTTTACCTGAAACAGCTCGACTTTCTTATACATCAGGATAATAATCATTGCTGCTAATCGTGCCGATAACTCACCCTCAGCTGATGTGAGAGTCTCAGAAGGTGCTGGCGTGGAGGTTTTACTGTGTTCATTAAGCCTCATTTAAAGATGCAATAAACTAGGTGTTGTCAGTCCTGTAGGGAGGAGAAGTGATTATTAGAGCACTATGGAAATGTACCATAAAATGAACAATGCTGGCGTTATCTGTTGTCGTTGAACGCATGCATTTCACTAGCTCTTTATTATTTAATCTGTTTTTTGGACAGAGCTGGCTGAAGCTGTGTTTTTGCCAGGACAGTTGTATTATGTGCTTCCTCACTGTTTGCCCTTTAAGTAGACGAGCCCTGTTTCCTAAAACTTCTGTTCCCACTGCATTTTGAATTATGTTTTGAGGGGAAACTAAAATATTTAGTTGTAAACTATGTTTGTTTTTGAGGTATCCAAAAAAAACGTTTCTAATGACAGTCTGCATAGGACCAGTAGTTCAGATGGACATACCATCCTCAGCTCTGTCTGGACATTTTGGACAGATTTTCTGTAACCGTGTGACTTACAACCTAAAACAGGAGAGGATTTATCATCGTGTGGAGCGACGGCTACATGCAGACAGGCACATAACAGCCTCCAGCATGGCTGTTAGTGGGTTGGCTAGCTGGCATTGGCCTGGGAGAGCCTCCCAAACAACTGTCGCTCAGCATTAAGAAAACTAAAGTCATGGTTTTTGGAAATAAAAAAAAAATGAATGGGGATGTTGAATTAAAGATTTGTGATGTGAAACTGAGAGTTTCTGAGAGCAGATTCCTCTGGGTTGTGATTGATCATAAACCAACATGGAAACAACATACTGACGATACTGAAGGTCACATTTCAAAGTCAGTATTAATCCTGTATAAACTCTATGGATACATTAAGTTATAAGGCCTTGTATGTAGTTTATTGATCACTTATACTTCCTTATATTTCTGACTGTGTGGAACTGTGGGGGCCGACGTTTAAAACAACTATAAATTCAGTCGTTTACTACAAAAATGAGCCGTAGGTATTATTGATAAGGCTGCTTACTGTGATCACACTAATCCTGTTTATTAGTTCATGTTATGAAATTTGGTTTATTATAAAATGTTCAGAGCCAAATGAAAGTCCGTCCCAGACGGTGACTGAAGGTTTTTATCTCTACGGAGAGTAAATCTGATCTGAGAGCTATTTATCAGTTTACTGGCCAAAAACATAAAACAGGAATTAAAGGAGATGGATTTCTGTTGCAGAAA
This sequence comes from Pterois miles, assembly GCA_947000775.1. Classification (NCBI taxonomy): domain Eukaryota; kingdom Metazoa; phylum Chordata; class Actinopteri; order Perciformes; family Scorpaenidae; genus Pterois; species Pterois miles. Next base: position 1,760,526 of record CAMQGK010000110.1, on the reverse strand, counting down.
TAAAACAGCAACATGCAGCACCAACAAAGGGGGCAATAAGAAATATCCTCTGTGTTTCCACCATTATCTGTCTCTCTTTCACACACTTCATCTGTCTCTTACGAGACAATATGTGGACAAGAGCGGGAAACCTCTTTCAGCAGCTAGAAGCAGAGACATTGCTCTAATGAACCACCAGGGAAATACGGAGAGTTTTCCAACCAAGTCTGCTGGTCGCTTGGCCCAAGACGAAAGCACGAGTAGAAAATAAAAACACACAGAAAACATGCTGACCCACATACACTGATGCATACATAATGTTCACACACACACACACACACACACACACACACACACACACACAAACACACACACACACACACACACACACACACACACACACACACACACACACACACACACACACACACACACACTTCAATGTAATTTAACCGGTGCAATACATTGAATCATGATTCCTGGCGCATGCACAGCTGTGGAAACACAGTGTGAGTTCAAACATTTAAATGGTCACTTCGATCGTCTTACTGCAGAAACTCGAAGAAAATGCAGTTTCTGCTTGTTGGGATGATGCATTTCATGCTAGTGCAGCTTTAACAACAGGATCAATGTGAAACAGAGCATCAGTGTGAGTGGGAACTAGCAAGTAAATGTGCCGTCTCTAGAGATGTTCATTTCCTTTTCTTTCTTTTTTAGCTCAGAGAGCTGAGAGTTTGCAGCCACACTAAATATGGACAGGTAAAAAAAAAAAAAATACCTCACCGAGAGGTAAAGTTAGCAAAATAAACTTATTAAAGTAAGGTCAGCAAAACCAGACAGAGGCCTCTCCCTGCAGAGGGAGGGTGAGGGGTGTATTCAAGACTGAAGTTTGACATTGTGGCAACCAAAGAAGCACATGGAGAGGAGATTGGGGTGAATGTTTGGGTGCACAAAGTGTCTGACTTTGATAAGAGTGAACATATTTTGCATGCCGATGCTTTACCTGTCACTTCCTCGTCGACAGCCATTTGGTTTCTTATATCCATGACCTCAATTTTCAGCAAAATCTTTAACCAAGAACTTTGAGTTCCCCAAACCTCCCAAAAACTTTAAAGTTGAATCAATATATGTATATTAAAATGGATCAGCTTTAACAGACTAAACATATTACATTTACACACATTTTATAGTATAGTATAGCAGGCTGCTCTCCCACTGTTCGTAGCTATCGGAGGAGGAGCTGTGGAAGTGATCTCCAGCTTCAGGTACCTGGTGTGTACATAACCGAGGACCTCGCCTGGAGCACCAACACTTCCTGTTTGGTCAGGAAGGCCCGCCAGCATCTCTACTTCGTCAGAAAGCTGCGGCGAGCTGGACTCGGGAGCTCAGTCCTGAGCATCGACCGCTGTGCCACGGCGGAGAGCGTCCTCTGCACCGGCATCACCGTGTGGTACAGCAGCTGCACTGCTGCTGACAGGAAGGCTCTGCAGAGGGAGGTAAAGGCTGCACAGAGGGCCGTGGGGAGCAGCCTTCCCAGCGCCTCACGATGTGGAGCCCTCCACATCATGAGGTGGAGGGCTCCACATCATGAAGGACTCCACCCGTCCTGCACACAGACTCTTTCAACCCTTCCCTCCGGCTCAGAAACAGCTTCTTCCCTGAAGCTGCCACACTGCTGAATGCTAGCTGTGCTCTATAGACTCCCTCCCCTCTTTCTTTTACTCTCTCCTCTCCTCCCACACTGACTGCACTAAAAACACTTTAACCAGCACAGATGCAATAAAGGCCATGCAGCCATCTTGTCTGCCTCCTTGCTGCACAGGTGTTTTTAGCAAAGCTAATGTTGGTCTTGTCTCTTTTTAATGTTTAATGATTATTTATCCTAATTTCATACCTAAACATGAGTAAATGAATGCTGGTATGACAAGTTCCTTGAATCATGGACTCCAGATGATTTTGTGTGTAATTCATTAATCGTGAACCAGGAAATATAAACAGCAGCAATGTTGTTCAGGTCTGGTGGTTGGGTCAAAAAATACCAGACTTTGGCCCAGAAGACTGGCGTTTGTGTCCCCTGTGAAAGTAACATCACTTCCAGCATTATTTTAATCCAAACCACAATCTTTTATTAAACCTAATCAAGTGGGTTATTTGCCTAAACCTGAGGAAGTTGTTTCCTGTGATGATGGAAGTTTATTGTGTAAACACTGCATGCATATAACAAGATGAAACTGACACATTATGCTAGACTGTCTTAGGAAAATGAACAAAAAAGGAGGAATAAATCTTTAATAAGATATCATATGAACCATTGTATGAGGATATGTTGACTATATAAACATGTTATGCATGCCTTTTGTTTTTGGCTTTTGTTCAGACGTTTACTCTTACACTTTCAACCTTGCATAACTTGCTTTGGCAAAACTGTACTTTGTTATAGCCAAAAATATCCTCGGTTGTTGTTGTCAAATAATGCCGCCTGGCAGCCGTCCCTCGGCGTCTGATACTGACGCACCGAGTCACCTTGTAGCGTCTCTATGAGATGCACAAGGCTTTCAATGTGTTTCTCACAGAGTGGACTTACAACACAGTCTCAGAGCAGTTTGTGAAACAGCCACAAATTTGAATCTATTTGATTTGTGTTCATAGACACAAATTTCCATTTTTTCCGTGATGCTTAGCGCGACTTTCAACAACACATTTTACGTGCTTTTCCCTACGAATGTCCAGCAACATGTGATGCAAATGTATAAAACAACTTAGTTAGGTGTAGGCATAGATTGACTTAGTTAGGTCTAGGCAAAAAACTACTTAGGTTTAGGAAAAGATTGTGGTTTGGCTTAAAATGACTCAAGAAGTCCCTTAACTTAATAAATACATCAACAGGACACGAACAGTGGTTTACAGATTTGTGGATTACATACAAACTGATCTTGTGCTAACTATCATGAAAAAATGTGAAATTCATGTCTATGTACATATACTATATATTATATATCAATATAGAAAATTTTGTGACCTGATGTGCGACTGGGCTGGTATTTAACACCTACGTAAGCAAGTACTGTTGTTGCCTAAACCTAACCAAGTAGCTTTGTTATGCTAGTAAACATAAAAAATGAAGTAAACCTATAATGGGAGTTTATTCTGAAAAGATATCATGCATGCAACAAGTGGAAAATGACACGGTGTCCCTGACACGTCCAGAACCGACGCTAGAGGGGAACCCGAGCATCAGAGTGTGGAGCGTAGGACCACTGACCAAGAGTGTGAGGAGAGGAGTGGGCCAGCATACGATCAACTAATAACTCATTCTGCTGGACAGAAGTGGTGGGATGTTGCAATCAACATCACAAGATTACATCAGCCGAAGCTAATTCTCTCATCACATCCTCCTCTCACTAAATCAACATGAGAGCGACACAGAGACTGAGAGCAGAGGGGCTGAGACGGACGAAACCAGAAATTATGACTGACAGAAATGATGGGATGCTGCAATCAGCATCAAACTGATGCCGGCTCCATCGCTTCCTCATATCACATCTTCCTCTTGGTAAATAAACAAATAAAGACAGATAGAGAGCGACGGATGGATGGAGCGATGGAGAAATGGATAAAATGATGAATTGAGACTGACAAAAGTGGTGGGAAGCTGCAATCAGAGATCTCCCCGACAACACCACTGCTTCATGTTGCATCTTCACCTAAAGCAAATAAAAGAGAGGGAAACAGATGGGAGGTGGATGGAGAGGAGGTGGTGGGGGGGGCTTATCATCAAACAGTGATAAATTTGGAGAGAGGGAAGTGGTGGGATGCTGTAATCAGCATCACAACACATCAAATCCCACACAGGATGGCTGTTAGTCCTCCTCCTCTCCTGTCACATTTACATATTCAGCCTGTGAATAACTGTTCAGTTGTAACTGCAAACAACACTCATCACATGACATGGTGAGATGTCCAGAGGTCAAAACCGTCTGGCTTCCTGCTGCGGTTATCTGTGGCTGGAAAACGTACCATGATGCACTGGCCCAAATAGGACTTGTTCATTTTTAATTTATATATATATATATATATTTATATATATATATATATAATTATTGAAGCTACTCAATTGTTCTGATGGATAAGTTATTATGTATTATGAGACAAATGCAGCCGGGTATGCACTGTATGAGATTAGAAAATGTTGTGTAATTCCTACTCCTACTGAACGAGATGACTGTTTGCGATGTGAAGCCAGAACTCACCATTTACAGTGTGTATTGTACGGTTCTGTCGGCTGCTGAGGACCGTTCTGGCTGTTCACAATTATCCATAAAGGTTAGTTTGAAGCTCCAAGGCAGGTAGAGTTTGTTTGCTAGCAGAGGTCTGTACGAGTCACAATGCTAACAAGGCAGAAACGAGCTGTCTGGACCATCTGAGCCATCCTGTCTGCTGGAGGTCAAAAAAAAAAAAGAGAGACTCGCAGGTGGCGAGGAAGACGTGGACAGTAGTAGCTAAGTTTTACTATATCTAATGTACACTGTCATCTTGATAGCTATGCTCTGATTAGTGTAAGATAAGTAGAAAAAAGGTGCTGACGGGGAATCGACTCGTTGCTCTTCTTCAGCTGTGCGAGAGTGCAGACGGCCAATCAAAATTTCTGACATGACAATTCATCCAGTCATCTGACGGCCAGTAAAGACGAGGTAATTAGTCATCAAATGATGCCTGACGAAGCAGAAATTTGACTCTGAAATGAGTCATGCGGCTTCAAATTTGGGCTAGAAACAGGCTAAAATCGTGATGTGCGCCCAGCTGGAGGAGGTTTGTCACAGTCGATGTGACGAGGAGGTTGTAGTGGTGCAGCCCATCCTCATACAACAGTTTGTATATCTTACACAAAGTCATTCCTGAATGATTTAATTTTCCAATGAATGTCCAACAACACATGTTAATTTGTGCCCGTTTGTATACAGTCTCTTCAAAATAAATTTGTCTTGACAGGAAACAACTTTGTTAGGTTGAGGCAACATTACTGAACAGGAAACCCTTCATGTTCAATAAGTTACAGATATCTAAGTAGCTGATTTTGGGGAGATTTTTGGTTCCTTTTAAAACAAAACAGTTTATGAATACTTTCATCATCATGCAGTAGATGATTGCATTGCATTAGACAGAAGCAGCTACTGTTTTCATTTCTGAATGTGTTTTAATAACCCAAAGATAAAGCAGCAGGTTGGCTCATTCTCTCACTGTCTAACTCTGGATGGGGTGAAGTGAGATGTGCAGTGTGAAGAGTTTACAGACAGCTTTAGTCATCAAGATGCACTTTGTCCTTTAAACCCAACAATCCGGAGCTGCAGACCTCGGATTTAACCTGTGCTGTTCAAATCTCTGCCAGCGTGCTCAGAGGAAGTTGCTGTGTTGTTTCAGCTCCACCACTTTAACACCGTTTTACACACTGAGCTTAGAAATACAGTAACTGAAAGCCTCAACTATATATGTGCATGTATGAAATGCATGAGTCCCTATCTGATCATTGTGGTTAATTACTAAATAAAAAGCAAAAATATAACTAGAAATAGTAAAACATACCCAGGAGGATTGTAGGTCCCAACACACCTGATTAAATCAGGCCATTAAACAGGCATTCTCAGTCGCCATAAGGACCATAGATGTGGGTCACGAGGGACCTACTACGCCTACTATGCTAAAAGTGAAACTTAAAGCAACACGTTCTGCCATGTAAAACTGAATGAAACGTCACATTTCATGCTTCTTTATGTTTAGGTTTTAAATCTGAAGCTGCAGGCGTATGCACAAAGACCCTTCACTGTTTTCTACTTTCTGGGGTTTGTTTTGGTTAACGGATACCAAACGGATATGACGTCACGTTACTCAGACTACCACAATAAAAGTGGTAACTTCCTTCTACCTCCACATGGACTAGGATGAAGCAAATAGAGCAATTCTGGCATTAAAAAAATTTATTTCAAAATCATGAAAAAAGAAAAAAAATGTGATATATCAGTGAATCGTTTTTTTCCACCTCTACAACCTACCTTCCTATCTTTTTACCTACCTACTTACCTACAAGTCTTTCACCCTATCTACCCATCTTTCTACCTATTTACTGTGTCTACTGAGCCACCCAGTATTAATCAGCTGCACACGCACACACACACGCTCGCACGCACGCACACACACACACACACACACACACACACACACACACACACACACACACACACACACACACACACACACACACACACACACACACCTCATTTTCTAAACACTACTACACTAACTTCCCACCACAGAAAAAAGTAGTTCCCGCCGGACTACCCAGAGTGCATCAGTACATTCAGCCCAGCGTTCCCCAGATGGCGCTGAGCTCTGATAGGTCCCTGAGGATTACATGTTGCAAAGGTTTTAACCAATAGGAGCAGCCCATTAGCTCAGATGGTGTAAACAACAATAATGAAGAGCCGAGAAAAGTGTGTGTGTGTGTGTGTGTGTGTGTGTGTGTGTGTGTTACTTGCTGAAGTATCACATTTCTTCCCCAGCACGGAGAGCTGGTGATATCTGGCTCTGTGAGAAGCTTTGGGGATACTGGGAGCTACTGGTGGAGTTTTACTGGTTTCGCCCTGGAGCAGCTACTTCTGGAAACCAGATTCAACACCAGCATCACCGTCAGCAGATGGAGGAAATCCTGTCTGTCTGTGGAGATATACGAGCTTACAAGGCCTCTGCCTTATCTGCTCTCTCCCTGTTGCTGCTATTTAAGCTCTACGAAGGCGAGGAGGAGGAAGAGGAGGAAGGACAGACTGTCAGGATGGCAGGAAAGACAGAAAAAGAAAGAAAGGAGCATTTTTGGTAGTGCTGGTTGTGCTCCTGCTCTGTGTGGCAGCCATCTTCATATCTCCCCATTAATTATGTCTTACTCTTACTTTTACAGTACAAACGTGACTTGACGTTGTGAACACGGGACACGAACGGACAGATTATGAAGAGAAAGTGAAACGTCGTGTCCTGTGTGTGTTTGGGTTAAAATAGCTCTCGTGGCGTTACTTAAGTACGGACGTTATGTGACAAATAAACGTTGACTTCTAGTTTCACACGGGACATGAACACCGGTCTCCTAAAGTCTGGTATTCTGCGGGATTCACTGCTATTTGCATTTCCTGATTCATGATTATTACTTACACACAAATAGATTCTGTGGGATATACAGGAATTACAGTGCATTACATTTTCGTAGCTACGAACAGTGAGACCAGGCTATGCCGTTGCGGACTACTACCGTTGTCTCCGGTATTGTTGGTTAAGTCCTGGTTTGTTAGCTGCAGATCCAAACACACTCCTGGAGCGGGCTGCTGACATCCTCTCTTTAATGAGGTGTGTTCAGGTTGTAGTCAGCGTAGCAGAGGTGACGGAAGGCATGTTCAAAATAAACAAAATGAGCAGCTTCTGGGTTTGAATCCTTAATGCAAATTTACTTTCATGTCAACCAATCCAGGTTTTCAGTAGACTGGTCATCTTTGCTAGCCTAGCCCGGTGGAGTGTGGCGTCCAGACAACCTCTCAGTGCTGCAACACAGTCAGTCACCATCCACTGTATCTCAGGGCCAAAACTCTGACTATTCGTCCACAGCTGTGTTGTGGGTCCGAGCCAGCGGGCTGCTGGTCTGAAAGGACCAGAGCTGTGCTTCTCCATTCAGTGCAAATCATGTATACTTTTAATTACCACATTGAGCCACGCCGCTCCAGCTAGTACTGACCGTGAAAATGCCAGAAGTTAAAAATCAGACCAAACAAAGACACAACTACAAACTTGCTGTAAAACAATAATGAAAAAATGTCGTCCCCTCAATTAGAAAAGAAGCCTGATTGAAGAGAACAAACCACAGTGTGCCTGTATCTGATGCTTTCCTTGTATTTTGTCGTTTCCCTGCTTCCACCACATCCACCCTGAAACAGCCTTTTTCTTTTTCTGTTTCTATTCTCAACAGTATAAAATATTGAGCGAAGATAATTTTACTCTGCCTGCAGGCACAAAGAGAAGAATCTGCTGCAGTGAGTATGACAATGTCATACATCCCTTGGGCCTACTGCATGCGCTCAGTGCAGTATTAACCTGTCCACGGTGACATAATATGTTCTTCTTTCCTTATCAAGGTGACTTATAGTATTTCATTTCTCTGTCGTGTTTGCCATCTTATTCTGTACAGCTTTCATGTTAAACTGTCATTCACATCAAGTCGCATCCTTGCTGGTGTTGAATTTTCTTCATCATGTTGATTCAATTCAAGAGGATTTTAATCTTCGTTTCTCCCATTTTCTTGCTGGTCTGATAAAAACTGAAATGAAAAGTGAAAAAAGCAGCGGCCCGCTGCAGTGTTATCAGCAAACCGTAGGAGACGCTATCCACAGCACGGAGCTGAATGAAACTAATTAAGCTGTCCAACAATATTTTCTGTGATCACTGTGGAAATCAAATCCCACCGTGGCAAATTATGCTTGTCATTGTATGTCCACTAAAGCGTAATACCACCATGGGCTTATATCCGCTGAGTAATATTACGAATGTTCAGCAGGACATGACTGCAGTCAAGCTGTCTGCAGTACAATAGTTTGAAAACTCCACTCATTCATGGAGAGCCATCACACAGAGGAATGAATGGAGGACGGGAAGCAGAACTGAGGTTTGGTAGATTAATAGATTTTTATTAATGAATGCATGCAGCTGGGTCTGAAACCAACAAACAAAACAAAACAACTTTCTACTATTAAACTCTTCTAGATTTCAACATGTCCATGAGATCTGTGGCCACTGTGCCAAACAGGAAAAAAAAAAACAACTATGGGTACTTTAATGATTGTGTATTTAAACGGCCAGCACAAAGCGGTGCGTCTTGGCTGGATGAACTGTGTGGTCATATCCAGCCTGGCGTTGTTAGCATGTGATTTAATGAAGGTAAACAACGAGGGGTCGTGCATAATGTAACCGGCAAGACACTTGTCAAACATATGTGTCCTGGTGTCTTCAGGCTGCAGCGATTTAATGAACTGAAGAAGAACTGTACTCTGCATAAAGCAGCTGTGGATAATGAACACTGACAACAATCACTCATGATCATTTAATGATCAATGCACGCTGCTTGTTTGATGCAGATTTCAACTCGTCTACTGGCTGGAGAGTTAATTCAAAAAGTGCATTTACATTTGAAACATTATTTCTCCACATTTGCTCCGTCTTCTTTGCTGTTGATAAAATCAGAAACAGACATATAAAGCATCCCAGACATCAGGAAACATGTCTGCAATTGCTGCTAGTATATTTTATTTAATTTGTATAAGTTGTTTTCTAAACATTTTGTTCAGTAAATGTAATAGTGCTTTTATTTTGAAGGCTCAGAAGTTATCTGAGAAGCTCGCTGGCTGCTCTGGCGTCAGTAACTCCTAAACAGTAGCTCCACAAACAAGCATGCGATAGAGGAGATTCGTTTTCTGTCACGGTGGACTCTGACTGGACGGAGCCCTGGAAGGTTAAGAGGGTTCCCCCCTTCCAGCACGCAGCCAACGAGGTGTTTTGCTTGAGTTATCTGTATTTTATGTTGAAGAATGTTTCTTCGCATGCTATCATGTTAAGAAGAAGAAGAAGATCAACCTTTATTAGTCCCACAGTGGGAAATTCAATTTACACGCTGTTTTAACTTATACATGTTACATGCACACAAACACACATACATGCATTAATGGAGAGATGTCATCTTGGGGGTATTTTATGTTCAAGACACCCCTTTTTTCCTTCCCTACCTCCATCCCAATACTCACCTCTCCACTACCATTCCCTCTTTTTGTTTCTTCGGGACTTGAACCGGTGACTATCATGTTACCAAGCCAACCCCCTACAGACTGAGCTACTGCCACCCCCAATACCGTCTTACTTTATTTTCTTGATGCGTTTAGTTTTCACGGTGGATTCGGAGAACGAGCTTCGAATAAATCAGTTGCAAGAAAGCCACTTGTGTCTGCCTGTGCTTGATTACAGTGTTAGCGTTATGCGTTTCTGCAGCCCATCGGATACGTTCAATGTCGACATTTCTGAGTCAAAAATATGTTTCAGAAATATGTTTGGTATCTGCCTTGTAGAAAAACACAAATCCACATGGTTAATGTGATTTGTTAGTTTTAGGCAACAAAACAAAATTTTGTGTGCAAAAAAATACCGTAATAACAACGTCACAACCGTAACTACTATAAATAAACAACCACCGTGCTCAGCAGCCTTTCTTACATAACGTTACACAACAAGCGTAACAACCTGTGTTAACAATATTATATAACAAGTGTAAATTCAACTTTTCCTTTTGGTTTGACAGTAGTCACGAGCAGCTGTCAGCTTCTGGGAGAAAATCCTGTTAGTTTGACCCACCTGCCCTGAGTGGACTTGGACCTTTCTATAATGGCTGCCAGCTCTGACCCAAAGCACAACACTCATTGTCTCCGTTCTTTGCAGCAACATACAGTGCCAACATTTTTCCTAGCAAAAAAAAAGTCTTCAATTTTCACCAAAATAGCATTAACAACTGTCTGCGTTGCCTCATTTCAGTGAACATCCCACCTGGTTGAACCTCGCCTCCCACCTGTACCATGAAATACAAACTGTAGTTGTGCTGCCATGACAATAAGGCCATCAACGTTGTATAAATGTGTATCTGCAACCACCACTGAAATAAACACCAAGAAAATGATGACAGATGTTTCACTCATGCATATAAATAAAAAATGATCATCAAATTAAGATACACAGTAAATTGAAATCACACTAAAAACTGTTGTGACACAATAGTGTTAATTAATTTAGAAACAAAGGTTTTGATGAGAAAATTAGTCTATTTGACACCAACAGAAATAAAATACTGATCCAGAGTCCAAGACCATCTCCCCTGAACAATGAAACTGCCCTCCTGAAAGGATGATTTGAGAACAGAGAAGTGAAATGTCTACAGTGGTATGACACCCTTAAATAAAAGCAGGCCATCTCGTCCTGGACAAGACACGTCTGGTAAACGCTCGGCAACAAAAGCACCCTCCAACAATGGCTGAGATCTCAGCAGACTCACACAGCAGCAGAGCAGGATTCTCAGATCCACGGAGCCTCCTCGGGGGGGCATTAGCACCAGAAGCAAAGCCAAGCAGCAGATCAGGCGGCAGTTCCCGCCACGCGGTCGGGCCTCTGGAATCCATCTCAGCACAGATGAAGAGTGAGAAATTGCCCCGACATTTATGGCACACGTCCTGCCTCAGCTGAGGAGACGAACAGCAGGAGAGAGCCACGAGGCCGCGTTGAGGTTTTTACCGTTATTAAGTTATCCTCACTAATTTAGAAGATTAAGGCTGAAACCCCACTTTAGAGCTCGTTCTCAGCCGTTTGCTCGCAGCATACAGATCCGGCGATACTGAGTCGACTGCAACTAACTGAGGAGGCGGCTACAGATCCTGTGATGTTTATTCGGCCTAGCTAGCTGACTCCCAACTAGCGGTAGACAGAAGATCATCCAGCTACTGAATCTGCCCGCGATCTGATGTGGTCGGGGAGATGGATGGGTGCGCTCAAGTCACACTTTGAGACAGGAGACCTGCAGTTAACAGCTGCCGTTTTATTAACAATGACCACAATCTTTCCCTAAATCATACTCTTAATCCGAGTGCTGGCGATGATACTAAAGCAGAGAGGACTTTTTACAAAGCTGCATGAACCAAAGAAGCAAATGTTAATGTTATGGTAAATATTAAATGTTAGTGTTAATGTTAAGTTAAATGTTAGTGTTAATGTTATGGTAAATATTAAATGTTAGTGTTAATGTTAAGTTAAATGTTAGTGTTAATGTTATGGTAAATATTAAATGTTAGTGTTAATGTTAAGTTAAATGTTAAATGTTAGTGTTAATGTTAAGTTAAATGTTAAATGTTAGTGTTAATGTTAAGTTAAATGTTAGTGTTAATGTTAAGGTAAATATTAAATGTTAGTGTTAATGTTAAGGTAAATATTAAATGTTAGTGTTAATGTTACGGTAAATGTTAAATGTTAGTGTTAATGTTAAGTTAAATGTTAGTGTTAATGTTAAGGTAAATATTAAATGTTAGTGTTAATGTTAAGTTAAATGTTAAATGTTAGTGTTAATGTTAAGTTAAATGTTAAATGTTAGTGTTAATGTTAAGTTAAATGTTAGTGTTAATGTTAAGGTAAATATTAAATGTTAGTGTTAATGTTACGGTAAATGTTAAATGTTAGTGTTAATGTTAAGGTAAATATTAAATGTTAGTGTTAATGTTAAGTTAAATGTTAGTGTTAATGTTAAGTTAAATGTTAAATGTTAGTGTTAATGTTAAGTTAAATGTTAGTGTTAATGTTAAGGTAAATATTAAATGTTAGTGTTAATGTTAAGGTAAATATTAAATGTTAGTGTTAATGTTACGGTAAATGTTAAATGTTAGTGTTAATGTAAAGTTAAATGTTAGTGTTAATGTTAAGGTAAATATTAAATGTTAGTGTTAATGTTAAGTTAAATGTTAAATGTTAGTGTTAATGTTAAGTTAAATGTTAAATGTTAGTGTTAATGTTAAGGTAAATATTAAATGTTAGTGTTAATGTTACGGTAAATGTTAAATGTTAGTGTTAATGTTAAGTTAAATGTTAGTGTTAATGTTATGGTAAATATTAAATGTTAGTGTTAATGTTAAGTTAAATGTTAAATGTTAGTGTTAATTTTAAGTTAAATGTTAAATGTTAGTGTTAATGTTAAGTTAAATGTTAGTGTTAATGTTAAGGTAAATATTAAATGTTAGTGTTAATGTTAAGGTAAATATTAAATGTTAGTGTTAATGTTAAGTTAAATGTTAAATGTTAGTGTTAATGTTGTTAAATGTTAAATGTAAGTGTTGTAAAATAATAACTCAGTATGATTTTGTGTGTTTATAGGAGTGTGTACACTTCTGCCAATCAAATGATAAAAACATACCATGAAAATGAATTTTGGCAACTGAAGTGTTTCTTCTATCACTAAAACGCATACATGTAATCACACAATGGAACACACACACACACACACACACACACACACACACACACACACACACACACACACAAATAAAAATGTCTTTCCAAATATAATCACTGCTGGCACTAATACATATTTGAAAATGTCTTTCTTTAATGAGAGATAAAGAAAATCACCACACTGAGAAAAAGCACTGTGGATAAAAGGCGGCTGCCAGAGTTCTGGCCGAGTTATTCATAAAACCCGAATACAGGCGACGCTACCTTCAAGGAACCGAACCACGAGGAGGGAAACGGGCACCGAGCAGCAGCCAAAAGAAGCTCATTTACTGGTTCTCGCAGCTCTGGCGCTTTGGCAGAAAACCAGGCGTCGTTAAGAAAAGCCCTGAACTAATTAGACAGACAGTCGCAGAGCCTGATGCTTTATGGAGCCCACTACAATTACCGCTGTGGCTCAAGATAATACCACACAAATAAAGAAGGAAATGGGAATCTGAGCTCAGGCAAAATATTGAGAATGAATCAGGAAGCAATGCACAGAAATGTTAATGTCATCACTCGTGAACACATGGGAGGAATACTAAGTTAGAGGCACTAAACTACCTCCATATCTCATGGTCTTCCCTTTCTTTCCCTGTATTATTGGCTTATTTAATGTAATAATCCTTCAAGAGTAGAGTGGAGAAATAGATTAAAGGAAGTATAGGAAATATCAGGTAAAAGATTCAGAAAAACTGGCACCAACTCACCGTGTCTCATCCACATATTTGAAGTTAAACAGAAATTGACAGTTTGTTTGGACGTGTCTTCTTTCAACGTCACTATTAGCCCTGCACAAACCCAAAGGAAATGTTATCCTGAAATGAGTCCTGACCTCAAACCCATCCAGCACCGTCGGTACGTTAGACCTGGACAGTCTGGTCTCCTAACCCTAACCCTAACCTCAAACCCATCCAGCACCTGCGGTATGTTAGACCTGGACAATCTGGTCTAACCTAACCCTCTAACCCTCTAAACCTAACCCCCAACCCTCTAACCCTAACCCCTAACCCTCTAACCCTAACCCTCTAACCCTAACCCCTAACCCTCTAACCCTCACCCTCTAACCCTAACCCTCTAACCTTAACCCTCTAACTCTTACCCTAACCCTCCAATGCTAACCCTCTAACCCTAACCCCTAACCCTCTAACCCTAACCCTCACCCTCTAACCCCCAACCCTCTAACGCTAACCCTCTAACCCTAACCCTCTAACCCTAACCCTAACCCTCTAACCTCTAACCCTCTAACTCTACCCTAACCCTCCAATGCTAACCCTCTAACCATAACCCCTAACCCTCTAACCCTAACCCCTAACCCTCATCCTCTAACCCTAACCCCTAACCCTCTAACCCTCTAACCCTAACCCTAATAACCCTCTAACCCCCTAACCCTCTATCCCCTCACCCTAACCCTAACCCTAACCCTAACCCTCTAACCTTAACCCTCTAACCCTAACCCTAACCCCTAACCCTCGAACGCTAACCCTCTAACCCTAACCCTTTAACCCTAACCCTCTAACCCTCATCCTCTAACCCCCAACCCTCTAACCATAACCCTAACCCTCTAACCCTAACCCCTAACCCTCATCCTCTAACCCTAACCCCATAACCCTCTAACCCTAACCCTCTAACCCTAACCCTATAACCCTAATCCCTAACCCTAACCCTCTATCCCCTCACCCTCTAACCCTAACCCTAAACCCTCTAACCCTAATCCTCTAACCCTAACCCTCTAACCCTAACCCTCTAACCCTAACCCTAACCCCTAACCCTCTAACGCTAACCCTCTAACCCTAACCCTTAACCCTCTAACCCTAACCCCTAACCCTCACCCTCTAACCCCCAACCCTCTAACCATAACCCTAACCCTCTAACCCTAACCCCTAACCTTCATCCTCTAACCCTAACCCTCTAACCCTCTAACCCTAACCCTATAACCCTCTAACCCTAACCCTCTAACCCTAACCCCAACCCCAACCAATCACGTTCCCATACAGTGGACTATCATTGCCAGTTATGTTTCAGAGGAAACATCTTCTCCCAGATTATGTTTTTATGATTTGCACATACATATCTTAATAATATGGTGCCTTCAGGTGTGGTGGTGTTTACCGTGTTTACCAGCTGGGCCCTGAACGCCTCATGTCGTATTCATGACCTCGTCAGTGGAAAGTCTCTGAAAGCTCAGAGTTCATGACTTGTGTTGTGTTTGTTGACGTTGTGAGAAATGATGGAGCCCATGGAAGTTCATTTATCGCTGTATGATCAGTTAATATTGCACAGTTTGTCCTTTTAGTCATACATTGTTTTTATTTGTAATTTATAATCTGGAAAATGTTGATATTCTCAATGACCTTGTCTTTCTCCTCTGTTATTATGTCTTTACATTTCCTCCATCATGTTCCCCTCTAGCTAGCTGGCTAAACCGTCATTAAACCGCCTCTGTGGCTTCTAGACTCAGATAGTTGCGTTAATATTGCCTTTACTTAGAAGCGGTGTTCTTCATGACTTAACCACAACGCATGTCGCGTTCACGACTTCCTATCTCGTAAACACGAGTTTACAAGTTGCAGTTGGAGGCACCGATAGTCAGTGGAGGTCTGAGTGGGGAGGAGGTTGGGTTGGATGGATAGGTCAAAGAAACACAAGGCAAGCTGGTCTCATCCACGGCTCGTAGCTGTACCAGCAAAAAATAACAACGTGTAATTTCTCTAAATCAATTTGTATGTAACTCACAGAAATGTGAACTGGGAATAAAAAGAGCAGGAAGCACCACATAAGGAGGAGGACTTTCACCCAAGAGACCAGTGTTTGTGTCCCATAAAACCAGAAGTCAAGGTTGATTTGTCGCGTAACTTACAGACTCCAGTTACACCACTTCTGGTGTTATTTGAACCCCTATGTAAATCAATCAGAAATCAATCAATGCAAACATTAAACAGTTAAAATCCTGAAAGCTATTGAATATTTGATCATTTTGATCAGGGGTGAAGTTGATTAAGGGATTCAAGCACAAAGAAAGAAAAAAAAATGTTGACGAATGAGGATTTTATTGCAGTTTTTGTGCGTGTACATTTTGGAGTATCTGACACTACATGAAAAAAATACTGAGTCTCTCCATAATATAGTGTTTTCGTAGTCTGGATTCAACCAGCATGGAGTTTGAACTGACAGGTGTGACAGTGTGGATCAGACAGAGGAGGAGGGTCGACACAAGTGGCTGAACTTACTAATGTTCAGCCAAATCTCTGCAGTGATGAACGTCCATGAATATCATTCCAATGCCCACAAATGGGTGTTAAATTCATTCAACCTAAAAGCAGACTACAGCACACTGGCTGCTGACCGACTAGCTGTGGTGTCCATCATCAGTGAGGTTAGAAGCCAAACTCTCCTCCTCTTCCTCAGCGCCACACGCTCTGCTAACAGGAAGTCACCTCAGGAGGATGTAAAGGGACGACATGAGTGAGAAAGCGAGAGGAAGTGGAGGCTGTCTGGGATGCTTTATTTGCTACTTCATCATCAAACTAGATGTGTGTTACTGCTGAAGAGGCACTAACATAACTGACATATTGTAGCCTCATTCTACAATACAACTCATAGCCAAAGTTTTACGCAGAGCCAGCAGAACAGTGAAGATGCTGCCAATAAATAATAACATGACATGTCTGAATAGAGCAGGCCTGTAATAAGATAAGATAAGAAAAGATATTCCTTTATTGGTCCCACAGTGGAGAAATTCACAATGCTCACTGTGCCAATATTTACCAGCTTACAGATGTGGGTTTAATACTTCACACATCAACAGTTGGTAAGTCCTTCAACTTTGATGTATATTTGTACCATTAACTTTACACATCAACATCACCAGATGTTAAAGGGAAATTATGTAGTTTTTACTCTCCTGTATTTGTCTCAGAGATGGTCACAATCAAATCTTGGAGTGGAAGCTGCACGGTGATGATATAAACTGAATAAAGAGCAGCTTTTGGAGCTGTTGGACTTCCTGGACAATTTGTATGTTAAACTGAAAGCAAGACATTATTCAGATATTATTTGTCTCCTACTCTTGAGCAGACTTTTGGTTATTTTGTGGGAACATTGCAAATATATAACACAGTGTGTGTTAAAAGGCATATCCTCCACTCAAGACTGTCCCCCCGTCTTCAGCCTCCTGTCCTAACACCTCTAATTAGACCATTTCTGAGGATTATTACAATACAAAAGGCCTTACTGATGTGTTGTTGAAGAGGCCTGGATGTAAAGGTGGAAGACGCCCAAAATAGCCACGGTTTTGGTCTTTCAGTAGACCACAATGGGTTTTATTTCGATGTACTTTATCGTCCACCTCAGTGGTCTTATTTGGTTTTGGCTTCTTCCAAGTACAGCAAGGTGCATACAATACATGACACAACACACCATTACAAACAAACAAATATGCAGTATGCAAGTTTACAAATCGTTAAAAGAGTAAAAATAAAAGCTAACAGGCTGAACTGCCACAGCTTAGACGAAGAACAAAGTGATGAAGAGAAGAAGAAAGGAAGACGGTTTCCTTCTCTTCTTTATAAAGCAGAGCTAAGGAGGGTTTCCAAGCTCGCTGAAAGGAGAGCTAGCATATCACATATATGATTAAACTTTATGTATTACTTATGCAGAGCATGCATTGATGATTTACAGTAAGCAGATCACAAGTTCGAACATGCTGTCACACCAGCACAGGACTGTGTTCTGTTGATAAAACACTTAGTTTTGTCTCCTGTGTGGATTGTCCCGGTAGAGGACGCAGGCAGGATGCACTCTGGGCCTCGGCAGCTTTATAAGTAAATGCAAAGCGTTGGCTGGAGGAAAGCAGCACATTGTAGTTCAGCACAGAGGCGGTTGTGCTGCTGCGCTGCTGAACGACCAGAGAGGAAACACAGTGGCCAACACCATGTACTGTAATAGGCTTGTCTGCTCCGCTGCTCTATCCAGATCAATAAAGTTGTAAAGCGTCGCAGAGAGAGACCCGGTGAAGCCGAGCAGCCGGCCGGCAGCCGGCCGTGTCCTCGGCCCCTGGCTGAGTTCACTGCTGCTGTTAATATGTCGGCCGACCTTGAGTTTACACCGAGAACAACACACACTGACTTAGCATATTTACAAAAGTGTTTTCAAAGTTCCACAGCAGCAGCATTATAAAAAAGTCCTTTTCCCAGTCCTGTTTGTTTACAGCCTATCTGAAGAGCTGGACAGCAGACCCATGATTCAACAGCATCTCTTTGGACATGTTGGAGATGGAAGGGCAGACTGAAAGAGCTGACAATTTAACAGGATAACGCATTAACACAAATTAGTTTCTTTAACGCATTAATGCCATCGATCTTTTGGAGGTTGTAGTCTCACAACTTGTTGTAAAGGCGGTTAAGTTACGCTACAAGTTAAATTTTGGCGAGGAAAAACTGTCATGGTCATTTTCGTAGGGGTCCGTTGACCTCTGACCTCCAGATGTGTGGATGTAAATGGGTTCTCTGGGTCCCCACCAGTCTCCCCTTTACAGACATGCCCACTTTCTGATAGTCCCAGTCAGTCTGGATCAAGTCCTAGTCCAGTCAGCACTCTGACACACTGACAGCTGTTGTTGCCTGTTGGGCTGCAGTTTGCCATGTTCTGATTGGAGCAGATTGTTGATGCTAAAGTCAGAACCTGGGAGGGTTTCTGGACAATATCTGGTATTGATTAGTGCTGTTAGTACAATAGTAAATACATACATTTGTATAAAGCATCATATTTGTCCACTAACATGTTGATAAGAGGATTAAATACTTGACAAATCTCCCTTTAAGGTTCATTTTCAATGATTAATTTGTGTAGAATCACAATTAACTATGGACAAATGTGATTAATTGTGATTGAATATTTTATTTGGAGATCTTGTTTGGAGATTATGACTGGAGCTTTTCCACATGTACAGCTGCTGCTACCGTGTTGAGGCAGAAACAGGGAAACAGCAGCCAGTGATGATCTAAAGCAGACGAGCTGCTCCGGCTGGCTTGGTCTGAATGTGGACAGATATACCTGCAACTCTACCTGCTAAACTCAACACTGCGCTTTTTCTTTTGACATCTCACACATGTCAAAATATTGATAACATTGTTTGAAATTTTTGCTGTTATTGTGTTTGCAGGGATTACTAATTTGAAGATTAGTAAGAATTACTTATCTGTGCACATTACAAACAAGTTCATCCCTGAAAGCACCAGCTCAGACAAAGACACGATTCAGAGAGACGGCCACAGCTTGTGTTCAAAGACAGAAAGAGATTTTGCAGCTCGCGCCACCAGTGAGGTGAACTTGCATACAGGTGGATAATGGCTGTGTATTAATAATAAAACAGATTATTACTGCACCACTTGCCATCACCAAAATGCCACACACATGATAACTGAGGGCAAACTTTCTGCCCGGCAGCCCTGCAGGAATCCGCTGGAACATGGCAGTTTCACGGCTAATGATGACTATTTATACGACCATTTTCTAGTCACACGCCACAACTCAACAACAAACACAACGGGGAGGTGTTGAAGGAGACCTCTTCAGTATTCAGGCATTTCTCTACATGCTCAACAAACTTTCAGTTTAAATTCTTGAAATCCAACTTAAGCAACCAGACTTGAATATTCCTCAGTGACAAACGTAAAATCTCTGCTCTTGTGTTGATTCATTAGAGTAAAACCCCACACAGGAGCAGCGGACACTATTTCGTCTTGTTGTGCGTTTGACTCGCGTCCCGGCCGTCGCTCTCATTATGGCCGATCTCACCTCACGTCTGGACTTCTTATTATTCTGCTTGTGATCACTGCGCCTGTTCATCTCATTACTGTAATTCTGATTCAAGGCCCACACCTGCCATTACTGCGAGCACTCTGTCTCATTAGGAAACGCCTGTCACCGGAGTCACAGTGAATGCAGCAACAGCAAATTAGTTCTGATAGAAAAGTCTTCAATGAGACGGAGCTGATGGTGCGACTGTGTGTGTGTGTGTGTGTGTGTGTGTGTGTGTGTGTGTGTGTGTGTGTGTGTGGAGAACAGAAAGGGTGTAAATTAACAAAATAGAGGCAAGTTCACATTAGTGTGGGGTGTGATTTGTGAGGAAAAGAAGGTGAGGTCTCATTTCAGTGTGTGTGTGTGTGTGTGTGTGTGTGTGTGTGTGTGTGTGTGTGTGTGTGTGTGTGTGTGTGTGTGTGTTTATGAGATCTATAGCAACTTAATGGACCTATTTTCTAGTCTGAGTTGCTTCAAACGATTTAGTCGGCTCAAGAAACTAATGTGGCTATTAAGGCCGCATTAGCCTAAGTCTCTCTCTCTCCTCTCTCTCTCTCTCTCTCTCTCTCTCTCTCTCTCTCTCTCTCTCTCTCTCCCTCTCACTGTAATTGAGAGTTGTTGCAGATGTTTTCTTCTATGATGAGTTTGTGTACAAGCCGTCACCGAGGTCACCCTTGGCTGCTGAAGCCCATCAAATCCTAAACCTGTAAATATGGCTTTAAATCTTATTTTCAGCATTTTACGTCGGCACAAACCATGGGTGCAGGTTTTATACTCAGCCAAAAGATATGATTTATCTTGCAACAAAGCAGCAACGTCAAACTGGGAAGAATGCTTGTTTTAGGGAAGCTTTATTTTTTATTATTTTTACCTAGCAGAAGCCAGGGCCGACTGGAGCTGATCATGTTTGACGCTGAGGTAAGAAACACAGCAGGAGCGTCTGTTGTGTTTCATTGATTTTTGTATTATCTTGTGGATAAAATGTTGCAGTAGCACAGAGATCCGCTGAGTGAAAATTAAACAGTAAGAAGGGCAATCCATCTTAACACACCGAGCATCACTGCATGACTGGAGATCTGTTGGATGTTTGTCTGCTCATTTCATAGCTATGTTTCTGTTGGAGATAAATAAAAGAGAAAAGTCATTTACTCAACGAATAAGCAAAGTGCTGTGGGTGCAGACTAGAAACTTATCTCACTACTTTTAAAATACAACTAAGTGATCTATGTAAATATATCTGTAATGCAACTCAAAGGTCAAATCTATCTATTCCTATCACCCAACATACTGTACACTACAAATATCTGCAGCTGCAAACACACCTGAAGACCACGGGAACCTTACACAGACTAGACACCCCAACAAAATGACTTGGACATGGATTGTCCAGAATTTGAAGACAAATTATCAAATACTAATAAAAACAGAAGACAGCACAATGAAAGACATCTAGTCATAAACTCCCATCATGAGTCTGCAGAGAGACATAGACGACTACATGTTGGCCCCCAACCAATCAAAGCTTGCCATCTTTCCTAATGTGTGTGACGTCATGGGAAGGAGGTGCTAACGATTGACTTCCAGGAACAATAATGTAAGCAAACAATGGCGGTGCATTTGATGCTGGTGTGTTCAGAAAAGCCGTTTCACAGTTTCACCTGCAGCAGCAACAACAGCAACAACAGCAGCAACAGCAGCAACAACAGCAACAGCAGCAACAGCAGCAACAACAGCAGCAACAGCAGCAACAACAGCAGCAACAACAGCAACAGCAGCAACAACAGCAACAGCAGCAACAACAGCAGCAACAGCAGCAACAACAGCAACAACAGCAGCAACAACAGCAACAGCAGCAACAATGACATCATTCCTTTTTGACTTTGTGAAAGTCGCGAACATGCTAGTCTTTCTGAGACATTGTGAGGCGTCTTGGATGTGGCGTTGGTTGTCGTCCACCATGACACACTCCACGGGATAAAACCATTGTTTGTCACATAAAACACCCCGAAGCCTTACGTCGGCTATAATCAGGCTGATATCATGTCTGAGTAAGAAAACCCTCAGTGACCATGCATCATGCAGGTTAAGGTTTACTCTTGATAAGCATTGTGAGCCTCTTTCAACATAGAAAAGTATATTCTGTGCAGACCACCTAAGCAGAGACCAAGTCATGACCAAGACAAAATCAAGACTTGGAGGGGCTGAGACCAAGACCAGACCAGTTCCAGTCCCACACTGCAAACCAGAGGCACTAAGTATGATCTGAAAGATGTACATTCTCATAAAAAACACTGACAGAAAACCGCTAAATATTCCTCTTTACTCACCAATCTGTTGTCATGTACTGTATACTGTTAGTGTGTGTATATACTGTACGTGTACCATAAGAAATGTCTTCATAAAATAATCAAAATATGTTGCAGTGGTGAATTGTTGGTATTTTCCTTTGTTTGTACATTTAATTGTAATCATGATAAATAAATCAGACAAACAGAGAATTTTGTGATATCCCAGCCATCCTGACCTTGAAATAAAATCTTCTTTGTCGGAGATGAGACAGACAAGAGCACAATGTGGTCAATTCCAAGACGAGACCTTCAACAAGTGGTCTTGAGACCAAGACCGATTTTGAGTACCAACAAAAATAGACAAGATGTATAAAGACAGCAATGTGGCCCAGCAATCATCTTTCTTTCTTAGTGTAGAAAGTGGACATTTAAAACCACTGATTGCTTCTGAAGCATCCACACTTTACACAGTTCCAGTTACGATCACCCACCTCCACCGGTCAGACCGGATTGGCCCCAACATACTCGGCCAATCAAAAGTAGGAAACAGAAGAAGCCTTATGTCAAACCAAACTAAAAGCCAGCAGCATTACAGTTGCATTAAATGACTTGTAGAGCAGCTTACCTCTCTGGCAGGGAGGGGGGCCGTCCTCTTCTCACAGGACACAAAACAGTGGCGGTGCTCATCCGGGTTCACATGGAAGTACTGGTGGTGCCCCCACCCATGTAGGTGTATGTATTAAAAGTCCTCGAGGTTTGTCATTGGCTCAGCCAGCTGTCCGTCAAAGTCTGCCAAGATCCCTGCACAGAAAGACCAAGAGAAAAGTGATAAGTGGTGGGAAGAGGGGAAAGGTTGAGAGGAGAGAGAGGGAGAAACAAGGGAGGCAGACGAGTGGACAGATGTAGTCAGAGGACAGCAGAGCAGCCACATGGCAACTTGGCCAGTAAAGTCAATCAGTAAAAAATGGTCAGTCGCTGGGAAGAGAAGTGACAGACTGAGATGAAGCCCAGGCAGAAAGAGGAAGTACAGAGGGAAAGAAAGAAAGCACCATGAGTAAAACGGGGGCACCATCTCTCCCTGTGGCGTATCACTGACAGAGTGACAGAGTTTAACATTCGCTGCCTATTAATCAATCAGTGTCAAGCTGCAGCCATCACACTTCAGTACACACAGCTGATGTTTAACTGAAAAACAGATCCTGAGATAAATGTGAGTGAGTGCTCTTTGATAAACAGGCCTGACACAACACAGCAGTGCGAATAGACAGCACCACATCATTCTGCTCAGCTTGGTCTCGCCGTCTACCCACTTCGGAGAGATGCTACTTGCTAAATACACTGGAGATCCCAGTGCAAACCCACTCGGTTGATAGGCTTAAAAAAGCCTAGTCAGTTGGTGAGCATTAAAGTTTAACTGGGAAAAATCTCCCGCATTTGATGTTGTAAGATCAGCGATATAACCCAGTTGGGATATACTGACGACTCCATTTAAAGGGTCCCATTCTCAGTCCTACTGGTATTACTCAGACAGGATGAATGAAAATGATTTAAACTGGTGACGAGGAGACTCGAACAACTCACTGCCTTCTTCTGGACGTCCATCCTGCCTGCTCCAATGCAGCACCAGATTGATCGGTTGAATCCAGTTCTATCATCGGGCACGCCCGTTTACAGCAGCTCTCCTCTGCGTGAGCTCAGGCTCTTGTTGAATGTGATAGGTAAAGTTTACGAACTAGGAAAATAAGGTTTAAGGGTCTGTTAATTTGCTTGGCTAGAGCAGCCGATAGGAACCATAAAAGATGTGAGACCACAGTCCTTAAGAAGTGACAATCAATGTCCAAAAATTAGTAGTTTTATTGCAGAATTAAGCAGGGAAAAGAATACAACTCAAAAATGATTAAAAAAAATCAATTAATGGAATTGAAGATTTGGTAAGATGATGACTTACTATAAGTTAAAGAAATATATATTAAAACCTGATAAAACCAGGTCGAGAGTCTGAGAGGAAATGTGGTTGATCAGGCCACACTTCTTTTGCTGCTGGAAAAGAGGAACTTGTAGAAATCCTGTGATTTTATTCAATATCCACAAGGTTTCTTCGAATCCCTCAGTCCAGCAACCAAAGAGTGGAAACCTTGATAATCCAATATAATCCCACAGCTGGTTTGGAAAATGGTTACGCACTCACCGTCTCGAACATCGGATATGTTAATTAGCTATAGTAAGTGGAAGCATATCATGAAAAAGCCAAAAGGTCACATAAAGACAGATAGTTAAGTAGCTCGTTTTGGTTTCGTTCCTGGAAATCATCAGTACAGAGAGAAGACATCTGTCTCCAATTAGCACACTCTGATTAATCTTTCTGATTGAAAGTCAAGAAATATCAACAGGAACACGTCTGAATATGTTTTAGATACAAAATGATGAGATGAGATGAGATGGGATGAGATGGGATGAGATGAGATGGGATGGGATGAGATGGGATGAGATGAGATGGGATGGGATGGGATGAGATAGATGAGATGAGATGGGATGGGATAGATGAGATGGGATAGATGAGGTGAGATGGGATAGATGAGATGAGATGGGATGAGATGGGATGGGATGGATAGATGAGATGGGATAGATGAGATGGGATGGGATAAGATGGGATGGGATGAGATGGGATAGATGAGATGAGATGGGATAGATGAGATGGGATAGATGAGATGAGATGGGATGGGATGAGATGGGATGAGATGAGATGGGATAGATGAGATGGGATAGATGAGATGATATGGGATAGATGATATGGGATAGATGAGATGAGATGGGATGAGATGGGATAGATGAGATGAGATGGGATAGATGAGATGGGATAGATGAGATGAGATGGGATGGGATGAGATGAGATAGATGAGATGGGATAGATGAGATAGATGAGATGGGATAGATGAGATGGGATAGATGAGATGAGATGAGATGAGATAGATGAGATGGGATAGATGAGATGAGATGGGATAGATGAGATAGATGAGATGGGATGAGATGAGATGAGATGAGATAGATGAGATGGGATAGATGAGATGAGATGGGATAGATGAGGTGAGATAGATGAGATGAGATGAAATGAGATGAGATACAGTACTTTAGGTCTGTTAGGTCTATTTTCTGTGTGAGAGGGTTTTACTAGAAAAATAAACAGAAGAACATCACATCTGGGGTCGGCTTTGTGCCATGTCACACCAGAAGTACACATCAGAAATAATTCCTTTGACACTTGTTTTTCCAGTGTGAAGACTGACAGAGACACAGATGCAGCCATTAAAAAGTCCTTGTGAGTGAAGATGAATGATTTCCAGCAGAGGTCACCAAACCTAAAATATACAACCAATACAGATGTCCAAAAAATGTCACCTAATAACAGCATGTTCATCCTATTTCAACCAATCACGTCAATCAGATATTTTTGTTGCAGCACCATGAAAACCAGCAGCAGACTACATTAGAACTGACAGGAGAAGCGATCTCCCCTCCAGCAGCGCACCGCTGGAAGCGCTGGCGACACCTGGCAACCTCGCCAGGTGCTTTTCCTTGCTGACTGCACACAATTTGCAGGTAAAAAGTTGACCTTGTCTGATGGTTGTCAAGGCTCTACATGACGGCTAGCTCTGATGGTAAAACACTGAGGAGCTAACAGAGCCAAGCTGGGAACCTCTGGGAGTCATAAAATCACAGACAGATGGTGTGGAGTCCCTCTCTCTCCACTCTCTTGGCTCTGCTTCAGTTTTCTACCGGCATAGTGGACGGGGACAATAAAACCCGCGGATACATAAAATAATGATATTTTTGCATTTGGTCAGAGTGAGTCAAAGTGATGTGGTATATTGAGCGATGTTTATTGACAGTTATGTGATGATATAGAGGATTACAAACGATGAAGTCCACTATGAGTGAGTGGGAGCGATGGGTCAAACAAACACAGGACTTTCCCCAGGAGACAGGTGTTCAAACCCAGACAGCTAAACCCCAACAACACTACTTTGTTAGGTTAAGTAAAACATAGTTTGCCTTAAAATGACTACATGACTAAAAGTAAGCAAAAGTACACATTGACTTTACAATGATACATAATGTTATGTGAAAAAGTCCAACAAGGGCAGTTATTTATTAATGTTAGTTACGTTGTTACATCCCATTGGTCATGGTTTTCATTTTGGTTCGGTTCATTTATGGTACAGCAAAGTTTCCAATTTCCAACTTCAATTTGAACATGCATTTAATTTATTTGGCAAAATAAGTCAACAACTGTTTGTCTTCACAACAGCAGACTAACATCAAGAACAAAACACTTCTTCACTGTGACATCTGATGGCTGGGCTTCTGATCTAAAAGAAAAGTGACACTGAGTTATTAACAAGAATTAATAAATAAAAACTAATCATCAGCTAACAGGTCAGCATCAGGTCAGCAGCACTAGAGCTTTTTAAACAACAGTAACATAAACTAGGCAGCACCATATGAGGAAAATCTGCCATGAGCAATAACACTGATCAATACTGAGATGATGAAATGACTTGATGATAAATAAATATTGAAGTGTTCATATTAGCTCTACTGATGTCAGCCTGGTTGTTTTTAAATTCAGGACCAGATAATTGAATATTTAAATCCAACTAGGACTCATGTTGTTTCTAGAGGAGCAACAGTAATGTTGACAACAGCAAAGTCACCATAGAAACTCATTAATATCTGACTGGAAACAATCTGACAGATCAATAAAATAAATCAGATTCCTGAGTGAAGTTTATAAAGACTGAAGAACACAAACATCAGTCAGTATCAGTCCTTCATAACAAATACATAAACTAACCTAAACAGTCAGACTACAGAGTCTACTGCCAGCTTTAGTTTACTACTGAGATACATGACAAACTAACCTAAACCGTCAGACTACAGAGTCTACTGCCAGCTTTAGTTTACTACTGAGATACATGACAAACTAACCTAAACAGTCAGACTACAGAGCCTACTGACAGCTTTAGTTTACGACTAAGATATATGACAAACTAACCTAAACAGTCAGACTACAGAGTCTACTGCCAGCTTTAGTTTACTACTACAATACATGACAACTAACCTAACAGTCAGACTACAGAGTCTACTGCCAGCTTTAGTTTACTACTAAGATACGTGACAAACTAACCTAAACAGTCAGACTACAGAGTCTACTGTCAGCTTTAGTTTACTACTGAGATACATGACAAAGTAACCTAAACAGTCAGACTACAGAGCCTACTGTCAGCTTTAGTTTACTACTAAGATACATGACAAACTAACCTAAACAGTCAGACTACAGATCCTACTGCCAGCTTTAGTTTACTACTAAGATACATGACAAACTAACCTAACAATCAGACTACAGAGTCTACTGCCAGCTTTAGTTTACTACTAAGATACGTGACAAACTAACCTAAACAGTCAGACTACAGATCCTAAAGCCAGCTTTAGTTTACTACTGAGATACATGACAAACTAACCTAAACAGTCAGTCTACAGAGTCTACTGCCAACTTTAGTTTACTACTAAGATACATGACAAACTAACCTAAACAGTCAGTCTACAGAGTCTACTGCCAACTTTAGTTTACTACTAAGATACATGACAAACTAACCTAACAGTCAGACTACAGAGTCTACTGCCAGCTTTAGTTTACTACTGAGATACATGACAAACTAACCTAACAGTCAGTCTACAGAGTCTACTGCCAACTTTAGTTTACTACTAAGATACATGACAAACTAACCTAAACAGTCAGTCTACAGAGTCTACTGCCAACTTTAGTTTACTACTAAGATACATGACAAACTAACCTAACAGTCAGACTACAGAGTCTACTGCCAGCTTTAGTTTACTACTAAGATACATGACAAACTAACCTAAACAGTCAGACTACAGAGTCTACTGCCAGCTTTAGTTTACTACTGAGATACATGACAAACTAACCTAAACAGTCAGTCAACAGAGTCTACTGCCAGCTTTAGTTTACTACCAAGATACATGACAAACTAACCTAAACAGTCAGACTACAGAGTCTACTGCCAGCTTTAGTTTACTACTAAGATACATGACAAACTAACCTAAACAGTCAGTCAACAGAGTCTACTGCCAGCTTTAGTTTACTACCAAGATACATGACAAACTAACCTAAACAGTCAGACTACAGAGCCTACTGCCAGCTTTAGTTTACTACCAAGATACATGACAAACTAACCTAAACAGTCAGACTACAGAGTCTACTGCCAGCTTTAGTTTCAGCTTGTGTAGTCGAGGGTTACGTTGCTGCTAAACTTTATGAGGATAATATATTAATAACATGAAGGCTCTGTAGTTTGGACCCTTGTCAATAACAGATCATCACCTCTTCACTGCTGCTGGTCTTCCTTTCACAGTAAACTCCCTGAACACCACCACTGAACACTAGAAGGAGCTAAAGTCATTTACTTACACATGTTTACCATTAGCTGTTAGCCGGTGAGCTAACGTGTGGTTAATAGCTTTGGTAGTGTGAACACAGCAGAAATCTGGTCTGCCCTCCTCAAAATTGAGCAGCACACAACCTCAGCTTCAGCAACACTGAACATGTGTTCTACCTCATATTCCTGTCCGCCATGTCCCAGCCTCTTTCCTTAGGCCTTGATTTCTAGTGTGACAATACACATGATGAAAAATAACCTATAACCTATTTCAAATGAACTGAATGATACAGACATGCCCATGACCATTATGTTCCACTGTTATGTTCCACTGTTACATGGTTACATTGTTACGTTGTGCTGTTATGTTCCACTGTTACATGGTTACATTGTTACGTTGTGCTGTTATGTTCCACTGTTATGTTCATGTTACATGGTTACATTGTTACGTTGTGCTGTTATGTTCCACTGTTACATGGTTACATTGTTACATTGTGCTGTTATGTTCCACTGTTATGTTCCACTGTTACATGGTTACATTGTTACGTTGTGCTGTTATGTTCCACTGTTATGTTCCACTGTTACATGTTACATTGTTACGTTGTGCTGTTATGTTCCACTGTTATGTTCCACTGTTATTTGTTCCACTGTTACATGGTTACATTGTTACATTGTGCTGTTATGTTCCACGTTACATGGTTACATTGTTACGTTGTGCTGTTATGTTCCACTGTTATGTTCCACTGTTACATGGTTACATTGTGCTGTTATGTTCCACTGTTACATGGTTACATTGTTACGTTGTGCTGTTATGTTCCACTGTTACATGTTACATTGTTACGTTGTGCTGTTATGTTCCACTGTTACATGGTTACATTGTTATGTTGTGCTGTTATGTTCCACTGTTATTTTTTTTTTTTTTTTTTTTTTTCCTTTATGGTTAATTTTTATTTGTCTTTATGTTCCACTGTTACATGGTTACATTGTTACGTTGTGCTGTTATGTTCCACTGTTACATGGTTACATTGTTACGTTGTGCTGTTATGTTCCACTGTTACATGGTTACATTGTTACGTTGTGCTGTTATGTTCCACTGTTACATTGTTAGGTTATGTTATTATCTGAACACAGAACTTTTTTTTCTGACCTCAACTGAGCAGTTTTGTTGTCTAAACATAGCCACTCATTTATAACATGAACCACATGTTCTAGTCCATGTGTCCTTGTGTGGCATGAGGCTGATATGAAACATATTCATGAGACATGTTTTTAGGCCATTTTAGGCATTCAACATTCTACATAGCTCATGGTTTGCAGAAACGTACAATACCAACATTATTTCTGGCGACTGGGTTCCATTGCTCCTGTCTTTTGCCTCATCACTAAATACGGTTGTCTTTCTCCCTCAGCTAGTAAGTTTCCAGGCTTCCTTCATCCCCACTGAGAGACTCAACGTTCAGTTTCCCACAGAGACATATGGGAGATGAGTTTGGCACTTCCTAAACTGTGTTGCCACAGTTATAAAAAGATCCATTGAGACTGAAGTAGAAAAGACTAAATAGGTGACTGCGGGAAATTGTCTGGGTTTCTAAGCACATTTTCTGGTTGGAAACTGTCAGCACTTCTGTAAAATAATGCTGGCAGCCGTCCTCCTGCTGCCCTGACTCAAATCAGCCCAGCTTGGCAACTCTACACTGGGCTCCACTACACTTTGTCCACTGTCCCCCCCACTCGTCCCTCAGGACTCTGTGACCATTAAAGGGAAAAAAAAATCCCACTCAAAAACTCCAATAAAAACAGTGAAGGCTTTGTAATTTGCATTCCTGAGCCTGCACAGTTGTTAGGAGTTTTTTGGTTTCCTGAGGGTACCTGCCAGAAGCTGCAAACATG
The DNA here is from genome assembly GCA_947000775.1 of Pterois miles. Taxonomy (NCBI): domain Eukaryota; kingdom Metazoa; phylum Chordata; class Actinopteri; order Perciformes; family Scorpaenidae; genus Pterois; species Pterois miles. Next base: position 1,730,021 of record CAMQGK010000110.1, on the reverse strand, counting down.
CTGTCACATCCACATATTCCTGCAGCTACAGCTGACAGTGAAAGCAAGAAAAAAGTTTCAGCTATCTAAAACTTCAGCAGGAAGTGTCAGATTTTGGCGTCAGTGCCTCAGTACTGATCTTCAGTACTCAGAGACAATGGGAAGACACCAGTTGGGGAAGAGGTTCAGAAACCACAAAAACAACAGTAAAAAACGTGTTGCTAGTGATTGTATGCATTGTGGAGAATGAGGTAATTTGTTGTAGTTAGATATATAGATTTTATAGATTCTTCCACATAATGTGTTTTACTGCATTTCTGTGCCTTGTGTAAAGCCTTTAAACTGCCTGACAATTTGTCTCGCCATGATAAAATGCAATGTATAATGTGTTTACATCTACAAATGGGAAATGACAGCATGGTTTGTCCACTGGCAAAAGTCAGTGATGCTACAGAATCTCTAATGCATCAGCCTGAATCTGCTCCTGGCTGCTGTCCAGTGTTGTCATCTTGGTAGGAAGCCACACATTATCAGATGTGAAGGATGGGAGGTGTCTTGTGTGAACCAGCAGTCTATGCTGCTCTAAAGTATGAAGTGTATGAGGTGTTGAGCCTGCAGCGTTTGGCTCAGGCCGACATTTTCAAAAATACAATGAGAATAAATTGCCTTCTGCTGGTGCTGACTTTCATTTCCAGGTTGTAGCTCTTCTCACAGTGAAGTGTCTGATCACCACAGTCATGACAGCACAGTGGCTGCTTCAAATACCGGCAGCAGAGAAATTGTACTTTATAATAACTTGACGTTGCACGTGTTGGATACGAGAATTATGAGAAATCTTCAATTGGATGTAAACAACTAACTAAAAACTGAAAACTCTTAGGCTGACATGTTTAATATCTTTGGAAACTTTGGAGCCTCGGTTAGAATTGAAGGTGATATTTTGTAGGTTTGACTGGAGCAGGATTCTGTCAATTGGTCTGAGCTGTCCTGATCACACAGTCACATTTAAATGATCCTGAGGGTTGATTCAAATCTGACCTGGAGGTGTCTGCTAAAGAGTTAACTTCTGGAAACCAAACCTGCTAAAATGAGTTAAAACATGTTAAAGTTATGTGTTTTTGTGGCAACATATTTTATAAACCTAAATGTTAATGTAAAGGCCTCAGAAATCCAGCTTCGGCTGGGCTCAAGTGACGATGTGACAAATCAAATAAATGATGTGCAGCTAAGCACATGTTGGGTTTTGAGTGGTGGCAGTTAAAAACATCTGTCTCTCCCTAGTGTCCACTTGGAATCCACTTGGCTTTGAAAGTCTACAAGTAGACAAGACATTTTCATTCCAACCTGGCAACGTCGAACAGTCGTTCAAGTTGTGATTTCTATATTTCTTGACTATCCCATTTCTAAGCCTGAAACACTGATCCAACCTGGCAACTTCACACAGTGCTGATACCTCAGTTCTGCACCCAATAATCCTCCTCTGAACTGAATAAAACCTGAAGAGGCAACATCTCCCTCTTTCCCTCTGTTTGCTTGTGTATTTCTCTCTTGTCTGTTTGTCTTTCAGTGCAAACTCAATCTAACCTGGCAACCCAGATCCACCCTGGAAAGAAAAAAACAGCCTGTCCTGTTCCAAATAACCCCCTCTTCACTTCCCTATTATCCCTTTTTCTCAAATGTCTGATGTCAAATATCTCTGAGGTCAAAGTTACAACAACCCAACCAGGCAACTCCCCATTGTGTGAATAGCTCATCTCATCAGGCCCCCGAAGGAAACAACCTCCTTCTGCAGCTGATAGTATCTGAAGTGGCAACACAGAAAACAGTTTTTACTTCACCCTAGCAACCGTAACTCTCTCTGCCTTCTCCAAAACCAAATAACCGTCTTTATTTTCCGCTCGCCACGCCTGATCGCTCCATCTGTTTTTCCAACCTGGTAAACTGCTGCATTAATGAGACCTTCCCTCCACCATCACTCATCAAATAGCCCCCTTTTAGGGGTATTAACTTTACACAGCAGGCTGGCAGCCCTCCTCCAATCTGCCACTATCACTGCTTTTTCTGGTGGCTCAGAAATATTTTTATGGACACAAGTTACGATAATCAAACCTGGCAACTGGAAACAAAATCATTTGGATCTATTCATTCGATACTGTCACGATACCGAGGTGCTGATCCGATTTGTTATTTCTAAGCATTATGATTCTACAAGTATTGCCATTTGATACTGTGATTTATTGAGATTTTTGTTAACTGTTTGAATCATGCACTTCTCAGGACTTTTACTTTGGAAAATATCTACCTTCATACAGTTTTCAGCATGTGCGTAGTCAGAGATGATCAAATATCAAATCAAATCAAATATATCAGGATCATTGTCAGGTATTATCTTTTTTTTTTTCCAGCAACCCAAAATCAAATAATAATGACATTTCTCTCATACGGAAATTAGTGGTATTTTCTTTTAGCTGTAAATGTTTTACTTCTGGTGAATATAATCCATTCAATCTTATTTCCATATATATATATTTTGTACATACAGTAAACCTTTGTCAACATCTTATTTTGAAAAGTGGACGTAGTCACACGTGTATACTTCCTCTAACTTTGTGGTTCTTTGTGGCAGCTCACCCGACCCCAGCGTTCCTCATGCAGCTCCGCTCCATGACATGACATGTCTCCTCCAAAGTGCAGCACTAAATCAGTTAAGTATTGTAGTGTCTCTCGTTCTCACTGTCTCCTTAAATTGAATTCATTTGCATGTATTATTGGAATGGTCATAAATAAACAACAAAACAAGTAACAACACATTGTGATACACACCAAGCAATGCAGGGAAATTATCTGGCAAAGACATATGTGAAAATAACTCACATCACATATAAAAAAAAGTTACTCTAATCTGGCAACTTAACAGTACAATAAACAACGACAGACCACTCATGCTGCTGTGTAGAAGTGTTCACCCCCCCCCCCGGTCGCTCAGTGACGTTTGCATTGGTCCTCTGTGATCCAGCCATAAAATGTCCGTTAATCCACACAGGCAACTTTGCATTGCATCAGTAAAACATGCATCTTATGTCTGTCACAAGACAACTGTCTGAGTGAATTTCCCCTTGGGGATGAATAAAGTATCTATCTATCTACCTCTCTATCTATCTGAGTGAGCTCCTGGAGTCTTGAATTAACATGTGTTCAACCTGGTGACCCTGCTCAAACCTTGCAACCAAAACTTCCTTTGTCCATCTAGCCATATTTAATTTTGTTGATAAGACCTGAAAGTGCTCTCCAGTGCACTACACAGCAGACTCAGTGTCTACCCTTCTGTGAGGCAAAGCAAACCAAAGACATTACTGCATAGTCAAACACCTGATTTTCCACACATCAAGTCAGTCTGACACCCAGAGCACTTCTCTAGTCCTTGACCTTATAGTACTCAGGGATGAACATACGCGCTGCTATCCTGTACTATCAGACAGAGATGGATAAATGATTAACACAGTTGTCGAATCTGCCTCTGTCAGACAGACTGATGATGGCCTGGATTATAGCATTAGTGGTTTTCATAGCATTAGTGGTTTTGCTTATTTTGAAGCTTTCTTTATTCTCTGTCTGTATGTTGTCAACTTTCTAAAAGGAAACAAAATCATCCATGATTTTTTTCAATTTAATGACCAGGCTGAATTTGTAATTTCAAACCCTGACATGTCACACTGCTGTATGAATATCATGAATAACATCCAACTTCCATCCATCATCATTCTGTTGTACAGATTTACCTCCTACAGTTACAGACACTAGACAAAGGTGACCTGGTTTTCCTCCCCGGTGTGGCCCCTGTGAGCCGCCGAGGCTCTGGGCGAGCCTGGAGAGCCTACGTTTCAAAAATACTCTGTAGTCACATCTCAGCTCACTGTATTTCCACAAGACACAAGGAAGTGGAGCTCATTAAAATAAATCTCTGGAGGACGAGTAAAGTCAGGTGACCAGGGCTGAACATAGAGCGACCGCCCGCAAGTGGCGCTCTGAGACTAAAGAAAAAAAAGATAATAATAATAATTCATGTATTGAGTCCTTTGCTGTACCTAAAACTACCTCTGCCCTGGAAAGAAATATTTAAGACTTAAAATCTGGCAACACAGCACCCATCTGCAGATTGTCTTTAATGATCTAAATTCACTCCAGTCCTGTCCCAGATTGTCTAAATTCAAACATCCACCCCTTCACCTTGTCATCTTGCAGTAAAATAAAATAAAACATACAGTTTCTCCAAACTGGCAACCAAGTCCTTTCCCCATCCTGCTCTGAAAGCCCAACTGCCCAACCTCCGACTCACCAAAACTTTCCACCCATTGTGAGAAAATTTCTCGTGACAATGCGTAGCGTTAAATACCCTGATGACCTTCAAACCTGGCAACCCAGCCACCGCAGGTTCTAAACACTGGCACCACCTGTTTAAAATGGCTCCAACCAGGCAACTAATAGCTGCCTCCGCAAAAACGCCCCCACCTGCTTTTGCTGGTATTAAATCCTCTAAACACAAGCTTTTCACTGGATTACCATCATTCAAACTGACAACCTTCTCAGAGCACAGTGTGCTTCAAACCAGCCACCGAGTCCGTGTCTCTGCAGCAACCCTGTCCACTTTACTCTCTTCAAAATGAGGCCAGTGTGGCAACCATCCCCATTCTGCATTAACCTGTGTACCTGCTAAATATCCTGACAACATCTGCCTCCACAGGCCTCCACTCCACCAGCTTAAAACTCACTCCAACATGGCAACTTGTGCCCTGCATCAAACTGAACCACTTCAAATCTGGAGAGCCTGACATGGCATTGGGATGATTTCCACTGTGCTCCCTCCAAATCCACTCGCCTCCTCTGCTTAAAATCACTCCAACATGGAGACTCTGCCCTGCGTGTAAACCTTCCTGCAGCCTGGCGACCGCAGCAGGTGCAGCGCTCTGTGCTGAGATAAGCTGAGAGGGACAACCTCTCCTCATCCTCCCCCACCCTCCCTGCTCCTCCTCTTCCTCCTCCTGCTGCTCTTTGTATCACTGCAGCTTTGTCCAGCCTGCGTATCAGCCTCTCTACACACAAACACTCACAAATAACTCCTGCAAACATGTAAAAGATGTGCAGATAATTTGTGTCTTACAGTGTGTGTGTGTGTGTGTGTGTGTGTGTGTGTGTGTGTGTGTGCAGAGAGTAGCTTCATGAGGAGTTTGTCTTCTCATTAACTATAAACCTAATCTGACCTGGTAAACCGCCGTGAGGATGAATGACAGCACCATTTCAGGTGTCACAGATTGTTACCTTTGTGTTCCCTACCGATGTTAGCATCTCTTCACCATGACCTTCCCCTAAGCAAGATGTTAAGCATTTAATCCCACTCAAAAAAAAAAAAAAAAAAAAAAACCTGTGTTCTGCTTATTGTTGCTTCACATGGACGTTTGACCGTCACTGTGCAGAGTTTACTGTTGCTGAAGAGGGAATGTCTCTTTGCCTAACAGCTGTACATACGAGCAGGACTTGAAACCAATTATGGTCAAATATGTGACTTGAAACCTGCAGCAGCCATACTGAACGCTGAGAAGGGAATTTAAAGTGAAGACACATCTTGGGTGTGTCAAACCTGCCAAGACTAATATCTGCACATCTACACAGAGTATTTCACTGGGGGAGAAGGAGTAGCACTTTAACTTTTCATCCAAAAAAAAAAAAAAAAAAAACAGACAGAGAAACACACATTATTCTAACCAGTGATGACTAGAGAAGAGCAGCCTGCTGCTGATAAAATCCAGCCTGTCCTCACTCCCAAGTCATCAAATATGGCAGCTTGGTCAGTGGTCAAGGGCAATAAAGTCTGCATAGGGAGGAGATTAAGGTGGATGGATGGGTCAAAAAACACAGGACTTTCACCCAGGAGACCAGCGTTTGTGTTCTGTGTGAAACCAAAAGTCAATGTTGACTTATTTTTAAGTTGTGTACACAAGTTAACTTACATACTTAACATACTACTGTGTAACAAACATACTTCTTGTAACCCAAATAACAATTGTTTCCTAAACCTAACCAAGTAGTTTCCAGTCAACTCAGAAGTTTATTTTGAAAATGAACTGACATGCAGACGGGACCCCAGAGGAACGTACAGGTGTTGGTTGTCAGGAAAAACACAGCAGCTTACACTCTAATAGCACTGCCTGCCTGTCGTACTCTCCTCCGTTCGTCTAGTCTCGTTCTATCTATCATTTGTTTCCCCTCAGTGCAGCACTGCCCTCTGTGGCCCATATCAGGAGAGTCCAATGAGGGATGACAGCCGAGTTTCCAGGGAGGGCCGGTGATGGTCACTCACACACATCAAATATTAAGATATTTTACTGCAAGACTAAAATATGCATCAATCTCACACAAGGCTGACACCTGCTACTGTTAAACCATGAGAATAAATGCAGACCAAAAAACAAAAAAAAATAGGTATGTTAATAGTTAACTATTCAACAATTAACCAACATTAAGAATTTTAATAGATTAATGGCATCAGTTAAACAGTGAATCATCAAAAAAAAGCTAAAAAGCTGAGCAAAACTCAGAGGAGCAGGTTGTCGCTTAAAGGAAAATAGCTGGTACACCTTAACAGTCCACCTTAAGAGAGTCTGAGTCAGTGCTGAAACAGGACCTTGGCTTTGAGGAGTTGTAGCATTTGTTCACCGACAAATAAACTGTACACACACTGCTGCTGCTATCAGAGCGAAAACGCCACCAGCAACACTCGCTGCCGCCACCCACACGGTCTGTCGGACGCTCGCTGACGTTAACGTCAACGCTGACAGACCGTATGCGTGTGACGGTGGCGAGCACGAAGCCACCAACAACGCTGCAGCTCAGCACCAACACACCCACGGTGCGACGGACACTCGCCGTCGTTACGCTGCCACACACACCACTGACTGCAGCGTCATGGCTGCTACAGTAACTCTCCCTGATTGGTCAGCTCAGTCTGGTTTGTCCACACACTGCAGCTGGTGATCAACGATGGATCTGACTCACTTGTTTATTGGCTTTTCGTTGCAGCGGGTCGGCGTGTTAGGCACTAAAAATAGCATCACTGCATGCAACGCACTAATCTTGTCGGTTAAAGGTTAGCAATCAGGTAAAGAGGGTCAGCTATCGATGAGAAAAATAAATAACAATTAACATCTCTATTCCAAAATGTCTTCAAATTGTCCCCACACGGTGTACTAGAGTGGTACAGAAAACCAAACTGCCCAGAGCCACAAATTATTTAATCATTTTGACAAAGAGGTACTTTTGTCTTTTACAAGCCAACTGGCTGTGAATAAAACATGTGACATCATTTCATATTAAACCTGTGTGTGTGTGTGTGTGTGTGTGTGTGTGTGTGTGTGTGTGTGTGTGTGTTGTGTTAACAGTGAAGGCTCAGTTCATTCTCCGGCACTAAACAGCATCACACCTCCTGCAGTTTCCTGTGCACACAAACACACAGCAAAACAATACAAAGACATCTTAAAAATATTACAGTCCAATTTGGGATTATAATGTGAAAACACACTTCTTCTCTTCTTTGGCAGGAAACGTGTTTCTCTGCTGCAATGCCAGAAAAGCAGATATGAAAATCAATATGGATTTAAAAAGACAGAGAGATGGAAAACAGGTTGAATGACTAGCAGCATTCTACATTTGGTGTCTGTCTCTATAATCTGTGTTTCTGTCAATCAGTATCCTGGCACATAGCTGACCTCCAACACTCATCGTCATGGAAACCTCCAGTTGATTACAACCCGTAATAAGCATATGGCCATGGTTTGTGGTAATGGAATAACAATGTGTGTGTGTGTGTGTGTGTGTGTGTGTGTGTGTGTGTGGATGACCCTATCATCACACAGCGACACCTTCATCCTTCAGCCTCTCTCTGGCTTTCTCTCTATGTCGCCAATCAATTCTCATTGCTGGGGCGACCGTGGAATCCAATTAGCGCTGCATCGTCACAAAGGTGCCACCTATGTGTGTACACCTGTGTGTGTGTGTGTGTGTGTGTGCCAAGCTTTTACAGTAACCTTGAAAATGTATCAGGAAGCAGAACACGAACATTTAGAAACACTGCTGCTGCTTTGACAGAGTGAAATAATGGAGGGAGGAGGGAGGGAGGGAGAAGATGGAGCATGAGAGGAAGGGTCCTTTTCTGCCTCAAAGTGAGACGATCAATCAGTTTAATATCTGTAGGGTTAAAGGTGTAGGGCGTGTAGGTTTTGGTGGCATCTAGTGGTGTCGTTGCAGATTGCAACCAACCGAGCACTCTGTACATTTGGCTGGCGATACCACAGCTTTGCACGGTGGCCTTCAGGTAACTGCTAAATGCTGAACTCTCTCTAGAGCCAGTGCTTGTTTTGTCCCTTCAGGGCCACTGTAGAAACATGTCAGCTGACGCCGTGAACAGGACCAACTCCCTGTGTAGATATGAATGGCTCATTATAAGCCAATGAAAACACGATTCTGAATTCAGGTGATCATACACTAATAAAAACATAATTATGAATAGTAATTTACTTCTAATAGATCGCCTCAATGCTACAGATTTGGTCTTTAAGCCTAGCTTGGCATAAAGACTGGAAACAGGTGAAAGTTAAAAGTACTTCTGTACCAGTAGTACTAAAATACTCATTTATTCCCCGGTGGTGGAGGCGGGCATCCCCCCCAAACCAATGGGGGGGGGAGTTTCCCCTCCCCCGGGGCCCCCCCAAGAACCAACCCCCCCCCTACTCCGCGCTGTTAGGGGCACCCCCCCCCCTCTACATCTCTCCATTAATGTATATTTATTTTGTGAAAAAAAAGTGTAAAACTAATTTCCCCACTGTGGGACTAATAAAGGAATATCTTTCTTTCTTTCTTTCTTTCTATTACTTTGAAATTATTACATTTTAATGTTATATTTCATCATGCTTCAGCTTTAGCAAACAGTGCCACTAAAATCCACTGTAACCACATGGCTCAACTCAAATCAAACACTCATTTGTTTCAAGGAGCTTCAATGAGGTGAAATGTATCAGCATCTGTCTGATTCAGCCCAGCAGCTGATTGATTGATCGAACACACACCGCTCTAGACTTACTAAGCAGTAATCAATAGGAGCAGCACGTTGCTACAACAGCAAAAAAGACAACCTTGAACTTTGACAAGTTGGAAAAAGTCAAAACAAACAACTCAGTCTGTCATAAACTCTTCATAGCGTTATCTATGGAAAGTAAAGCTCTGCAATTTGTGTATATCCAACAAAATCAAGCAAATTTTGTGTAATTCATGTAATCGTGAACCAGGAAGTATAAACAGTGGCAAATGCCACGTAGCAAGGAGGTCGGGGTGGATGGGTGGATCTAAAAATACTTTGCCCAGGAGACCAGCGTTCGTGTCCACCCACAAGTCAACGTTGATTTATTTGCCACGTAACTTTCATACTTATAACACCACTTGGGATTTATTTTTCCTAAACCTACATAGTTTTCTTGTCTAAACGTAAAAAAAGTTGTTTCCTGTAAAGACAAAAGTGTATTTTGAAAAGACTGTACTCACTCAACTTTGTTGTGAGCTGAAGTTAGTTAAAAAAAAATATCAGTTCTACGGAGGATCTAGTTCTTGGCAATCAGCGTTGGTTCACGCACCCAGTACTTGTGTGTACTACAGGGTCTCCTCCTGTAACAGGGTCAGGGTTTTGGTTTCTGACGGTGCCAAACCTGTAGACCTTGACAGGTTTCTCCGATGCTGCTGCTGTTCGGTCAGAGCTGTGCTCTTACCCATTCATGCAGATTCTGCATTTGAACTTGAACTGAATCCTGAACCCAGAAACACACACACACACACACACACACACACGCACACACACACACACACGAGCTGCAGCAGCCCCCTTTTGAAGTCCCATCGGATTTTGTGCCCCCGACAGGGGAGAGACGGACAAATGCCCCCCGCCCCACCCTCTCCCGCACGCCCCCCACCCCCCCCCCACAGAGCCAACAGGCGCAGCCCGAAAAAAGAAGGAAGAAGAAGAAAGTTCCCTGCCCGACGCAGCCCAACACACAACCGCCGGGGGCAGAGGGGGGCGCTAAGCTGCAGCAGGGGGTCCCCCTTTATGAAGTCCCATCGGATTTTGTGGCAGAGCTAAAAATCCCATTATCAGAGAAATCAGAGAGGAGAGAGACAGAGACAGAAAATAAAATGAAGATATATATTTATTGTGTTTTTTTTTTTTTTTTTTTTTATTTTTTTTTTTGATTTTTTTTTTTTTTATTTGGTTTATTTTGTCGTTCTTGTTTTGTTGCCCAAAGCTGCCCACTTTTTTTGGTCTTCTCTTATTGTTCTCTCTTTTGTTTGTTGGTCCTCCTCCTGTCGGAGCTCTCTGCTCTCCAGAAGGGTCTCACTCTCAACACAGCATACGTCCACTCATTTCACACATCACACATTCACACATCTACACACAGAGACTCAGAACAGGGCGTTTTAATCCGCAAAGTCTTTTTCCTATACAGCGTACTAGGGCCACTGTAGGTATAAAATAAAATAAAAATAAATAAATAATAATAATAATAATAATAATAATAATAATAATAATAATAATGACAGGGCCGGAGGAGGGGAATATTCAGAGAAAAAGAAAATAACATATTTATACTGACAGCATCTCATATGGGCTGTCAAAGTTAACGCAATAACGCATTCATGCAAATTTGTTTTTATTGTCACTAATTTCCTGAACACATAAACGTAACTTGTAATATTTAGGTTATAGCGGGCTCAATTTTAAAGGTACGGTGAAAATACATGATAAATCTAATGAAACTAGAAAACCTAATGAATCCATCAGTACCAACCAGGTCAGACTAGCTTGTTTAGAAGGAGGTAGAATACACTCCAAACTACATGTACATATATATATTTCATTATCACAGTTTTACACACATTTCTGACTTCTTAATTTTGCAGATTTGTGTCAGTTTTTTCTCATAAATTCGCCACTTTAATCTCAGAAAATATCTGTTTTTTTTCTTCTAAATATATGACTTTAATCTCAGACATTCAGAGAGTACTACCCCCCTCCAATGACTCCATATTTTATTTTATTTTTTTTTTTTAACCTACAATGGCCCTAATACGCCGTCGTATTTTCCCCCTCTGGCACGCTTAGTGCGGTATAATCTCCACAGACAGCTGGGAGGAATAAGGAGGACGCTGAAACACAGAGCAGTGAATTAGTGATTGAAAGAAAAGAGGGATGACTGTGAGGTAAAGCGAGGACAGAGAAGGAGAGTTTTCATGTGCAGGGAGGCGAGCAGAGCGAGAAGCATCTGAAGGACTCTTCAGTTAAATGTAATTAATGTGAGGATCAACCGTCTGATTCAATGAAGAAGCAGAATACGACGATGGAGGATAATGATCAGAGCGCAGCTCCTCAAAGCCTTCGCAGCCTCTCATGTCCTCCTCCTCCTCCTCTTATCTCCTCCTCCTCCTCTCACTCTCCCTTCCTTTCATCAGAGGGGAAACTCCCATCAACATCTTCAAATTCGTTGTCATTTCTGCTCTCTTTCATTCTGTTTTCTCTCTTTCATCACACAACACAGTCCAGCTCCTTTATCTCATCCAGTCACTCTCTCTCTTTTCTTTCTTTCCTTCTGCCTCGTCTCTTTTGTCTCTATAACTCCTCGTTTGTCTGTTTTTTCTTCATGCAGTCTTTGTCATTTTTTTGTTGCCTTTCTCGTCCATTGTCAATCTGCATCTCATTCTCATCCTTTCCTCTTTTCAACGCTCTTCCCTGCCCGACTCTCTCTTTATTCCTGTCTTTCTCACTTTTTATCTGGCATCATGACGACAGTTACTGCTCTCTTCTGGAAAAGGTTGACTTTTATATTTTCAGTCTCCCAAACGTTTTATTACACAATCCCTCCAAACATCACACACAGTGTAACAAGCACATTCTGGTATGTGAGTGCAGGTGGATCTGCAGGGCTGCCAGACAGCCATGATACAGGCCTTCATTAGGCTACAGTTGACATCTCAGCTTATTACTGTCAGTGTGATCCGTCTGCTAAACCGCTGCCAAACCACATGGACACTGGGAGTTTTAGAGGATTCAGTAGGGACGCTGTTTTTATGCACATTTTGGATTTATGCTCAAAATCCTGGATCAAAAAAGGTAAATCAAGGTTTTACACTTTACTTAGGTGGACAAGTGTGCATATTGAAAAAGAGAAATGTGATATATGCTGATGACCCGATGCATGCCTCTTTTTTAGCTGACTAGACTGTTGTCAGGCTATTAAATAGACATAATCAGTGGCTATTATCCCCATAGATGTGGGTCAGTAGGGCCCTGCTACACATAGGTGCTATCTTCTGTTCACATGGTTGATCAGCTGAAGAAGGTTTAAAAGAAGACAGCAGCCATTGGATGGGTCAAACAAACACAGGACCGTCACCCAGGAGACCAGGATTCACATCCTGTTTGAAACCAACTACGTTGCCTAAACCTAAAGTAGTTTTAGATTTGCCCTAATGACTGACGTCTACGGTGAACATTGGCTCACTGAAACAAATGATAACAGCGAATGTGAATCTAGTATTAGTTTCGTGGGCCCCCTGCACATTTATTTTGTTGATAACATCTATTCAGTTGCCTGATAACAGTCAGGTTGGGTGTCTTCTTCTACTGTAAAGAACATGTTCATGTCCTGATATCACTCTACTGCTAGAAAGATAAATAAATACATAAATAATAAATAGAAGAAAAGCAGAGGAGGCGTTGTCTGTAACCTCAAAGTCAGTCCTTAAGACTTTTCTCTCTCTGGCTTCAGGCAATGTTGTATTTCTTCTCCTATACATTCATTTGTTAAACTCCAAAGTAAACGATCTCTGATCAGTTTAATTGGCATCATAATTTAAATAAACATGGCTGGTGTGCAGGATCAGCATGTGAGACGCAGACATCGTCTTTGTTGCAGCCCAATTTGAATAAAAAAGCAAACCTCTCAGCCCATTCATCACAAACTCCTACCTTGTGTGACTTCAGAAAAAAACAGTAATTTACAGTCCCATGAACCTCTCTGTCTGCCATTTAGTGAAATTAGAGGCTGCAGCATTACCTAACAATGTTAGAGGGGCAGGGAGAGGGAACACCACTAATTTTACTGTCACCAGACTGTCTGGCTGCTGTCTGTCACTAATGCTCCACTTTAGGATTTTCTTTCCCAACAGACAAAAAGGGGGACGAATGATAAAAACATAAAGCTCTTATGTTTCTCTTCTGGTATATCATGATCCCTGTACCTGACTCTACATCTTTAAAATGCATTCATCAGAACTACATTATAGCTGGACAATTTGTACTTTGAGACAAGTGGGTTTTCTCCTTCAGACAGTATTCTGATAACTGATCTCTCAGCTATCTAATTAGATAGGAAATAAATCAGTAATCAATCAGTCAGACATCCATATGTACCGTACACCTCCTACAGTCATCAACTGCTGAGCTGTAATTACTCTAAACTTCTGATGCCAGATGTTACTGATGTTAAACATCATTTTTTTCCAAAACCTATCAACCAAAATCACTTGAGATGAGAAACAGATCTGACAGCTGCAAAATCACCATTCATTTTACACTGAATGAAACTTTAATTTAAACTGGAGGAACCCCAGCACAGAGCATCCCTGTTTGAAGGGCTATAAAATTAACAGTATAATGAATATAAACACAGTATTACTGCGATAACATAAGAGGTAACAGATGTGATGACAGGGCATCGTAACTGTCTGATTCAGTGCTGATGTTTCAGCTGGTGGATATATTGACGATGGTCACGTGGTGAACAGTTACTGGTCAGACTGGAGCCGAACAGTCGGGCTGGATCGGTCATTATGTCACACGGTGCATTTACTTTTCTTATGAAGACTTGGAGAACAGCCTGTTTCCAGACATACAGTATATCCTTGACTCCTTGACCCAAAAACTAAGCTGATAAATGTGACCTGGGTCTGTGTGGCTGGTTACCAGTCAGTCAGTCTGAAATCTGCTCAGGAAGTCAGTGTTGTAATCAACCAGTCAGTCACTCAGTGTGTCAGTCATTTAAAAGGTAATTCACTTCCCTCTGATGAAGTCAGCATTTAATCAGTGAGTCTCAGTTAATCACCTCTAGTCAGTGAGTCTATCAGCCACCTCTAGTCAGTGAGTCAGTCAGCCACCTCTAGTCAGTGAGTCAGTCAGTCAGTCAGTCAGTCAGTCAGTCAATCACTCAGTGTGTCAGTCATTTAAAAGGTAATTCACTTCCCTCTGATGAAGTCAGTCAGCATTTAATCAGTGAGTCTCAGTCTCAGTTAATCACCTCTAGTCAGTGAGTCAGTCAGTCAGTCAGTCACCAGTCAGTGGTCAGTCAGTCAGTCAGTCAGTCAGTCAGTCACCAGTCAATGAGTCAGTGAGAGAGTCAGTCAGTCCGTCACTCTGTCAGTGAGTCAGTCAGTCAGTCAGTCACCAGTCGGTGAGTCACCAGTCAGTGAGTCAGTCAGTCAGTCAGTCAGTCACCAGTCAATGAGTCAGTGAGAGAGTCAGTCAGTCCGTCAGTCAGTCAGTCAGTCACCAGTCAGTGAGTCAGTCAGTCACCAGTCAATGAGTCAGTGAGAGAGTCAGTCAGTCCGTCAGTCTGTCAGTGAGTCAGTCACCAGTCAGTGAGTCAGTCAGTCAGTCAGTCAGTCACCAGTTAGTGAGTCAGTCAGTCAGTCGGTCATTCAGTCAGTCAGTCACCAGTCAGTGATCAGTCAGTCAGTCAGTCAGTCACTCAGTCATTCAGTCAGTCACCAGTCAGTGAGTCAGTCAGTCAGTCCGTCAGTCAGTCACCAGTCAGTGAGTCAGTCAGTCAGTCAGTCAGTCAGTCCGTCAGTCAGTCACCAGTCAGTGAGTCAGTCAGTCAGTCAGTCAGTCAGTCACCAGTCAGTGAGTCAGTCAGTCAGTCAGTCAGTCATCAGTCAGTCAGTCGGTCAGTGAGTCAGTCAGTCAGTGAGTCAGTCAGTCAGTCGGTCAGTGAGTCAGTCAGTCAGTGAGTCAGTCAGTCAGTCGGTCAGTCATCAGTCAGTCAGTCAGTGAGTCAGTGAGTCAGTCAGTCAGTCAGTGAGTCAGTGAGTCAGTCAGTCAGTCAGTCGGTCAGTGAGTCAGTCAGTCAGTCATCAGTCAGTCAGTGAGTCAGTCAGTCAGTCAGTCGGTCAGTGAGTCAGTCAGTCAGTCAGTCAGTCTGTCAGTCAGTCAGTCGGTCAGTGAGTCAGTCAGTCAGTCATTAGTCAGTCAGTGAGTCAGTCAGTCAGTCAGTCAGTCAGTCAGTCAGTCGGTCAGTGAGTCAGTCAGTCAGTCAGTCAGTCAGTCAGTCAGTCAGTCGGTCAGTGAGTCAGTCAGTCAGTCATCAGTCAGTCAGTGAGTCAGTCAGTCGGTCGGTCGGTCGGTCGGTCAGTGAGTCAGTCAGTCAGTCAGTCGGTCAGTGAGTCAGTCAGTCAGTCAGTCAGTCAGTCAGTCAGTCAGTCGGTCAGTGAGTCAGTCAGTCAGTCAGTCAGCATTTCATATATTCAGTAGACTGAGAGGTTTTGTCATTGAGAAGACAAAATTCTATCAAGTGAGGATATTTTCATTAATCTCTGTCTCACACAAACAGTTATGATAACCGATAATTAGCACTGACATCACGCACACATCCCACTGATTGGCCTGCAGTGGACCTCTTGGCCTCCACTTCCTCGAGAGAGAGAGAGAGAGAGAGAGAGAGAGAGAGAGAGAGAGAGAGAGAGAGAGAGAGAGAGAGAGAGAGAGAGAGAGAGAGAGAGAGAGAATAAGAGAGGCTGTCACACACAAACAGAGAGAAAGGACGAAGGAGAGAGAGAGAGATGCATAATGCAGAAAGAAAAGCGTGATAAAAGAGGAGAAGGAAGCACGCAGAGCGATGGCTGGCAAAGTGGCTGCTGGTTGGATAATGACATGACAAGAGTCTTTGCAGTGTTCTTAACTGCTGGCTGGCAGCCAGACAGCCGGGGTGGAAACTCTCCTGCTCATAACTGTGAAGGACTCGTTTATAGTCGAGTAGACCTCACTCTGCCTCTCTCTCATTATGAGTGGAATGGTATTTGCTAATCAGTGTATAACAAAACATTTTTTCACATAACATTGGTGGAAATTGTTAGTGCATAACAGATTAAACAGAAATTCAGTGTATGCACCAGAGTTCATCCAATTAAATTGCAGCCACATGGCTTTTTTCCAACTTTAATGCAGGATTTAATGGTTGCATGTCGATGTAGCTGAATACCACATTCTTGTATCTGATTTCTGATAAATACTGGTTCATCTCTACATCGCTAATGTATTTCTGACATTACAACATGGCGCTCTAACTACTGCAAAGCAAATGTGCAGTATGATACGTCTTTACGTCTCTTTATCATTGTAACATGATAGTTTTAACAAGACCATTAAATATGAGGCATTTGTGTTGAAGCGCTGCCACTCATTTTTAATGAAGGTGAATAAGACTGTATTATATTTCGTATGTGGAGACACCCCAGGGGAATAGGCTAAACATTTTAACTCATAGATATCACCATGAAACTTCCTGCATTAAGAAAATATTAATATGCAAATGAGGTACAATCTTATTAATTGTGTGCCAATTTACACTCATTTCCAGAAATTTGAATGTAAGATAAAGTCAAGATTCTGTTGACATATTAGTGTCAAAGGATTTTACAGAGGGGACTTGGGATTTTATAGCTCCATAAATAATAAAAAAACATTAAAAAATCTATTTAAATAGCAATACAATAACATCAATCAGGCTATGATACATGAACAAACTAGGACTGCCAGTCCATTCAAATATTTAATCGTGAATAATTGCAAATTAATCTAATGAAGTATTTTATCCTCTTATCAACATGGGACAAATGGACAAATATGTTGCTTTATGCAAATGTATGTATATATTTATTATTGGGGTATGCTACGCTATAGTGAATAGGCTAAACAAACAAACAAATTAATTAACAACACTAATCAATGGCAGATATTGTCCAGAAACCCTCCCAGGTTCTGACTTTAGCATCAACAATCTGCTCCAATCAGAACAAACTGCAGCCCAACAGGCAACAACAGCTGTCAGTGTGTCAGAGTGCTGACTTGACTAGGACTTGATCCAGACTGACTGGGACTATCAGAAAGTGGGCATGTCTGTAAAGGGGAGACTGATGGGGACCCAGAGAACCCATTTACATCCACACATCTGGAGGTCAGAGGTCAACGGACACCTTTGAAGATGGACATGACAAGATTTAGAGCAAGTTTCATCTTCTTCCTCTGAGATGTCAGTAGCGTTACTGCGTTTGAGTAACGAGAAAGACAGAAGTGAAGTGGTGTCAAAATGAATTTGCATTGACGCGTTACTATCACATTAACTTTGACAGCCCTACTTATTATATATGTGACAATTTGCATATGTTTCCACAAATCTGTATGCTGGATGAAGTCATGATCAACCATCATCATTGATTCATCTTGTTGACATATTAGAGTCAAATATCTATATGAGGGGGTTTTAGATACACATCTTAATTTCTCTAATACTGTCAACAGCCATAAATATATAAATGAATAAATATAAATACATTAATAACTTTAAATCACCTTTGATTACTTATATTGCTTTACAAATATTTTGTATTACAAGTTGAAATGTTATGTTTAAATATACAAATGAGGCACAATCTAATGAAAACCTGGTGGTGAACTTAAGAGAAATCTAAAGTAGTAAAATAAACACCTAACTGGTTCAATGCTTTTTTAGATGTTTTCCTTTCTGTAGTCTGAAAGAAGACATGTTATGGAAGCAAAATATCAAAATTGATAAGTGCATGAAAAACTATGTTTTTTCCTGGGATAAATATAACTAAGTCCTCTGATAATATGAAGCCACACTCTCTTTGTCATGTCTGGACCTGGTCATCCACATACTTTTAACCGTGGTATTTTCTGTCACTTTATCCAGGAACATCAGCAGCATATCATCCTCTTATCACATCACATTTTATCATATTTGCTGTTGAAATTTAAAATCAATTTTCTGTACCGACTTATACGCATCACAGCATATTTTCAGAAACTAAAGTAGATCATAGTCATAGATATGGCTAATTGTGCTCTGTCAAAAGTCAAGATGGAAAGGAACTTGTCAGTACACGGTGAGAGAAATATCACATTAACAGGCCTTTAAATGACTCATTTCATCATTTAAACCTTAATGAGTTTGAGAGTTTCAGTCTATTAAAGCTGTAGCAGATAAAGGGTATTTCAGTGGAGCAGAAGGCTTCAGGGTCACTAGTCCGTCACGAGGGTTGTTAAATCCTCACCACTTCACTGTTTGGCTCATCAGCCTGTTTCTGCAGAGGAAACAACAGCTGAGCTTCACCGAACATAAAGCTCCTCAAATGCATCGCAGCATCACAGAGCTTCACTCTGTACAGCAGAATAAGGCCAGATGAGACGAGGAAAAGACAATTACAGAGAGAAGCACAGTTCTTGTAGAAAGAAAATTAGATAAAACAAGTTTTATGAGGAGGAAGCTCCACAGGCTGCTGCAAACAGAAAACCACACCAGCAACTGGAGGCAAACACAAAGAGAGGAGACCGTCCTCTACAGAAGGACTATGGCCTCACCAGAGGCTGCTTCCACGCCACGTCTGCTGCCATCCGTTAGGTTTCTGTGAACCATAACATTGATCTTTTCATAGCTCTAACCCAGAAGCTTTAGTTGACTAAACCACACTGAAAAACACAAAAAAAAGTGTGACTGCTGTGTCTCAGGAGCAAACGGAGACCTCCGGGTCTGAATAGTGAGGCCAATACTCAAGTGCCTTAAACTTGCATTCTCTCTAATAGCCAGCAGGGGGCAACTATAAGCCCACCTTCCTCTGATTTATTACCTCAGTAAACATTGTAAATATGAGTTTATGGTCTCAATCGTTTCAAGCCTTCTTCAATACAGCATGATGTTGATTTAGTAAATTATGGTCCCGTTGCTACCACAGCGTCATTACCACAGCATAGCTACCACAGCGTTGCTACTACAGCGTTGCTACCACAGCGTCACTACCACAGCATAGCTACCACAGCGTTGCTACTACAGCGTCGCTACCACAGCATAGTTACCACAGCATAGTTACCACAGCGTTGCTACCACAGCGTTGCTACCACAGCATCATTACTACAGCATAGCTACCACAGCGTTGCTACATCAGCATAGCTACCACAGCGTCACTACCACAGCATAGCTACCACAGTGTTGCTACTACAGCGTTGCTACCACAGCGTCACTACCACAGCATAGCTACCACAGCGTTGCTACCACAGCGTTGCTACTACAGCGTTGCTACCACAGCGTCACTACCACAGCATAGCTACCACAGCGTTGCTACCACAGCGTCACTACCACAGCATAGCTACCACAGCGTCACTACCACAGCATAGCTACCACAGCGTTGCTACCACAGCGTCACTACCACAGCATAGTTACCACAGCGTTGCTTCCACAGCGTCACTACCACAGCATCACTACCACAGCATCACTACCACAGCATAGCTACCACAGCGTCGCTACCACAGCATCGCTACCACAGCATCATTACCACAGCATAGCTACAACAGCGTTGCTACCACAGCATCATTACCACAGCATAGCTACCACAGCGTTGCTACCACAGCGTCACTACCACAGCATAGCTACCACAGCGTTGCTACCACAGCGTCACTACCACAGCATAGCTACCACAGCGTCACTACCACAGCATAGCTACCACAGCGTTGCTACCACAGCGTCACTACCACAGCATAGTTACCACAGCGTTGCTTCCACAGCGTCACTACCACAGCATCACTACCACAGCATCACTACCACAGCATAGCTACCACAGCGTCGCTACCACAGCATCGCTACCACAGCATCATTACCACAGCATAGCTACAACAGCGTTGCTACCACAGCATCATTACCTCAGCATAGCTACCACAGCGTTGCTACCACAGCGTTGCTACCACAGCGTTGCTACCACAGCATCATTACCACAGCGTTGCTACCACAGCGTTGCTACCACAGCATCATTACCACAGTGTCGCAACCAGTGTTGCTACCACAGCATCATTACCACAGTGTCGCAACCAGTGTTGCTACCACAGCGTCGCAACCAGTGTTGCTACCACAGCGTCGCAACCAGTGTTGCTACCACAGCATCACCACCGTCTCTTCCAAATATGGTCACTTCTGGCTCAAAAAAAAAAAAAAAAAAAAAAAAGTAATAAAAAACAAGATGGCAAACTCAAGGCTTCAAAGCCACAGTCCAGAAACCAGTGGGTGAAGTCACAGTGGGTGAAGTCACAGTGGGTGAAGTCACAGTGGGTGAAGTCACATAAACAGTCTGTGCTCAGAGGGAGAGGCAGTTCTAGCTCAACGCTGTCCACATGTCCTTTCTTTCAACCTAACCAAGTACTCATTTGTCCCTATCCCTCACCAAACTTTAAGACACTACTTTAATGGTGAGAAATCAGCAAATCCTTACAGAAAATCACATTTGCAGTCAGTGAATGGAGTGTTGAAGGTCACTGGCAGACGATGTCATCCTGCTGATACACCGTGTGCCTTTTTGGGAGTAAGTGACAAATATTCTCTCATTTGGTTTCAAGGGATGGTTGAAGAGAAGCTGTTGAAAGAATCAGGTGTTTATCAGAGAAATAGCAACAACTGCTTGGTCTTTTTGTCCTTCAGCAACAAGAACGGTGGGAAGCTGCTATTCCAGATTAGAAAAGAAAGCAGCAAATGCTAACAAAGGAAAACAAAATGTCAGCAAACTGAGTGAAATGGTGTGGTTTAATATTCATTGTTCAAAGGTACAATTCCACTTCAGTCTTCTGTTAGAGCAACCACATTATTGGTATTACACCTTCTGTTCCTCTTTATTTTAGTTCATCTCATTTTTGGCTGCTGAGCGTGGAGAATGTGTTGACTGTGAGTTGGGTACATAGCTGTATTAAGCTCATTCATCCTTGATTGCTCAACCCTTTTGAAATCAATAAATATCCTCATGTAAATGAGGTCAGAGGCCAAACGTTGATCCTCACTGATCCTCAAAAAGCAGAATTGAGACAATTCATTGATTTATAAAAAATTTAAGTTGAACTGATTGCACAACAGGGATTTATTTAACATGTATTAATACTGCAAAAATCACAGCTGCTGAAGTGTTGCAAAGACATTTTTATTTGTGTGTGTGTGTGTGTGTGATTATATGTATGTATGTATATTATGTATTAATAGGACAGATAGCCATGTTCTGCTGACCAAAGCTAGACAGATGGTGTTCTGCTCTCTGTGCATGTACTGTATATTGCATGTGCTGTCTCAGATTCAGCACAGCTAATTGCTTCAGGGTTTCTGAACATGGAGAGTATAGTGCTGTGGGTTGCTGCTGAGGTTTTTACAAACATTTCATGAGCACAGTCTATTAAATATGGAGGATGACAAGAGCAGTGTTTTTAAACAATACGAAAACTAAAGTAGTGAGGCGAGTAAGCTTAACATGCATTAAATGCATGAGTTAACAAGAGTAAATATAAGGGTTTAAGTGCAGCACAGACTAACGCTGGCTGTAACCACGTATGCACAAAGATCAGAGGCTTTCTCATTAAGAAGCATATCTGATAGACTATCCAATGACCAAAGACTCAGATGCAGAAGCTTTATCGCCACCTGAGGATGTCCGAATTGTGAGGTGACACACCACACACGCTCCGTTGACCTTTGACCTCCAGATATGTGAATGTAAATGGGTTCTCTGGGTCCCCACCAGTCTCCCCTTTACAGACATGCCCACTTTATGATAATCAAATGCAGTTTTTTCATGCAGGATAAATGTGTCATCTTCACCTGAATATGAAAATACTATATTATGAGGCTATGCAGTTAATCAAATTTCAAATTTTGGCTTCCAACGATTAAGAAATCAAGGTCATTGACATGAAACAACTATTGTGCTGCACAATGACACTCTACTTTTGTCTTATATTACAAATCCAGTGCACGTCTTTCCTTTACAGTGGTGCACTTTGGCATGCTCAGTGGGTCAGGGACAGCCATTCGGAGCAGGAGTGTCCCCTCGTGGGAACTCCCCTGGCGCTGGTGTATTACCAATGTAGTGGTGCGCCAAACTGGCTCTAGGTCACCTTGGAAAGGCCTGAGGTGGAGGTGGGGCTGTACAACACCCCTCTCCCAGATCCCCTGACTTTTCCTCTAGTGCCACCATGAAGTTCACATTTGTGTTTTTGAATGAAATATCTCAACAACTGTTGGACAGACTGCCTTGAAATTATAGGCACAAGCATTTACGCCCCAGTCGGTGAACTGTAATCACTTGGGTGATCTCGTAACTGCTCCTGTAGCACCCTCCACAGTTTGCATGGTTTGGATATCACTGTAATCATGTTAGCATTCTGACAGGAGCATTTACAGCCACAGCCTAACAGAGGTATCAGTGTGGCTACAGAGTCTTTGCTTGTGCAAGCTGGTCTCATACACCACTCGTAGCTATACCTATGAAAAATAACGCACTGTAATTTGTGTATATCCCACAAAATCAATGTGTGTAATCCACATAATCTTGAACCAAGAAATATAAAGAATGATAGGGAGGAGGCTGGGGTGGATGGGTGGAGGGTGGGTGGGTCAAAAAATACTGGACTTTCACCCAAGAGACCAGCGTTCATGTTCTGTGTGAAACCAGATGATGATCTTGATTTTTTTCATTACATAACTTCAGTACTTATGTTATGTTACTTGATTTAAAGTCAAACCACTAACTACTACCTAAATCTAACAGAGTAGTTTTCTTGCCTTAACTCAAGAATGTTGTTTCCTGTGATGACAGACATTTATTTTGAAAAGACTGTATACATGTAATGAACGGAAATTGACATGTGTTGCTGGACATTTGTGGGAAAACAAATGAAAAAGGAGGAGGAGCTTTTCCGAGAGATATCGTACGAAGAGCTGTATGATAATATGTTGTCTGGTCAGGACAGATTTGCATCTCAACAGACTGACATTTTCCATTCATACTGAAATATTTCAAACCCTACAAGATAAAGATAATTAGATAATAGAATAATAAAGATAATTAAAATGCGGACACACAGTACAAAGACTAATGAGCCCTAAAGATCCATTCCTACGCATGTTCATTGTGCACATCTGCACCATTGGTGAGTGTGCATCTAAACAGCTCCTTGAGTATGTAAAGTAATAGCCATCATGAATATTTAACAAGCATTAATAGCATCAGATATTAGTCTGAGCTCCCCTATCAGGAAATCTATACAATCATGGTGAAGTGCTGAGTGTCGCCCTTCTCGATGCATTTTAATGGACTTCAAACACATAGACTCACGGCCACAAGGCGGCCAAAGGTACATTCACACAGGACCACTAGTAGGCTACACAGTGTACACGCAGCCAACTGGAGCATGATTTATGATTTATTGTTCCTCTACTCTAAACTGTAACAATTAGTGGGAAGTCATCAAAGTGTTATCTGTCGTTTCAGTGTTAAATGAGCTGTTTCTATTTGTGAGTTCATACAGCCATCTGTAAGAAAATGAGGGTGAAAAAGCCGTTATATTAGGGTTAGCGTAAGTGAGTAACAAACTCTGACACACTGCAGTATCAATAAATAAGAGTCTAGTCTACATTTACCACAGTAGTGACCAGGAGGTGTAGGAGTGCTCAGCAGTAGCGTGAGTCACGTTTCTCACAGCAGACAGCACAGGTGTCACTAATGACATTACAGTGGCTTCGTATCATGATGTGCCAGAGTCTTAAAATCCTGAACAGCAGCACTGGGACGGATGTCTGGCAGCGCTACGTGGAACAGAGCCGTCATTTATGTTTCCTGTTATGAGTCAACATGTACGTGAATAGGGTTTATAATGGATATGACATGTGGCTTTGTCATTCACAAAAAAACAAAAACAAAAGCAAACAAAGCATCATTACAATATTAGCCAGAATGTCATGTGTGCTGCGTAATTTAAAAAGACTGTTGGGCGACAGAAAAAAAAGCTATTTGAAACTTAGCCTCTGCAGAAATGTGATGTGCCTTTTTTAAAATGGTAAAAAGTAAATGCTTAAAAAAATAACAAGAATATAGTTGACAATGAACATAATCACCAGGAGCAGCCTTTCTGAATTATAATAAATTATGCAGTTCTAAAGAGATAAATAAACATGTTAACAAATAATAAACAGATGTGACTGGCATCTGAATTAATATTTCTGTTGGTTATGTTCGTGTATGGAGCTGTCAAAAAAGTGTCAAATGATTTCAAACAAAAAGCCTCATTGTCAAGGCGACGTAAACGGCATCGACAATCAGCAGCTCTGCACATCCTGAAAACGAGTGAACCACACACTAGTCTTCCCCTGCTGTCACTCAGCGCCATGCTGTGGAAAACCGTGTCCTAAATAAACATGGAGACGCGAGAAACAGGTGATTTTCTGCCTTATCGCTGCCCTGCAAGCAAAACAACGCTGATTAATTTCCATGAGAGTCAGACCTCATTTAGCTCTGAGCGAACTGAGCTGTGGGACTCGCCGTCTGCAGCCTGAGAAGTAGGTAGTGTTTAATTAACGCTATTTGTTATGTTTTGTGCCATTTAGTGCTCGCATACTAAACTTCTTTAAGTACTTTTTCACGTTTGAAAATTAATTTAGACTTACAGTATTTTCTCACACAGGTAGTTCAGTGTTCAGCGTCCTCAATTTACCTTTATTTTGGGAAGAGCGTTTAACTATAATGCATACAGGTATAGTGCTGATATAACATTACACTTTGGAAACATACTGCTCACTGCAGAGCAATGACAAATAATGTAGTAGGGTTGCTCGAATACGGGAAAAATCCTAATCAATTATTTTACACAATTACTCATTGACACTCTGAAGACAAATTTTGTCCAATCAAGGTCTGGGCAGCCGATTGGACTGTTGTCAGGCTATTAAATAGTAATTATCAGTTGATATAAGCGCCATAGATGTGGCTCAGTAGAGGTCTCCTACACCCACTAGTAGGTTTTATCATCTATTCATATGCTAGATCACAGAGAGAAGGTATAAACGAGCATGACAGAGACCTGACAGGATTTATGACAGGAGTTGAAGTGGAAGTCGGGTGCTGTAGTACAGACAGCATGAAACTCCATGAAACTCTAAAACATTTTGCTTTCAGCCAGGACACGGTAGTTCACATCCTCTGTGAAAACAACAATGTGTAGTTGTCTGTGTTTATAATTATTATGTTTTTCCCTAAACTTAAAGAAATGTTTTCTTTTCTCTTTTTCTTAAACATAAAGAAGCTGTAGTTCTGTTGTCTAAACCTAAGTGGAGTTTTATTCCCTAAACCTAAAGATGTGGAGTTTTGTTGCCTAAACCTAAAGAAGCCCTCTTGGTCGTCTTCAAAATGTGATGTTTGAGTTTTAAATGCTAGAGTGTGTCCTTTTAAGTTTCACTTTCACTTTGACAATGCAGTAGTCCCGTAATGACCGACATCTACTGTATAGTGCTCATAGCGACTGCTAACGCCTGCTAACGCCTGCTAACGACTGAAAACAGTCAAATCGGGTGACCAAAGACAATAGAATGCATCTTCTGGGCAGCACCAATGTTCTCATCAAATTTCATGGCAATCCATCAAATAGTTTGTTTGAGATATTTCAATCTGGACAAATCGACCAACAGGCGGACATTGCTATCCATGTGCAGCTAGCTGCTGGCTATGAAAAACTGTAGTGGTCACGTGTTTAAATGCAGAGAAACATGAAATAAAGCAGTGTGTTGCATTAAACCCTCCATATCAGCTGTTTTAACTCCATCAAGCAGGTAACCCAACTGCAGTCCGGAGCCTCAAAGTGCTATCGGCATCATCGTGAACAGAGAAGAGATATTCCCCCCAACGTGTTCCCATCTCTGAAATATTGGATGCCATTTGGTGAAGACTAATCAGATTATGACTATGAGTGCATTGCTGTTTGTCAGAGTGAGTAATTGATTTTCTTCAGTGCTAATTAGTGAGAACTGACAGGTTTTTGACTCAGTGGCTGTGTGTCCACTGGCTGAGCTGACATGACTCCAGGGCAGCTGCTGACTGAAGGGTTATGAATTCAAGCTAAAGCTTCACAGATGTAAGGCTGTATAAAGCACAGACTGGTATATATGAAATATGGATGTAGCATCTCTGACATCAATCACAGGTTTCTGAAGGGACGTTTTGAATTTTTGAGTCTAAACTTAACATTTTTGAACTTCAAATATAATCACTGGAATATTGCTTATGTTGCTGATGCTTGTTGATCTACACAAGTAATCTGTTTATGATAATCTTTTATCCAACTCCATTATTATTTTAGGATTGCTTTAACACCTTGCAGCTTGTGATGAAAAACAATCAGTGCAGGTGAAGCAAGTGAAAAAAAAACATGCAAGAAAAGAAATTAAATTAAAAAAAAGATGAAAAGTAATAACAAAAAGGGAGGGATGGTCATCAATTGAAATATGTATTGCTATTAGACTTTTATCATTACAGCTGCAACTATTAGGCAACTATTAGTTGATTAAGGACCATACTAAGCATCCTTTCCCCTAAACCTCTGGTTGCTTCCCTTATTTTCTCTGTAACAGATTACTGGTCGTGGCCTATTAGGTGTAAATGCCAAACACAAAATGCTTTCTCTGTGTGTGTGTGTGTGTGTGTGTGTGTGTGTGAGAGAGAGAGAGAGAGAGAGAGAGAGAGAGAGAGAGAGAGAGAGAGAGAGAGAGAGAGAGACTGTTAATATCCTCATTTTGTGTTCACGTATCTATGTGTCAATGGCTTTGCATGTTTTCTACATACTTGTCTCTTTGCATGATTGGCTCACTTTAGGAAATTTATTTTTATGAATAAAAGCCTGAAGTGTTGAGTGTGAGTTTTTTCTCAAACTATGCACTGTGAATGAGTCAATCAATATTGTTCAAGGTAATTTATGTATGTATAGAAAAGAGCAAAACCAATAAACTATTGGCTGAGATACAGTACATGTGTGAATCATTTTGCTGTTTCAGGACCATGGACAGCGCTATGCTGTGTTTAAACATGTGTAGGGGCGGCGCTGTCCGTAGTACTGAAATGGAGCAGAGCAGCTCAGTAGACAAATACAACACCACTTAGATTGTTTCTGCTTGCTTTCCATGGATGGACAGAGAGAGAGGATGATTTGTCGTGCTCCTCTGCGTTATTTTTGTCATCCTCACCACTGTAGTGACCCTCAGCATCACTTTAAGATTTAGGCAACAAAACCACTTAACTTAACTACTACAATTACTACAGTGAAAATAACACTGAGCTTTCCATCCATCCATCTGCAACTGTTTATCCCGTTTGGGGTCACAGAGGGGCTGGAGCCGATCACAGCTGACTCTGGGCGAAGGCGGAGTTCACCCTGGACGGGTCGCCAGTCCATCGCAGGGCTGACACATAGAGACAGACAACCATTCACACTCACATTCACACCTACAGGACATTTAGAGTCATCACTTAACCTGCATGTCTTTGGACTGTGGGGGGAAGCCAGAGAACTGCATCTGCAGGATTTCTTAGACCAGAAGAAAACAACCAATCAGAGCTGATCTGGAGTCTGCCATCTCTGAGCAGCTGTCAATCACTTGCGGAGTTCAACCAAACGGTCAAATTAGGCAGCACTGATCAAAATCAATAGTCTGCTACTGTAATGACTATTTCTCTCCTCAGATCGTGTCAGAAACATCTCGCTGTTACTGTTTAGCTGTGAAATGAGAAAGTCTGTGCCATGTTGAGACTATGAGGTGCAGATGTTTAGTTTCCTGTCAGAATATTTGAATTACAATATGCTGAAAGATTATGGATATTTTGCCCAATGATTACAAAAATGTCTCCCTACTGAAACTCTAATAAATGTATTATATGATTTTGAAACGGTATCATTTTGCTGTTGTTATTTAACCTTTCTGAGCTTATAATCAATGCATGTTATTTTATATATAAAACAAAAAAAGAAGAAAACTGCCCCCTTGCAGTGTTTAACAGCCCCCCCAGTCTCTTCATCCTGGAGCCTGAGTTTAGGACTAAGAGTTCTGTAACATTACTCATACATCAGTAACATAGGCCTATGTCTGATTCAGTGCATATGCCCCCACCCCTTCCACATGTCTTGAAAGTATTTGTGGATTTCTGCCTTTCTGCCACCCATATAATGTCATCCAACACAAACCAACCATCTAACATATACCATATACGGTATCATGCTATTCTGCTCACCCTCCATATGTTCAGGTTTTATGCACTGGAGATGTGGAGGTGGGATGTTTGCAGCCTGGAGGCAGGACTTCAGCAGCTTCTTACTGTGCAGCTCAGCTCCATCTCATTGTTCGGACCACGTAATGCCGCAACAATCTGCCAGCACAAGTCACATTTCTGTAACCTTTCTTTTATCTGGGGAAGTCTGCTGCTCTAACCGCGACGCATCTTTCCTGTCGCACCGGGGCGACTGAATGGATCCTGACAGCGTTATATCCTCCTTGCCGGGCTGCTCCGAGTGCTCTAAGACATTTATCATCTCACTGTCCTCACAGAGCGATCTGGAGACACCTGTCACAGGTGGAAGCATGCTTATTGTTCCTGCTGCGACTGCCACTTGTACAACAACACACTAGCACAAACAACTATATATATATATATATATATATATATATATATATATATATATATATATATATATAAAATAATCTTGTTCTTTGGGGCATTTGTGTATAGGTATCATTGTTTTCTCTCTCTTTAGAAACAAAGTCTTGATACTAATCTCTGATGAGGTGCAGACAATCTCCTTGATTGCTCTTTCTTCTACAGCAACATATTAAACAGAGGAAACGTGATCATGTTTCTCCCTCATCAGCACCCAGCAGCAGGGACTCTGCTCTTTGTGATGGCAAAGATGCCAGATGAACATCAATCTCAGTTACTCCAGTGGAAAAGTGAAGAAAAGATTCTCAGTGGGAGTTTACAGGAATTTGTTTTAGAGTAAATTTAAATAATGTAAAACAATAACCAACAGTCCAATACCAAATATTGATAACTGAGACAGCACTGTTGTCCACATATGCTACCAGCATGGTTTGGTCAAACACCCCAGTAATGTTAATGATCATCTAACTTTTCACATAGCACCACCAACAGGTTGAAACTGTCATTTGATCATCACCTCAGCTCCAGAACAGGCTAAACACAGGCATTTTAACTCGCTGTAATACATACCTATCTGCATACCTATCTGGATCTGTTTACTGTACAGGAATGTGGATATGGTTACATTAGCATTCAGTTACAGCATTGCAATAGACAACTGCTATAGTCAGTGTTTTTCATGAACTAGTCAATTTTGAGAGTTTGGGCTATTTTGCTTCCATAACGTCTTCTTTCAGACGAGTGGAGAGGAAACATCTAAAATACATATTTAGGTGTTTATTTTACTACTTTGTCTATTTGCATCTGTATATTTCTCCTGAATGCACCTAAAGTTAGCATTAGATAATACCTCAGCTGCATATTTAACATGAAATTTCAGAAAACTTGTAAAACAAAAAAAATATTGTCTGAATACAAGTAGTGGGGGAGTTACTGGTGATCTCTATTAATATGCTTTACTCTATTCACCCGTAGTGTCTTAAAAATGTATGTTTTATATATTAAATGTAAAATATTAAAATCCATGTCTTTAAAGGTAATTTTCTCAAAATTAGTTTTTTACTCAGACTCAGAAATCTCCACTTCAGCAGCACCAAACTGTCCTGTTTTACTCTGTACTGTCTACAGTACATTCTGGAGCTTGTTTTGTTCATATATCATTCATAGCCTGATTTACATAACATTTTATTCTTAAAAACATTACTGCAGACATTATTTTCTGATTTATGGACTGATAAAGAGAGATATCCATATCTAGCTTTGACTCTGATGTGTCAGCAAAATGAAACAGTCATTTTGAACATAACTTTATTCCCTTCTTTATTCATTCTCTTTATTCCCGAATTTCCCTCCGGGGATTAATAAAGGTTCACCTTATCTTATCTTATCTTTATCCAATGTTCGTAATTAGCACATATTTGATGAGGTATTGCCTAATTTGCATACATTTTCAGAAACTTGTAACACAAAAATAATTCATGGTGATATCTATTAGTTAAATATTTCTCCCCATAATGTCTCTAATATACAACTTCATTTCTGGAGGAAGATTACAGCTTTTAAGCTTCCGAGACTTGTTTTTTGTTTGTCTGTATTTGCTTTTCACAGTGCATGATACATAAAAGAGGAGCGTTAAAAGGAAACTGCTTTCCGGCTCTGAAATTCATCTTCAGTCAAGACGATGGAGAAAACGGCATCAGATGACGGCGGACATTATTTTGTCAGCTACTGTTTCCGACGGCACCGATGAACATCGAGCTCGACACAGTTACCGTTTGTCTCTCAGGCTTTACCTCCGTCACGTTCTTGGTCTCGGTTTCTCTCTCTCTTTATATCTATATTTTCATTACTCTCTTAGTTTGCAGCACATCATGCAAACAAACAGATTTTTTTTGAGTGTGCAGTGTCTCACACACAGCAGATGGTTACTCTCCTGGATACTTAGCATGCTGCCGCTGTTTCCATTTCAAAACACAGACATTAAACACGTTCAAGATGATAATTCAGCTACTGATGACATGCCAACATAAAACCTTCCAGTTGTCTAGTTGCTCCCTAATTAACAGCACTTGAGGACTCGGCATCAACACTAGTCAGTCAGTTGTAAATGTGTGTTTTCCTAAACTAAGTTATTTTTGCTCATACACTCATACAGCCTCATACACTGCACCTCCACACACTCACACTCCTCTATAGGGTTTGAACAAAAGGTCAAAAGTACAGTAAGTGATGAAAGTCTGGTCTTTTTTTCTACCACAAGAGGTAATTTTCACAATTTCCATTTTCCCTGTTTCATAAGCCTGTTTGATTATAAATCCAAATGTAAATCCTTTATTAAAAGTCTTTAAAAGAGATTTGTGGACCGATTTCCATTTTCTGAAGTGCAACAAGTTTGTTTGTGGGCATTTAGACACTGTCACCATTACATATGTTATCCACCAGAGAGCACTGACTTTAAAATGCTCGATATGGATTTAAGTCACAGATAAAATGAGACAAAACTAAGGGATCTTACAAATGATTTGGCCCTACAGAGGCCAGATAATTAACCTAGCATTCACTCATCAAGTATGAAATGTGACACAAGAACAGAAAGGTCCGTGAGCCCAAGAGATGCTTCAAGACTCTGCACCACAACACAGTGACATAACATAGAAAGCATGATTTAAAGATGATATCTAATTCATTCTGTGACTGATTCCAGGTCCAACCAGACCATAAAACATCAGTACCGAGTGCCGTTAGACTGAGGTGTCTTTGTTTAGGGTATGTCTAGAAGTATCACGTAAATTGCGAAATCCGAACTGAGATCTGCAAAAACCCCAGTGAGGCTATTAACTATTCGAGGTCAGTGCCTAACCTTAACCATCTCGCGAGAGTTTCCCCAATTTGCTGGTTCCCTTCTAGGCGTGACCCTTTGCTTACAAAGCTCCTGACACAAGTTTGTTAACTAACACTTGACCAAACATGTATAACTTCACTTTTCCAATCTAATTACTCTACAACGACTCACATGTGAAGATGGGCCTCTGTTGTTTTGGGGTAAAATGTACAATTTTTCCACTTTGTTGGAGTAAAATATCCCTCCAGAAATGATTCCCACATCCAAAACAAAATATCCAACAAACAGACAGCCGCACCTTCAGGAGGACTGACAGGAATAAATTACAACATCGTCCGTCCCTGGCAGACAAAACTGTAACAGACTGGACTGTTTTTAGTGATGCTCCTCAGTTAATGGGATTTCCCACCAAATACAATGTACATTACAAGACTTTGGAAATAAACTTTCCATTTGTTCATTATAATTTATGGCCGTTGTTTTGTGGTGTTCATTTCCAGAGCTATTTGGGTCTGTTGCTTTTAATTGATCATTCTGAAGTCAATGTGGGGCTGCTGACTTTGGTAGTTAATTTTAAAAGTAATTTCAAAGCGTTGCTTTTAGCTGTTCATCTTAGAAGCAATTTAGGGCCCCTGATAGTAGAGAGTCTATTTAGTGACGCTGCTGATTAACTGAGTGGAACAGAGAAAGCAGGAGGGAGGCTGCATGTGACAAATGCTGCAGCAACTAAAACAGCTATGAACTGCACTACCACACTATGCTGTATGACTTCAAATGCCCACATTTAGCTCAGAAACAGTAAGTTCAGTTTGTTTGTGCATTTTTACATTTGTACTGGTCTGATCACAAAATCTGCAATTAAAGACACACTCAAAGACTCAAAGTTTAGCCGTAGTAGACTGGAAGCAAATCATAGTCCAGTGTGTAACTGAATCCTCCAGTGCACATTGTGCACACTGAGACAACATCTAAACCTTTGAAATGAACTATAATTACATTTTCATGCATTCAGATATTTTCTCAGAGAGGAGCAGATGCTTTTTTTTTTTTTTTTTTTTAATTGAAAGCAGAATACTGTTACAGGTCGTAAACATGTCTGGAGGAGATCTTTAAATAAAACATATCAAGGACAAGCTGTGTTAGAAAAAAACAACAGCCTACAGTGGAGATGAATCTGCCTCCAAACAGTG
Organism: Pterois miles; assembly: GCA_947000775.1. NCBI lineage: Eukaryota > Metazoa > Chordata > Actinopteri > Perciformes > Scorpaenidae > Pterois > Pterois miles. Next base: position 1,697,132 of record CAMQGK010000110.1, on the reverse strand, counting down.
TTAGATTTCAAAACCATACAGGGTTAAACCATACAGGGTTAAACCAACCCAGGGTAAACCATAAGGGTTAAACCCACGCTACCTGTCAACAATCACAGTATTGTTATTTGGAGGCAACATACTTTTAAATTGAAAGTGTCAACACAGGAGTAAACATTATTATTATTATTTGGCAATAATCTTTTTGACTGTTTTTATATTGAATGTATTCACTGACGACGAGGATAGAAATGTAAATGTTTCCTTTGGTTCATCCCAGTTTCCTCAGACAGTAACAGTCGCAGTGTTACTGACTCTGGGGATGAATCCTCTGAGGTCTGACCGATCCACAGAGACCAGGATCAGGCTGATAGACCTGCTAGTTGTGTTTGTAGTATTCTAGATTTATTCTGGGTCGGTCTGTCTAGAAGAACCACACCATCCAGCACCCCAGGGTGCTGAAGAGGTTAAAATATCAAATATTAACATATTTACTATGTAGAACGGGTCTATTATTGTTCCTGGGGGCCACATGAGAAACCCAGACTGTTGCCGGGGGCCAAACAAATACTGTCAGACGTGACCTCTATTTATCACTATAGGAAACATACTGAACACTTATTGATCACCATTTATTCTACTGAAAATCCCTGCAAACAGCAGATTATTAATAAAATGACATTATATACAGGAGTCTATGAACCGTACAGGACTGACTGGTCAGGGCAGGAATGTTTCCATTAACTAAACTTAACATTAACACTTTCATTTAACATTTACCTGAACATTAACCCTTACATTTAACATTTCCCTTAACATTAACCCTTACATTTAACATTTCCCTTAACATGAACCCTTCCCTCTCCTCCTGTGGTTCCTCTCTGCTTCAGTATCTCAGCCAGCAGCCCCTCGGCTGTCCTCTCCTTCTCATCTCCAGACAGCTTTCTGGATCTTTCTGCAGGTTTTGTCTCAAAGTGACGTTCTAGTTGATTTATTTGAATACAGACATGTTTGTTACAAACTAAGCTCACAGCTTTACCACCAACCTCCATGAAATAACTACTTATCAGTCCATGAGTTGTTATAGACGTGAAGCCTCAGCAGGAGACGCTACTTCAATCATCACATCACATAACAATAGATGAGCATTTCAAAACAAAAGCTTTTACTTTACTTTTTTAGCTTTGTAAGTAAAATTGTGTGGTTTGTCTGTGACCTGAAGGGCCGGGCTGAACCATCACGAGGGCCGGTTCCGGCCCGCCGGCCGTATAATGCCCAGGTCTGGTGTAGGAGAACCCCACCTAGGGCTCGAGAGGTTAATGGTAACTTATTTCTAAATAATGCACTTCCTCATCCTCTTGTTCATGTAACACGTGAATAAACAGGATCTAATGCACAAGTATTAGTTCTTTGAGCAGTGATGTTATTTATGGTTGGATTGTTGTCACCATGTTTGTTTCAGCAGCTCAGAGATCTGTAGTTGAGTACAGGACATTGTGCTCTAATCACACTGCATCCAACAGGAAACAGATTTTGTTTTTCCTCCCTCCCACAGTCACTGCTTCATCCCAAACTCAGGTCAATGCTGTTACATCCCATATGAATGAGGACGTACGGTAGAATAACCCTATTTCTCTGGCTCACCTGTTTCAGCATCTCTTCACACATTCTAGCCTCACAACTGTGAGGTTGGCAGGTGAATTTGATTTCTATTTTAAATCAAATTATTTCTAAAAATGAATATCAAAAAGGAGTGTTGCTATTAGATTTTCACTTTAATACTGCTGAACTTATATTTTCTGGAGCTGACCCGAATCAAGCAGCCGATGGGTCAGACATGGATCAGGTTTTATAAATATTAATAACAAATGCAAGGACAGAGACGTAAAACAACACATTTCATTTGTTTTCATACAACATTCCTCTACAGCAACTGAAGCATCATTAACGTTTTTAATGTTCAGACACATGGGACTTGATTAGGGAAACATCATGATGGCTGTTAAATGTTAACAGTATAACACTGCCATGATCCAGGTGACATGTTTTTCTCAAAACGTGTTTGATAAAACAGTGAATACTTGTGAGTAGATTGTAAGTAGTACATTTTTAGGCAGCTTGTACATTTAGGAGACTGTATTGTCTCCCGGACTATGTTTGTTTTTGAGGTATCACAGGTCTGCCTCTAAGCGAAGTCGGGGTGGGTGGACACAGGACCGGTGTGTTGTTGCTAAACCTATCCAAATAATTGTGTTACCTAAACCTAAACATTATTGAGATTACAGTTTTGAAACGCCAAAGGTGCCACGAGTGGTCAAACCTCTACAACGCTGTTGTACACGTAAAAATAATGTTGATATTTTTGTTCAGAAATGTGGAGACTCTACGTATCTTTGGTTTGCAGAAACATACAATGAAAATGTTTTATTGTGGCAGCCGTGTTGTTCTAGGAGATAAGATCATCTCCCGTGATCTGTCACACCAGTGGGTCCTGATCCCACTGAGGACGGGTCCTGTCCACCCTGCTGGGGTGTCACCCACATTCCCGGGTAGCTGGTTACATTTAGTTGAGTATGACTGGATGGCTACACGCTGCTGCATTTCACCTTTTAACTGCATCACAGCTTCATTAAAACTTTAAGGCTTGTGGCTCCTGTAACTGATGCACAGCCTGTATAGAGCTCTATATACTGCACACACAGCCTGCGTCAAGGTGGTGAATAATTAAACAGCGTACAGTATGTTTGACAGGTTCATTAAAGCAGTTTGGTGGGTTAGATTATATCAGCCTGGCTGGAGGCGGCGGAGACACCGACCCTCGTCTCTCAGACATTTCCTCGGCGCTGCACACTGCTGAACGGAGACGTGTGGAGGGAAAAGACAGCGATGCAGACTCTGTGCTGCTCCATGATGAACTTGTGGTGGTGACTTATAGACCTAATTTAACAGTATCAGATAATAGCTTTATTTATCATCATTATCACCACTGGGGGAACGCAGAAGTGTGACCTCCTGCTGTGAGATATTAATTTCATTAGCATGATGAGGACTGGGGGAGTTTCTACTTCAAAAATATAGTTTCATGATCACAACTCTTACATGCTTTTATCAAGTACTGCTCACTTAGAAAGAGAAACAAGATGATTCATGGAAAGCCAAGTGAAGTATCACCCTGACTCCAGTGCCTTTGTCTCTGTGAGGGCAAACAGTTGGTATAAACGTTTGACTTTTAATTATGGTCTTCATTCAAACCAAGTTATGTAGTTAACCACATGTTAAAGATATTTCTATAGATGACTCTCCTGATTCTTTAGATCTGTAGTCTAAAGCAATAATGAAAAGCGTCCCCTGCTCTCTGGTTCAGTGCAACCTGTGTGATGAGTTAATGTCTTTTAAGTGGTGGACTGAAATCCAGGAAGCCAGATGGGTAAATACAACAAAAAGCCAGTTTTAATCTTTAGCTGGAGTCCAAAACAAAGTAAAACACACCAAAACCTAAACTGAGCCCAAAAACCAAATCACCAACCAGAGGACACACGGTACACAAGGAACAGGAGGACCACCGGCAGCATGACACCGGCTGAATGTATGACTGGCCACGTTCAGGACTCCTGACCAACAATATCCCAAAACTCACTAAGCTTCCTGCGTAGGCGTGACCTCTGCATAGCTTTCTTTAAAAACACATCTAGTGTTATCTATAAAATCAAGGTGGTTATCTACATAACAAAAAAAAAGAAAGGGAGATGGCGACAGAGGGATGGAGATATCCAAAAAGGGAGGAAGAGGAAGCAGACGAAGACCGAGAGAGGAGAGATGCGACCGAGAGACGGAGGAATGCAGATAGAAGTGATTGTTCTTCCAGCAGAGCTGCGATTGATTGTTCTTCCTGGCATTTACGTCCATATTAGCAGAGAGAACACGACACACTGTGACCTATTTACTGCTGCTATAATTACACACACACAGATCACACACAATCATGCATGCAAACACACAGCAGGAGAGGGAATCGCACACATCCAGGAGAGCTGTGTAATCACACAAACACATTCAGAGGAACTATACAAACAAGCAAACTGCAAATTAACTGCTGATGAGATCTCACACATTCAAATTATACACTACCTCATTATACTGTACTACACCATACTGCAGTAGTACATGACATCCTGCACCATAACAACTTGATTCTGATTGGCTGTGGCTACGCTGAGCTGTTACCGGGCAAATGCCTATTTTTCACTGCAAGGAAACATTTATTCCAAGGCTGGTTAAATCAATGTAATATAAAAAACGATAACAATAATAAGGTAGAGCATTGATTATTTTTGCAGCAGAAAGTGAAGGCTGTGTCACTCTCATCACCGTGTCGTTCACTCATAATGACGTCTTCACGTTATGTTAAGTGCATAAGGTAATATTGCAAAAATACCAATGTAGGCAATTAAATATTTAAAAATAACTTAATAAATAACTTAAATATGCTCAGATATGTGTTCCTGTGTTTAGACCAGCAAGACTTTTTCAATTGAGTTTTGCGGAAAATTATCTTTGTGGTAAACACGTTTCTGATACTTACTTGTTTTGTTCAGCAAGATAATCTCCACTAATGAACACCACTTTTATGATTTTTGAAGTCTTCAGCTTGTGTTGACCACAGACCCCATTTCAGCCATCTAACGAAAAGCCCACTGACTTCCAGATGAGAGGAGCTAAAACGCTAACTCATGTCAGCCATCAGACCTCATTCCTGCAGCGCTGTTATGGTTTGTTTACATAACCTTTTACCTGAACTTGTACAGATTTTAGGGATATGAAGCATTTAAATTAATAAATGACATCACAATAAGCGACGTAAACACTGGTGGATTATTTCAAAGTTCAACGGGCTAACAACAGATTAGAGTTATCACTAACTGTTTTCAGGTTATTGTTTTGGTTTTAACTTTACAATAAGTCATGAACTGAAGTTTTTCTTTCACAGAGGTTGGCAGTAAAGCTCTGTGCTTAGTTTGCAGCGAACAAGTGTCTATATTCAAAGAATACAACTAGAACCATTAAATGAAAGTGTTAATGTTCAGTTAAATGTTAAATCTCAGGGTTAATGTTAAGTTAAAGGTTAAGTTTAGTTAATGGAAACATTCCTACCCTGACCAGTCAGTCCTGTACGGTTCATAGACTCCTGTATATAATGTCATTTTATTAATAATCTGCTGTTTGGAGGATTTTCAGTAGAATAAATGCTGATCAATCAGTGTCCAGTATGTTTCCTATAGTGATCAATAGATGTTACGTCTGACAGTATTTGTTTGGCCCCCAGCAACAGTCTGGGTTTCTAATGTGGCCCCCAGGAAATAATAGCCCCCCTGAACTAAACACAGGCTGTGTTCATACAGCTGCAGGTGGAAATGGGATCTGAATGTCAGGTAATCAAGCGCCCCCAATAACAAAAGCAGAGATACATGGCAGTCGCACAACATGTGGAGGAGAATATTCAAATGTCTCTGATTTTCAGCTGGATTTCACAACAAACAATCCAGATCTGCTTGAAAATACACGTCAATCATCTGAGATTATTTTTTTCTCAAATGCGAACACAGTGAGAAAAATTAACATCCTCAATACTTCACAATCAAAGCAAAATGCTCTGGATCGTCACGCAAACAGGTCCAAGACTGTATATATCATCACCAAATCAATAGAGAAACATAACGATTCCCAACTGAGCGAGGCAGTAGGTTAGAGGGAGGGGCTCTGCTCCCGAGCACTGGGTTGTGTGATGTGTTGTGAGTCAGTGTGTGAAGCAGAGTGACGAGTTGGAGGCTGTGTGATCGCTGATGAGAAAACATCATCATGGAAAGACCTGAGAGGCTCCTGTCAGGGTTTATTCCTGGTTGATCCTCGAGCAAGGAGGACACACTGACTCAGCAGCTGATGACACACACACACACACACACACACACACACACACACACACACACACACACCCTGATGTAACTACAGATAGACACATAAAAGTGTGATGATCAGAGAGGAGAGCATCCAGTGAGTCAGTGTGTGTTTGTTTAGAGAAGATTGAGATACACATCAGCAGAGAGCGAATGAAAAGACCCGAGGCAAAATTAAACTATGTACACACACACACACACACACACACACACACACACACACACACACACACACACACACACACACACACACACACACACACACACACACACACACACACACACACACACACCTTTCACCACGCAGGAAGGAGGTCGAGGTGGATGAAACAAACAAACACTGGACTTTCAGCCAGGAGGCTGTTTGCTGTTCGTGTTTTCTGTGAAACCAAAAGTCAACAGTGATTTATGTTAGCTTACGTTTGTTACGTTACTTACACACCTAGCAGAACCTTCCTCAGTAACACACCTAGTAACTTTAACCAAACCACCATCTTTTCCTCAACCTGACCAACTAGCTCTGCTGTCTAACCAGGCTCTGCTCTGCAGCTCGCTGGTTGCTCGTATACGGGCCGCTGTGTGAGGATACCCTGAATAAAGTCAGAATGCTGTTTTGCAGTTTTTCGCACTCTGGCTGCACTTTTTGCATTTCTCTTGTTGCACATATGCATGATCGTATATGTGTCCTTGGCTACACATTTCCATCCCCTGCTCTAGCTCTGTGTTTCATTGCGTTGATGTATCATTGATGCTGTGTTTTTGTATTCTGTTTCATGTGAATCCCGGCTGCAAAACACGTTTCCCCTCGTGGGACAAGACAAATACCTAACCTAGCCTAACCCAACACTACAAACCAGCTGCAGACCAGCAGAAAGACGACAGAACGTCACATTCAGATGCAAAAAACATGCATCAACATGCAAAACATTCAGCTGACGAATTACAAATGATTCACAGACACGTCCACAGCAGATCGTTCAGTAATTTATACTTTCCGCAAACATAAAGACGTCAAATGGCTTTAAACTGCATGAACGACACAGACTGACTTTCACTTGCTTCGGACCTGAAGAACAGTTTAGGACTTGGACTCGTGATTGAGATTTGGCACCTGACTCCAAACTATCCGGTCCTGACTTGGGACTAGACTGAGGGCCTCATAACCAGGACTTGAGACTTAATTATTAATCTGCAAAACAATAACCTTGACTCACTCCTGCATGACAAATACAACTAAAGTAGATTTGAACCTGCATAAAACAGAAACCTGCAAAGTTTTTTAATGTATTTCTTTTTTAATGGCCTCTCTCTCCTTCTCTGTTTGTGTGTGTGTCAACTCTGTGTGCATTTGTGATATGAATGTGTATGCATAGTATGTGTCACATGTACATTAACAGGTTTGTGTGATATTTCAACACAAAGCTTCATGCAAACAGTGCTGAAAGGTGCAGGAAGCTGGCTGGGTGACGTGTGATGAACAGCTCTCCCATCTCTCTGAGCAGTAATTGTCTCATCACTATTATTCATCATGGACTCATTGATCGTGGAACTCTCCACTGATATTAACATTATCGTCTACTGAGGAAAAGACAGAGACGGGAAACAGCAATAAACAATAACCCGACACACAGAAGACAGACAGAGTGAATAAGAGAGTAAAGAAAGTGTGACAGAGTGAGTGAGGATCGGGGAAGTGACAATGACAATTATCATAAAAAGACAGAAAGAAGCAACACCCCTTGGGCTGATAGAGGTGACAAAGGATGACAAGAGAGAGAGAGAGAGAGAGAGAGAGAGAGAGAGAGAGAGAGAGAGAGAGAGAGAGAGAGAGAGAGAGAGAGAGAGAGAGAGAGAGATGGTGAGAAGACGAGAGAAAAAGCAAAGGGCACCAGAGAGAAAGATGTTTTATTTGATATAAAACAGGAATATCATCACAATCACAAACATCCTCAGTAAACACAAGCATATAAATAAACAGGACTTAATGTGTAAACAGGCACATTTATCCCACCTTAATATATGTATTGTTTTTGAGACTAAAAGCAAAATGGGCTTTAAAGAATCCTCAATATTTCCATGATATCCTTGTTGTCGCTGCCACCTTTTATTGTAAAGCTGAATTAAAAACCTCTCTGATCAAAATGATCCAAACTTTTCTCACCTGTCAAACTAAATGATGTCGGCTATCAAAACTTATTTTTCACCAAACACTGTTTCATGTAGAATCCAATTTAGAGAAAAACATAAAACGGATTAAAAATATAAATAATAAAAAAAAATAATAATTCTGCGTTAAGGTTAAGTTAAGTTAAGTTTTCTTTATTATCCCTTTAATCATGGAGAGACATCTGGGAGGGAACCAGGAGGTTCTGCTAGTCACTGCGGGATTTCTATAACCAAACCAATAACCAACAATACTACTACCAATAATAATAACAACAATCATAATTAATATAATAAAATATTATCCTTAGGAAATATCATTATTGTTAAATAATAATTATTGTATTATTTTTATTAAAATAATGCTGCTGGTGATGATTATTATCCTCATTATTATTATTATTATTATTATTATCATTATCGAAATCACAGGAAAACCTTAATTCCTAGGTTTGAGTCGATAAATCTAAATCTGTCTCTACAGTAAAATCTTGTTTTCACATTTTTATGCTTTGTCCCGTCAAATGTTAAAAGTTGAAATTATGGTTTTATTTTATCATTATTACTTTTTATAATTATTTTATACAATTTCCTCCAACATTTACATAAAAGGGTTGACGACTCTAAGTTGACGGTACGTGATAGACGATGCACACACGTACTGCAGAGGATGGAAATGGAGATGTGAGCAGGTAAATATGGGCTGTATGTAAAGTTAGGAGCAGCCAAAAAGCAGGAGCTAAATATAGCCGACATTTAAATGTTACCGTTTCACAAAGCTCCCAGCACGAGAGGACGGCGGCCTTCTATTGATTGAAGTGTACCGACATTTGGTGAGTGTTAATTTTAGACCTCGCACGCATATGTTCATTCAAGCCCGATGAAATCCCCCCATGAGGAGCAGGAAACAGAAGAATCGGATGTAAAGCTTGAAGGTCAGACAGGAAGAAATAGAGCCAGAGAGCCAGAAACGGAGAGAAAGTCGGAGGTCGCCCATTTCTTCTTCTATTCGAATACGTGGGCGTCGCACACAGAGATCAGATATCAGCCACATGATAAATGACTGTGATCGTACGGAGCGGCGGAGATGTGAATCACTGTAAAGAGACAGTTTTAGAGTTTTGTGGACTGTGATTTGCTCCTTGGAGAGCGACTGAAGCCCTGGAGGAATACCAGCACGTCTCCTGGTGCAGAAACAATTTATCAGCTGTGTGATCACACTTCCAGGAGCCGTCGTGTTAACCAGATTATCAATTAAGATGTTAAATCTAAGAGAGAGGATGATGTCGGACATATTTGTAACACAACATGTTCTCCAGGGACAGAAGGACGATAAGAGGATGCAGAACACACAGTCAGGTCAGAACTTCATGTGGACTCATGTGGTCTCGCCATGGATTAACAAGACTCTGAGAGCTCGATCCTCTGGGCAATGATAGTAAAATGGGTTAGATACTAAATGTGAGAGTGACAGAAACGAGGCACCGCAACACGTTTCTTCTTTAAAAAAAGAACATGTACATCGAGTAGCAGCTTGGAAAGATCAATATGTGAAAATATGGTCGAACAGTAAGACAATGTCACTGAAAATAAAATCAGCGTCAGTCTCCCGGGTGAAAGTTTCGGTGTTTTCTGACCCACCCATCCACTCCGACCTCCTCCCTACGCAGTGCTTCTCACTCTCTATACGTCCTGGTTCACAGTGACATGGATTACATTGTGAGATATACTGTATGTATATGAATTACAGTGCGTTTACTTTCTGTAGGTATGTGTACGCTATGAGGCCATGATGAGTTAAAATATCAGCGTAGGAAAAACCTGCCGATCCCTCAGTCGGCGATATACGATCCGATCACCAACCACCGCCAACACGGTGGGTCGATGATCGGGTTACACGTCACTGTCACTTATTGTCAGTGGTAGTATTCATACCGAGGTCTTTAGTGTGCAACATCCACAGAGCTTCACTCCCACTGAAACTCTGCACTGGGTCCTGTGAAGGAACAGGCGTAACAAATGATGTAGAAAATTGAAAAGGATCTTGAATATCCAAAGACTGGTTCTCAGGGAGGATGCTATCACTTTTCTTCACACATACTCACCCACTGATTGGCTGAGAGTGGACCCCTTCATCTTCCCTGCTCTGCTGTAATCAGATGGAGATTACAGAACACACACAGTTAACCAGCTCCCCACGGGTGCTGCACCCACCCTGCTCTACTCTCAGAAGAAATGGCTCACGATTAAATCTGCAGGGCCAGTGTGTGTGAGTCCACATATTTATATGGAAGGACGATCTGTGCGTGTGTTTGCACAAGATAGAAAGGCTAAAACTGAGAGAGAGGCTCTCCTGTCATCCTGATATGTAATCACGATCATCAGTCCTCACAGACTCAGTGTCCTCCTCTCTGCTGCTGCATTTTAAACCCATTAGGAGGCAGGAGGAGCAGTCGCCCTGTGGGACCGGACGAAGACACTCACACTGTGAGGGACTCAAGATGAGCACCACCTCCTCTGGGATCACACTCCCTGAATGCAGAGTTAGTCACTGCATTAGTGAAAGAGCTCTGCAGCAGTTGGGGGATGCTGGTAAGTAGGACTCCAAAAACTAGGGATCCTACACTTCCCATAATGCAAGTCTATAATTAGAAGAAGAGACCTGGATCCAGCGTTGAATGGTCCCGTTCACACCTATTAAAGTGTCTCAGTGGCGCATGATGCCTTCTGGCGGTCACTGGGCCCATAGAGCTGGCACAGTAGTGCCCATTAGGTCACATGACTCGGTCACAAGGTCACAGCTGTCACGCTGTCGTCACGGCTCGCTATCTTCGCCTCCTAGCATCAGTCTGGGTCCCAGCCACATGAATGGAGAAAGGGATTTAACTCTGGATTCAGCTATTAGTGCGTTTTACAACTTTTAGCACCTAATAATTTATATAAGGACACGTCCCCCAGTTTGATATTATATTATATATTAATATTGAATCATCGTAAATTAAAATACAGTCTCCGGATGTATTTTCTAACAGCTGATTTTACAACCTGCGCTGCTTTAAACCCAAATAGGAGAGAAATGTCTTCCACCCTGAATCTGCTCTTTCAGCTCTCATTTCATACCCAGCATGCTGCTGTAATACAGCACAAGATCCTTTTTTATGGACACTAGGATATTTATTCCACCTTTTGTCCGTAAACTGCAGCTCTGACCCTTCCAATCCTCTTACAGCTCTTCTTCTTGGACACCGTGGGTGATGCAGGAATTGCGGCTTATTTCAGCTTATACTTTAGCAGCAGTCATTGTGAGTCACTCTGGATAAGTTAGCTAAACGACTCAACTGTGAAGCTTCACGACATCCTATTCTGCATTATGACCGCATACAGTGCTGCAGTGACGGGAGACGAGAAGCAGAGCAGAAGGGTTGAGTTTAGGACTTGAATTAAAGATGCCAGAATGTGGATTGATCATTCAATGATGTATCTTCACTCGACATGCAAGAAACAAACCGCACAAATCTGTACAGTAGTTAACAAGCTCTGTCTGCGATGTGACGAAGTGGAGCTCAGTGGCTGCTACGACACGCACACAGCAGGAGTAAAGCACAGTGCCATCAGCTGAGCATAGGTCAGCAGGTCTACCACGTCTACCATGGAAAACACACACTCACACAACCACCATCTGTGTGTGTGTCGACGTACACGCTGCACACATACAGACCACATGTGTGGACAGCCACAGCCCAGTGTGAAGGCTTCCTCATGAAGCTCCAAGTGTCCAGACTCACCACAAAAACAGTCCTGGACAGAAGCACTCATGAAGGGATTTAAGGATATAAAACAGCAAACTGAACACAATACTCAGTCCAGCACTGCATGATGGGAAATGCAGGCCATCAAACAAGCTAGCCTGTCCAGAGTGTTGCTGTGCATCTAGTGAGCGTGGCTTTAACTCACTTTGTCTCTCCCACTACGTTACTTGTCTCTCCTACACTGTCCATTACAATTTCAAGTATAAGGGCAATTATGCAAATTAAGTGATGATGTCACTTAGCAACTTTTAGGACAGCCAATAGCTGCTTTCCTTACTGAGGAGTTGGCAACACTGCTCTCAGACTGCGTTAGGCTTCCTGGGAGGAGCTAAGCATTATTTTCCCAGCCAGAGTTTAACATTTATTTTTTCTGGTAGACAATGTCATTGCAGCAGCCTGCAGCTGGAAACATTACATTTAAAATTGTGTCATTTGATATAAACTCTGTAAAACACACTTTTGCAAGCTTGACAGTAGGCATGTTTTACATGTGCTACAGGGTTTCCTGTGTGTCTATCTCCTGTCAGAGTGATAACCCAGGCATGTGGAGGAGACTGCATGTTACAGAGCTCTCTATGGGTTTAGTTGACTTGTTCAGGCTTCCTAACAGGAGATACAACCATCAACCAGAGTCCAATAAAACAATAACCAGTAGCTGCTGTGGTTCGGGTAGTGTTGTCACAATACCAACATTTTGGTATCGATACCAGCCTCCTGTTTTGAGCTGAACTTTGGTCGGACGCCCTGTTTCTATTTATTCCTGCTGGAACGGCAGGTTTGTGGAGCTGAAATGAGGAGTTATTTATATGATACCTCCTCATTTCTAAAACTAAGAGGCAGCTGGCTGGAAGCAGATCGCCAGGAGACGTTCCTACTTGCTGTCGACTATATTGTCATTTCCAGGTCATGTCGCTGTTTGTACACAAGGTGTAACAGATTCAGTAGGAGCAGAGGTGCAACACAGCTTACAGAAGAGTGTAGTGGTAGTAGCGCTGGTAGTAGTAGAGGTAGTAGTAGTAATAGTACAGCTGCTGGTAAAATGCATCACACACTCAAGTGATACCGAACCCCAAACCGCTCCTGATGTGTGAATGCATACGAAATAAGAGACACTTGGGAGAAAAGTGTTTTCCAAATGATTGCAATGTTAATGTAAATGGGTGCATGCCCTCCATGCCATGAGAAGAGATCCAATCAGGTCCAAGAGCAACCAGTGAGGGTTAACTATGAGTGAGTGGAGCCATGAACACAAGTAGAACCACATTTATGTCAGCAGACCAAATAAAATCATCATCCATCATCAAGGTTCCAGCTTCACAGATCATTTCTAAAACACGAAACTGTGAGGTGTGAACATCCAGTCAAAGAGTAAAGATGGATGTTGAACACACTCTAACCTGCAGCATGTTGATCATCTCAAACAGACAACACGAGTCTACGATGCTGAATCACATCCACAGCACTATCAGTAACCATCAGCACCAAACCCTCTGACCAACAATCTCTGGACAAAAAAAACAGGCGACTCTTCTGAAACGTTGATTAACCATTTCTGTTTTTAACTAGAAATAACACCCACCAGGTCCTGTTTCACAAATAAACACTCACATTTTACCATCTTTAAGGCCTCTACACTCACGCTCCAGATACACTGATTCTCACTATTGATTTGTCTTGAATACTGTCACACAGCATGACAATATTACGTCATTTATTTTCTGAATAAATGCCTCAACTGATTGCTTCTATATTTATGAAACAACAACATTAAGACTCTGCAGTCTGAACCAAGACGGCAAACTTTATTTCTCCTGTCAAACTTAAACCCGGCGCAGACCAGATGCATCTTGTACACATGATGGAGAATCAACTATATGTGGTCTTGTTAGAAAATTTAAACTAAATTGCACAGTTTTTTGAATGGATTTAATTTTGCAACTAAGATGAACTTATACCTTAAAAAGTAACCTGGCTGCTATGAAAATATAAGAAAGTTCAATAAGATGTTTAGTTGAGTAGTTTTGCATAGTTGAGCAAGTTTTATTGTTTGTACAGCTGAAGATGTCAGTGAAGTTTGTTGGTTTGACTCGTTCGTTCTTGTTGTCTAAACTAGGATTTAAGTTTCTACAACTTGAAATGTCTTGCTGGTATCACTAAAAACTTGTTTGTTAAACTTACGGTATAAAGATGGTGGGACTATTTTGGCAGCTTCACCTTTGTCACCCCAACTTTTATTCCACGTTTAAGGATAAACTATATGTACAAACAACTGAAATTTCTCAGCTTGCCTCACTCAACATGTTTCGGTAGCTCGGTTACAAATGATTTCAAGTTGAAGCAGGTTATTAACTTTTACAGAAGTACTATTGTATATATGTTATTTAATCCCACCTCCAGGGTGCAAAGGCCTCCATTTCCATGAAATATAAAATAAATAATAAATAAATATATTTTTATTTTTAGTATTCTGAATGAGACTACCTGCCAGACTTCTGCGTAAAAGAGACCAACTTTACCTCAATCAAAGCTTTAACATGACGGTTTCCTGCTCAGCTCGTCACAAATCCGACCACATGAAGAATCAGAGCATCAAGTACTCAGACGACCTACCTGAGCTTCTAGGGGAAGCAGGAAGTCCTCAGGTAAAGTCAGTCCTTCAATGGTGATTCCAAATTCCAGTCACATCACTGGCCTCAGGGTTACAACAGGATGACAAGCTAACAAGGGCGCCCTCCTGCAGAAGAGCAGAGGAGGAGGAGGAGGAGGAGGAGGAGGAGAGAGGGAGGGAGGGAGGGGGAGGGAGGAAGGTGAAACAGGGAGGGAGAGCAGGGATGAAAAGGAGAAAGACAGAAATGTCAACATGTTGCATCATTAATTCATTAGTATTCCTTCAGCTCCTCTCTCTCTCTCTCTCTCGTCACATCTCTCTCTCTCTCTCTCTCTCTCTCGTCACATCTCTCTCTCTCTCTCTCTCTCTCTCTCTCTCACATCTCTCTCTCTCTCTCTCTCTCGTCACATCTCTCTCTCTCTCTCTCTCTCTCTCGTCACATCTCTCTCTCTCTCTCTCTCCGTCACATCTCTCTCTCTCTCTCTCTCTCTCTCTCTCTCTCTCTCTCTCTCTCTCTCTCTCTCTCTCTCTCGTCACATCTCTCTCTCTCTCTCTCTCTCTCTCTCTCTCACATCTCTCTCTCTCTCTCTCTCTCTCTCTCTCACCTCTCTCTCTCTCTCTCTCTCTCTCTCTCACTCTCTCTCTCTCTCTCTCTCTCTCTCTTGTCACATCTCTCTCTCTCTCTCGTCACATCTCTCTCTCTCTCTCTTGTCGCATCTCTCTCTCTCTCTCTTGTCGCATCTCTCTCTCTCTCCCTCTTTCTCTCCATTTATTCTCTCCCTCTCTCGCCTTTCCTGCCCTCCCTTCAGGGCTGCTCTGCCTCTTTTCCTCTCTTCAAACTTCCTCAGCAGAACATTCACAGTGTGAAGTGGAAATCCAGAGCCAGGGAAGCATTTATTACTATTGATTGTTTATTATTACAATATGATTTACAAACATCTTGAAACATCACATGCATGGATAGATATTTCAAACACTTGAATGGTTGTTAATAACCATCTATAAACATTATTTGGATGGTTATCAGTTGGAACTGACGATTATAATACCTTATAATAATAATAATAATAACAGTATTTAGATAAATAATACTCATACTACATAATACTGTCAGTGGGTAATAGTTGGTTTTGGGTCCATCTGTGTGTAAAATTTATAGACAAATTACATAATAAATAATTTATAAATAATTTGCTAATTATCATTGATCACTAACAAATTCTTCTCATAGTATATAAAATGTTGTGCACAACAAAAACTTAAAAATACTTTATACGTTATTGTCTCTTAGCCATAAAACATAGAATTTATAATTATTATTTAAAACTAATTATTTCATATTATACTTTCATACTGATATATTATATATTAATAAAATATAGCATTATTAATAATTGGTAAACATTAATTATCACACAGCTCGAGGGTTCAAAAACTCTTGTGGATCCAATGAGCCCATTTGACTCACTGTTGAACAAACTCACAGATGTACGTCGAGTCTGCTAAACGACTCCATCTGAAACATTATGAATATCAGTTTCAAAAAGGAGCCATTTCATTGTACTGAGACCATTTAAATGTGACCCCCCTGTATAAAATGACCTGTGGTGTACTACTACTACTACTACTACCTCTAGGATAATCGCAGCCTCTACTACTACTACTACTACTACTACCTCTAGTATAATCACAGCCTCATGAGACTTTACAGCCACAAACTAGAGACCTACTACTACTACTACTACTACTACTACTACTACTACTACTACTACTACTACCTCTAGTATAATCACAGCCTCATGAGACTTTACAGCCACAAACTAGAGACCTACTACTGCTACTACTACTACTACTACTACTACTACTACTACCTCTAGGATAATCGCAGCCTCTACTACTACTACCTCTAGTATAATCACAGCCTCATGAGACTTTACAGCCACAAACTAGAGACCTACTACTGCTACTACTACTACTACTACTACTACTACTACTACCTCTAGGATAATCGCAGCCTCTACTACTACTACCTCTAGTATAATCACAGCCTCATGAGACTTTACAGCCACAAACTAGAGACCTACTACTGCTACTACTGCTACCTCTAGGATAATCGCAGCCTCTACTACTACTACCTCTAGTATAATCACAGCCTCATGAGACTTTACAGCCACAAACTAGAGACCTACTACTACTACTACTACTACTACTACTACTACTACTACTACTACTACCTCTAGTATAATCACAGCCTCATGAGACTTTACAGCCACAAACTAGAGACCTACTACTACTGCTACTACTACTACTACTACTACTACTACTACCTCTAGGATAATCACAGCCTCATGAGACTTTACAGCCACAAACTAGAGACCTACTACTGCTACTACTACTACTACTACTACTACTACTACCTCTAGGATAATCACAGCCTCATGAGACTTTACAGCCACAAACTAGAGACCTACTACTACTACTACTACTACTACTACTACTACTACTACTACTACTACTACCTCTAGTATAATCACAGCCTCATGAGACTTTACAGCCACAAACTAGAGACCTACTACTACTACTACTACTACTACTACTACTACTACTACCTCTAGTATAATCACAGCCTCATGAGACTTTACAGCCACAAACTAGAGACCTACTACTACTACTACTACTACTACTACTACTACCTCTAGTATAATCACAGCCTCATGAGACTTTACAGCCACAAACTAGAGACCTACTACTACTACTACTACTACTACTACTACCTCTAGTATAATCACAGCCTCATGAGACTTTACAGCCACAAACTAGAGACCTACTACTGCTACTACTACAACTACTACTACTACTACTACGACCTCTAGGATAATCGCAGCCTCTACTACTACTACCTCTAGTATAATCACAGCCTCATGAGACTTTACAGCCACAAACTAGAGACCTACTACTGCTACTACTGCTACTACTACTACCTCTAGGATAATCGCAGCCTCTACTACTACTACCTCTAGTATAATCACAGCCTCATGAGACTTTACAGCCACAAACTAGAGACCTACTACTACTACTACTGCTACTACTACCTCTAGTATAATCACAGCCTCATGAGACTTTACAGCCACAAACTAGAGACCTACTACTGCTACTACTACTACTACTACTACTACTACTACCTCTAGGATAATCGCAGCCTCTACTACTACTACCTCTAGTATAATCACAGCCTCATGAGACTTTACAGCCACAAACTAGAGACCTACTACTACTACTACTACTACTACTACCTCTAGGATAATCACAGCCTCATAAGACTTTACAGCCACAAACTAAGACCTACTACTGCTACTACTACTACTACTACTACTACCTCTAGGATAATGGCAGCCTCTACTACTACTACTACTACTACTACTACCTCTAGGATAATCGCAGCCTCTACTACTACTACTACTACCTCTAGTATAATCACAGCCTCATGAGACTTTACAGCCACAAACTAGAGACCTACTACTGCTACTACTACTACTACTACCTCTAGGATAATCACAGCCTCATGAGACTTTACAGCCACAAACTAGAGACCTACTACTGCTACTACTACTACTACTACTACTACCTCTAGGATAATCGCAGCCTCTACTACTACTGCTACTACTATTACTACTACTACTACTACTACTACTACTACCTCTAGGATAATCGCAGCCTCTACTACTACTACTACTACTATTACTACTACTACTACTACTACTACTACCTCTAGGATAATCACAGCCTCATGAGACTGTACAGCCACAAACTAGAGACCTACTACTACTACTACTACTACTGCTACAACTACTACAGAGGATGGTATCTTTCCTAGCTACTCTGACTACTACTACTACTACTACTACTACTACTACTACAGAGGATGGTATCTTTCCTAGATACTCTGACTACTACTACTACTACTACTACTACTACTACCTCTAGGATAATCACAGCCTCTACTACTACTACTACTACTACTACTACTAACTACTACTACTACTACTAGCTACTCTGACTATCAGGGTGTTTCTGAGACCTTCACACAACACTAGTGATCAACATCCAATCAGTGAAAAATACAGAAATCTCTAAATGTCAAACGTTTTTGATCCCAAATCCCAGCACGTCTTCTTCTATGGTGTTCCTTGGTGTCTTAATGTGGTATTTTGGAGGGATCATTGATCTTTTTTTATCATTGACAGTGTGGTAAAAACTGGTTAAATGGTGCAGCAAATGGGGATGGACGTCACATACTTCTATCACAATGTTATAAACCCTAATACACTTTTACAATGAATTTTATTTCTGATTTATGACTAGAACTTGACACACAACACGCAACATCTCCTGAAAACCCTTGTACCACCCTAAAAAGACAAAAATGGTTCTACTGTGGGTCTCAGATAGTAAACAGTAAAATAACTGTGAACTATGTTTATTTAGCAGTTTACTGTGTATAAATAATGGTTCTTATAAAGTGTTACCATAATAAAAATATTGCTGAATCATGTTTAGTTAGCTCTAAAACGTGTCTGAACAGGACATGGTGGATTACATGTTCAGGGTGGATTTCATCAAACTGTTGGATCTGATTTCATCACTTGAAGGAGGACATGGAGGCCCTGGGGAGTCACGGCTGTTTGGAGCCACATACAACCGTCTATTCAGCTGTAGTGGACAGTTTGCTTTCACTCACACTACCCACACCTGGACTGCTGGTTCAGGAGGTGGAAGAAAAGTGTGAAATGAATCGATTCTGGCCACTTAGACCACAACCAGGCTTTAGGGAACGGAAAGGGTTTTTTTAAACCGACATCCAAACACAGCCCCAACCTTCGGGCTCCAACAAGCCTCAAGCTACTGGAACGAGGCACCTTCTTATCACAGGAGGGGTTAGCTCATCATCCAACTGGAGAAATCAACACATGCACAATGAGTACCTGATGACTATTTGGACGTTTCAAAGGCAAAGAGAAGAAAGCTGAATACTCATGCTGACATTTACTCCAACATTCAACATTCATACATGGAAAAATCCAACAAAGGGGAATAAAAGATGGAGTTTTGTGCAGATGAAAGCAATGTGTTTTGAGTAAGTGACACGACTCTCACTTTTCTCAGCTAGGAAAACTCCTCTTGCTGTCTTACGTTCCTCATCACTCTGTCCTCCTACACATCATAACCTGCAGCTGACTGTTCGTGTTGGCTCTCTTGGGTTTCTCCTGAGGCATTCTGGGAAATGCAACAAGCCACTAAGTGAAGTTGATGAGGAAGGCTGAGGGAAAGCTTCTGGAACAGTGAACATCACAGACTTATATATAACGTTGTGGCAACAAAATGCCCCAAGGTGAAATTTTCCTCTAAGTTAGATGTCAGAGCGGCGTGGGTGTAGCGTAGGTGATTGTTCATCTATTGGAGGAATACTTCTTCTATGTATGCACACACACATACACACACACACACACACAACATATATATATATTATTCTCTAATACATTTTTTGTTTGAAGAAATCCCATTTTCTAAATCCATTGACTTGAAGGGCCTGCAGGGATGTGCTTCTGTTTACTTTAGGTAATTTAGTTTGCATGGTCATAAAAGATAGACAAGTAAGGTAATTAAGCAGGGTGATAAAATGCAGCCACAACAGAAGAACACAGCAGAAATGCAATTTGTGCAGCAGTGATAAATGACAGAAAATGGTGAGCTGTAATAACTTCAAAACAAAGAGGAAAAATACAAGAAAGTTCTGATGATAAGGTGCAACTGACAACAAAGTCTAATTATCTTTAAACACATGAAGGATGAGGGCTGAAAAACGGTAGTGTTCATGAAGAATAAGTAGAAAACAGTATGAGTAACGGTGATTACGGAAAACGGTCCCAAGGGAAGGAGTTAGGGGAAGTGAGAAGTAGGAGGAAGAGGAAATGTGTTGGGTCACTGAGGGAACTTTGAGGTGTTTTGTTCAGACACTAGAAAGCAATGACAGGAAGCTGTTGAGCCAGACAATCAGATAATCAGGAGGCAATGATAAGAGCAGGGATCAGGAAACTTCCAGCAGATCTAATTTGGAGACACACGTCCAAAAAAATGGTAGTGAAGTAACTCTGAGTGGTAAACACAGTTGATCACAGTACTGAGTGTTGAACGCCATAGAAAGCAGCGTCGAAGATAACATTGCAGCAAATGACAAAAGATCATTAAGACGTAATTAAAACAGTCATAAAAACATTATAGATTAGAAAATAAAAACAAGCTAGAAGATAGAAATAGAAGATAAAATAGAGAATAAAACAGAAGAGTAAAGTCATGGTGCAGTATCAGATCATTATTTGGTTTAATATCATCCTGCAGTTTTCTGGGAGCTTGATCCAAATATTCGGTGTATAAAAAGTGAACACTGCCTCTGCAGGTTTAGTTCTGACTCTGGGGACACTTAGCAGACCTGATCCAGACCACCTGAGAGGTCTGGATGGTTCGTAACACAGCAGAAAGACGTCATCGTTGTCACACCAATGAGCCACACTGTTGTCTCATTCCCAGGGTGTCACATACCGAGGCCACATTCACAACGTTCACCTGAATTTTGACTTAACAAATGCAGTAATTTTAAGCCAGACATGGAAGTTGTAGTACCACCGTTTGGCCTTTGCATGTTCCTTCATCACCCTGAACACACACTGTAGTTTATTCGGTGACACACTACTGCACCACATGGATGAACACAGTCCCCACCAAATGCACTATTTCCTCCTCTTTTAGGGCCTTTACTGAAATTTAAACTATATGGAAACTATGAAATAATTCGAGTTATTGTCTGAGACAGACATGCACTTGTAATTTACTTGTATAGTACTTTTAACATTGTAAAAAATAAGTGACAACAACAACAACACCCTTCATCTAATTTACAGCGGCAGAGACGTTGCCAATAGAGCAGCTTTATTCAACACATCATGTGTAACGTTCCTGGGAGGAGATTAGCAGGAATGTAGGCAGACAGAAAGAAAGAAAGAAGGAGGAAGTGAGAGAAACAGAGGGGTGACATGAGAAAAGGAAGGCAAAAAAAAAAAAAAAAAACACAGAAATGTCAAAAAGAGTGATGCAGGAGTCGGCCGGGAGGAGATCTGAACAGGTGTCTCACCGTGACGCGCCTCCCTGACTGACAGCTGGATTAGCATTAGCACGGCTACGAGACAGCGGATTAGCTTTAGTACGGCCCGCGCTACACAAAAAGGGATTAGCCTTAGCACGGGCTAATGCTGCAGGCTAAGAGATTAGCACTAGCACTAGCACGGCTCAGAGCTACATGAGACAGGATTAGGTGTAGTCTGACTCCACACCGAACACCACATGATCAGCAGTCTACAGGACCACACAGCAGCAGATTAGCGTCCTGCTAGCATTCAATCAATCAAATGATGCCGGCATTATCAATAACTAGAGAAGTTATTATTCTGCTAAATGCTTGTTTGGTGATAAAAAGAGTGCTTAATCAAAATACTGGTAAAGCATATTTTCTTCAAACTTTTATTCATTTATTTATTTTGTGTTATGCAGTAAATAAAGTTTCTTTTTTGTATTTAATAGATTATATTGTGAATTTCTCCACTGTGGGACCAATAAAGGAATATCTTATCTTATCTTATATTGGTAACCTCTCAGAAGCAGGTCAACGTAGTTTTTAAATATGCTTTTAAAGATAAACTGTCTTCATTTCTAGAGATAAGAGATTTGACTGTAATCAGACCATTAAATAGGAGTTATCAGGTAACGATGAGGAGACAGCAGCAGGCGGAGTCCAATGATTGTAATGAGGAAAACTTCTGGGAAACAAAAAAACGCAGCTGATCCAAGCAGGTCCAACAGCCAGTCCACAAGGTACTGGTACCAAAACCTACCTAGGAATACACAACGCTGGAAAACAGAGTCTGTGGGATGAAACAGACTGAATACACCAGGACAGCAGGACCACCGAACACAGGTGCAACTAATCAGGGTGGGGCAGACAATCACAAGGGCGGGAAACAAACAAAGGCAGGAAGACAACCCAGCAGAGGGGTGAACTTATCAAAATAAAACAGGAAACACTACAAAGAATGAGACCCAAAATCAGAACTAAGAGTATAAACATTATAGTCTTAAATCCAAACCAAAAGGGAAAGTCCAGCAATACGTTCTACCACAAGGTAAACCTGCATGAACCATGACGTGTTGAACACAAACAAAAAAGCTTATTTAGGTGTAGGAAACAAAACTACAACTTCTTTAGGTTCAGGCAATAAAACTATAACTACTTTAAGTTCAGGAAACAAAACTACAACTTAGTTTAGGTTCAGGCAACAAAACTATAACTTCTGTAGGTTTAGGCAACAAAACTACAACTTCTGTAGGTTTAGGCAACAAGACTACAACTTCTTTAGGTTCAGGCAATAAAACTACATCTTCTTTAGGTTCAAGCAATAAAACTACAACTTCTGTAGGTTTAGGCAACAAGACTACAACTTCTTTAGGTTCAGGCAATAAAACTACAACTACTTTAAGTTCAGGAAATAAAACTACAACTTCTGCAGGTTTAGGCAACAAGGGTTAGGGTTAGGCAATACAACTATATTTTCTTTAAGTTTAGGTAACTAAACTACACCTTAAAAAAAGTAAAATTTACAGAAAAACACTGTTTGGGGCCGCTCTCATGTGATCTGCCATGTGAATAGATGATATAGTTTAGTAGTGGGTGTAGTAGGCCCCTACTGACCCACATCTATGGGGCTCATAGTGACTGATAACAGCTATTTAACAATATGACAACAGTCTGTGGTTTCAGCTGCTTTTATTGTGATACATTGGTTCTCTACACTTTAACACGATGACTAGAAACAAAAGCAACAAAAGGATTATACCTGCCAGCGTAACTGTCAGGGCTGCTCCTCTGGAGTGAGTTCAGCAGAATCCGTTCTGACTATATTACACAAGCAGCTGTCAAGTGTCGCTTGTAATTACAGAGGAGCTGCCACTCCTGCAACAAGCGTGGTCTGAGGAAGGAACAGTTACAGTACGTCGTGCTGGTTCTGCCAGCGTGGAGGATCAACAACCAATGAAATGAAACCGGCGCTGCTGGGTTCAGGGTCTACGGGGACAGAAGGACTATCCTGGCCATGCTGTGGAGAGGGTTCATTCCTCCATCTGCTAAAATTCAAATGTTTCAAAGCTTCTGAAGACCAAGTCTACAGAAGAACGCAGCAAGAAAGAAACTCAAACACTACATACTTTAAGAAAAATACTTTTTTCTCTCCCTCAGCACATTTGTCTGCTGTGGTCTATGAATGGAAAATGAATAGGTGTGTAGGTCACTCAGTCATTTGGCCATTTAAGTCCCTCTCCCCACATGTTCTCATTTACATACAGTTACTACATTCACTAACTAGCCTTTAATAAACCGCTGACGTTCCACCTGTTTTAGTCTCTTTATGATCAACAGCATGACCATTAAAATCTTCATGAGGGGGAGTCGCTAAATGCTAACAAGACCGATGAGGTTTGATGGTGTTTTGAGATGTTAAAATAATCAAGAATACGTAATTAGGTCTGTAAAGTTGTTGGACAGTCACTAAAGGACAGGTAAATAATCAAGACATTTGCAATGCAAAAAACATTAATGTGCACTGACAACACAACCGCAGAGGATGTTGATCTGCTGCTTTTCTTCTCAGTGATACATAAGGCTTCATCTCACTGCATCATGTATGAATCATACTTATTGTGCATCACATACATAACATAAGTTATATAGACCAAACCACTAACTGATCAATTTAGAAGATAATCGGCAGATGAATCGATAATAAAAGTAATGGTTGGTTGTAGTCCTGACCTAAAGCAGACCTGTCTGGACTCTTTCCATCCCCTCTAACATGCTTCTTCACACAATCTGCTATTGTCACATGAACGCAGACATGTTGATGCTGTAGACGAACACAAGGCGTCCACAGAGACTGAGGCTCACATTATCAGACAGTGCAGTGTTGTTATCTGAGTCCATGGTACACAGGGATTATTGTAATGAGCTGTGCATTCACTCACATTCTATACAGCGGTTATCGTAGAGACTTTATACGTGGGAGGAACAAACCTCCTCTGATGTGTCTGTGTACTATCTTGGTCTGTTTCAGTCTATTTTTACATGTGGTTGTTTGTGTGTTTGCAGCCTTGAGAGCTTTATTGTAATCTGCATCTGTCAGTGTGACCTGTATGTTTACAGCATGTTGTTTATGTACATTTGCTGTTGGACAAAATGAATCCACTGTTGTGCGATCCATATTGTGAGTCCCTGATTTACCGTGTTAGCACGCCTCCATTCATTTCCTCTCTCTCATGTATATTCTCACTCACTAACACACTGGCAACGAGGATGTGAGCGTAGAGAGTGCGTTGACTTTGTGCTTAAAGAAACAGAAACCTAACAGTTGATAGGGGTGTAAGAAAATATTGAGATAATGAGCATCATGATATTTGTCATCCTGGGTTTTTTTTTGTAGTTTCTTTCATTGTTTAGTGGTTTATATGTTCTGTATTGTGATTTTGGTCTCTTCATTCTGGTGTTTCCTGTTTTATTTTGAAATTCATTCCTCTTATGTCTTGGTTTGTGCCTGGTTTTACTTCCAGACGTTGTTTTGTGATTATCTGTCCCACCCTGACTTGTTCCACCTGTGTGTAATCACCTCACCACTACATCACTATTCAGCCTGTGTGCTCGCCTCACTCAGTGCTCCTGGTGTGATGTTGTCTCCTCATTGACTTGAACATTTGGATTGTTTTTTGTTAACATACCTACTGGACCATCTACCTTTTTGTTCGTCTGCGCCTGGTCTAACATGCTGCTAAATACATCACTTTAACCGTTGCATACTGCATACGACTGAGGACCACAGTATGCAGTGTGTACTGTATACTGCATACTCTTTACAGCCACAAACTAGAGACCTATGGCATTCAGAAGATTGATGATTTCCTAGCTAGACTGACAATAAGGGGGTTTCTGAGCAGTTTCTAGAACACAAGTGATCAGCATCCAATCGCTGCAAAATGCTATTACTGCGGAAATCTCCAAAAACGTTTCTGATCCCAAATCCCAGCAAGTCTTTTTCTATGGTGTTCCTCAAGGTCATGGTGTCTTAATGTGGTGTTTTTGAGGGATTATTGGTCATTTTTATCAATTCTCCAGTGGTTAAAAAAAAAAATGGTTAAATTTAGCACCAAATTTGTGTAACAAATGGGATCAACCCAAAAATTACAACTTCTGAGAAATAACAGCTTAAGGATGGACAACATGTACTTCTATCATGATGTTTTAAACCCTTATGCATTTTTACATTTATTTTAATTAATTAATTAATGAATTAATTTCACGTTTATTTCTGATTCATGACTAGAACAACTTGACACACTATTTGGGTCTACTGCAGGTCTCAGAGGATTAAGAAACAAGCATATATGAAACAGTCTGGCTCTAATAATAATCAATTATATGTTGACATCAGATCTGTGAAACTGGAGGAATCAAGATGGTATATGAAGAGAGAGGTTGGGTTGTATCTCTGAGAGCTGTTAGCTATCGGGCATCTGAAGGAGCTCTGAGGCCTTTAAACCCACAGCAGGCTCTTTCCTGATCAGATCCAGTTTCCAGGAAGCTCTTGTCACTGGATATCAATAAGCACATCGTTTAGTCAATAGCTTTAATCAACAGACCATGCTGGGAAATATGATCTGCTCATGACTGCCTGGTTTACACAGATGCAATAAATATGCACAGATGAGCACATAGAAGAGCTCTTGAGAAAACATGCAGACATACACAGTCATCAGTGTGTGTATTAAAAGGGCTCTATGGAGATTTAAGAAAAGCACATACAGTTTTTATGTGTTTATATTCAGTGTATCGCAATAAAACATACTGTGTATCCTTGAAGTCTAACAAGCTGCATTTACTTCTTCATAAGACATTTGTCACTGATACTTAAAGTATGATAAATCCTCCATGTTTATTAGCTTTTTCTTCTTTCTACTTTAACAAATTAAGCCCTACAGGGTGGTTCTGATGGTGTGGTTCTCCTAGACAGACAGACCCAGAATAAATCCAGAACAGCTCCACAACTAGCAGGACTATCAGCCTGATCCTGGTCTCTGTGGATCAGTAAGACCTCAGAGGATTCATCCCCAGAGTCAGTAACACTGTGACTGCTACTGTCTGAGGAAACTGTGAGGAACCAAAGGAAACATTTACATTTCTATCCTCACATTAAACTGTTTTCTAGATCAGAGGATGACACCATTATATCAATGATACCATGAACAGAGATGATCTGAATTCATTCAGCTGCTCCTCGACTACAACTGAGCCAAAGCAGATAGAAACAACACAAAGCTCATAGATCCTACAGAGGTTTTAGTCAGGACAGGACCAGGAGGACTCTCCATGTGGACACCTGGATACCCAAAGTGTGCCAGATGGGTTTTCTGGTTCTAGAAAGGGAATAATAATATAAGAGGTTTATATTTTTAGACAAAAGATCCAAAGTGACAGTGTAAAACAACACTTCTTCTCATCAATCTTTCCCATGTAGTTCTCAGATCAGATCTTTCAGACACACTGTGAACTCGTACTTGCAGGTGATCAGATCAGATTCACCAACCTATCAGCATGGCCTGGTAACAGCGTAGGCATCAGTAACTACGGAGCTACGCCGGTGACGTGGCTTTCCAACACGGAGGCACAAACGTGATTGTTTCCTGGTACTTTGGGGGGACAGACCAGCGTCCTCCGTCACTAGGTTTCTCTGGTAAATCCCACCAAAGTGCCAGGAGACATTTTATTTTGGCGTGGGCTGTTGTTGTCCTCCATGTCGCCCCCTGTAGAGCTTTGCTACGCAGTACTTGTGTCACTCTGGATTTGATGCTGTAGTTGTGTCCCGTTGATGCAAAACACTTTGAAATCCGATTTGAGTTGCCGAGTGTCCCGACAGAGAGACATCTGTAGAAATCTAATTGGACTGACATTTAAAACCACCTCCAAATGTGGTTTGGTTTGCTGTCCAGACTTTCCAAAATCAGTCTGGATATGAGAGGAGTGGATTTGAGCTGGCAGTCTGTACAAAGCCTGAATGTCTCAGCAGAGTTTCTGAACCACACTGAATTCAACACAACTGTTTCTATTTGTATCTGACAAAATCTTCTTGTTTGTCCCTCTTGCATTGTGTCTGAGGTCGAGTACAATCTGGATATACTGTAGGAGTGTACAGTCACTGCACTCAATTCCCAAATCAAAGCTGGTATCTACATGCTGTGATGATAGTCTGTCCAAACAAATAAAGACAAAGGAAGGACATGGAGGTAAAGGGATTACATACTCGAGGCTTTTAATGTGAAATATCAGTGAGAAGGGCTGGGATTTATGAACAGAAATTTAACGCCAAGAAAGGGCTGAATAATTAGGGAGTGGAAACAGTTTGAGACGCGAACAATACGGGCTAAGAAAGTGTGAACGTGTTGAGCTTGCATTAACGAAAGCACCTACAGCACATTAACATTATGGAAGCGGATCAGAAAACAGGGAGGCTTCTGTGATCAAATAATAATTTAGGGGGAAATAATGTCATAACAGTCTTCTTATGGGTTTTGTGAGGTGTCCAGCATCTTTTTACAGCTCTGCGTTTCTCCCTGGGGCTGCTCCGCCTTGCTGAGGATTTCCATGGTGGTGATTGGTGCGGTGCTCCCTCGTCGCGTGGTGTCTTCAGCGCTGTCCACCACTGGCCGTGTTTAGAATAAGAATAATAAACTTGTATGTGCATGGCACACCTTGTGCATTGTTAGTTTGGTAGTAGCACTTGTGTTTGGGACTGGGCAGGGATTAGTTTTTATTTTAGGATACGTACTGCTGCACACTTTCAGTCCGTAGAGACACTCGGTCAAGGGGTTGCTGCCACTATCATGTTATCTTTCTTGTTCATATCTCGAGGTTGTTTGTCAGCTATGATTTGAAGTTTTAGTGCGTAACAGTTTGGTTTTATTTGTTTGTTGATTCCGATGCCATCTACAGCCCTTTCCTGCTGTTGTTTTTTTCTATTTGCCTACCAACAGAGTTGAGTTTGCTGCACCGTTTTGTTTCGTTTGATTGACTGCTATTACAATAAGCAGCAACTTTAGGCTTCTGGGTCTTACTTTAACCTTCGACCCCACTGGGATGAAACAAGTCTGCTTTTCAGCAGAGTCAAATGACAGCTCATCAATATTAAGTCTGCATTTGACCTAAACACATCCCTCCAATAACTATGATTCATTTTCTCCAAAAAGAAGTCTGTTTTGTTGTGAATAATAAAAGTAAAAAGTTCATCAGTGTAGTCTCCTTAAATCCTCCTGTGTCTAGTTTAGAAACCCAAATTTGCTTTTTTAAAAATTGGAGAATTTACAGTCACCACTGTGGAAGTACAATTGATCAATATTCTCCTTCAATACAACCATTTCAGTCACATATCTGGTGGTTGTTTTTGTCTTAACGCCGCCTACAGCACTTTCTTCACCTCGTCTCCTATCTCCTCTGCTACGTCCTTGTCTCCTCACAGGGATCATCTATCCTCCGTGTGTTTGCCTGCAGTCGGCTGTCAGCGCTGACTGATGACCGAGCGTTTGATCCTGTCGGGGTTTGATTGCCGGGTCTTGTTATCTGTCATCCCAGCGAAGGGGAAACTCAATCTCAGTTTCACCCACAAAATGGTTTCCCCGGGCAACGCCCCTCGCCGAGGAAACAACACATAAAGTGGCGCCTCCGTCGGCACATTCAATCCCAACGATCTGCCATCTGTCAGCGTCAGTCAGTGTCTGTGTGTGTGTGTGTGTGTGTGTGTGTGTGTGTGTGTAGATAATGTAAGAGAGAAAAACCGTGTGTACATGGGAGTGTGTGTAAGACAGATAGTGAGTGTGTGTGTGATTTATCAGTGTCAGTGTCAAGGTGGGTTTACTTGCTTAAATGTGTGTGTGTGTGTGTGTGTGTGTGTGTGAGAGAGAGAGAGAGAGAGAGAGAGAGTGAGAGAGAGTGAGAGAGAGAGAGAGAGAGATATTGTTGTTGTTGCACGTGAACCAGGGCGTGCACATACTTGTCATAAGGTGTGTGTTCACCCGATCTGTTATCCGACTACTGAACAGGCATTATCAACACACGTTTCCCATGTTTATGGGCTAGTAGGGGCCTGCTGAACTAATGGTGGGTTCACAAGGCTCTTATCTATCTACACACTATGTCAACGTACTGTCAGAAAAGAGAAGGTGAAACTTTAAAACTACACATTCTCAAATGTTATTAAACTGAATGAAACTTCACATTTTGAACACAAACAAAAAGACTTCATGTTTAGGCAACAAAACTACAACCTCTGTAGGTTTAGACAATAAAACTACAACTGATTTACGTTTAAGGAAAGATTTGGGTTAAAATAACTATGAACACAAAGACAAACCCACATTGTTGGTTTCACACGGGTCTCCTGGGTGAAAGCCAAGATATGTTTGCTAACAGTTGAAACCACTGAAGAAAATGACTAATAAATTACAATGTAGTATTAAATATTGCAAAAACACAAATTAGGATTTTCTACAAATGTAGAGTTTGTGGTAAAAATGAATCAGGTCTTTGGCTCTAAAAACTGCAGCTGCCTCGATCTCAGGAGGTTATAGTTGCCCACATGTGCATGACATCAGAGAAAGTTGGGATCATTGGGACAATGATCTAACCAGCATTTCCTGTGCGGCGATCGCCAGTGATTGATTATGTGCGGGCCTGGCTCATCTCAAACAAACTCAGTAACAGTCGGCCCGGTTTCATTGTCAGTATTGTTGTTGCTCCCTTCAGGCTCTCGTCTGTGTCGTGGTATTTGTTTGACACTTCCTGGCCACCGTAGCATTTATATGTTCTGATCATCAGCTCCATGCTCCTGCACTGCTGGACACCATTTTGGCAATCTTGTCAAATGTACATCTATAGAAATCATTATTGTAAAACATGTACATGTAATTTCTAGGAGAAAGGGTTGAACAAAACTGAGACTGCTCAGAAAACATTTCAGAAATACCACTCCAGCAACAGGGATCATTATATAATAGAAAGTGAAAACTTGTTATGTAGAGGATTGTCGGCAGACCCCACAAGCTGCAGTGTGGGCCCTCCTGCAGGGGTCTCTATGATTGACTCCATTACTGCGGCTGCTTCCTGAACAAGCCTCCGTTTCACTGCCTCCTCCGTCTATAACGAGACTTCAGCACCATGTCACAGCTGGAGACGGAGATGGCCTAGGCTAAGTTCCAGCACCAGTAGGAAGACATCTGTCCTCAGTAGGACCAGGAGGTTTTGTGGGTATAACTAATAACTGAATCCCCATGTTCCTTCCCCTGCTTTCCTCTCCTTCATTCACCACTCTTCCACTCATTCCCTCACTGACTGTCCTTGGAAGTGGTGGAAAAGCCAAAACAAATCCCATCCTAATGTACTTTTCCTAACCTCTTTCCCTTGAGCTCGATGGTAAACTTCACGAGGACGGAGAATTCAGAAGGACTTATGAAAAGACAGCTGCGATGAATCCGACTGCACTACACTAGGCTCTGTCTGCTGTGGAAAAACTACAATGTTCCAGAGATGGACTACAAAAGGAGCATGTTCCCCAGCATGGTCCCTCTATTGCTGTAACATCAGCACATAATGAAGGATTATCTGACCCACCGTGAACAACCAGAGAGAAATAGGACTTCACTACCAAGGTTGGAAGCAATAACCTGCAGGCTACTACAGAAGTTCATATGTTAGATAAGGAGTTTCTGTACTTACTATTTAATATATATTTCTTCCTCCTTTTTGGATGTGATTTTTATTTATGTTGATTATATGTTTATTGACAGTTTGCTATATGCTCATTTTATTTGTTTTTCTTATTTAGTTTTTTTTTTTTTTTTTTTACCTTTTTGTTACTTAGTTTGAAATAAATGAATTGAAATAAAGTAAGATTAAATACTTGTCACTGTCCACTCATATTTATGATGCATCACTTCATCTGCAAGGACTTGTGGGGCAGCATTACCTCCTTTTCTTTCATAAAGGGTGATCCAGTGTCTCCTGAGCTGAAGGACATAATAAAGGAAGTACTGGAGCACCTTCCCTTAACATTAGGAGGATTCAAACAGCTCTTATCATGGCTACCACTCCGTATACTTCTGGGTCGTTTCCCTCTCGTAGCAACCTTCCTGAGAGAGAAAGACTTTGACTGCAGATCTTGTTCCCAGCTAACGTGTTTGTTTCTCCTGTTTATTTCCTACGATACATCCTTCCCTCCTTTTGTTGTGTCTCCTATGTCCTCATCTCCTTTTATCCTTTACCCCTTCCCTCCTATCTTCATCTCCTTCTCTCCTCTTTTTTCCTCTCCTGTTCTCTCATACATCTACCTAGAGCTCCTGCTTTTTCCCTCTACCCTCCCTCCATCCATCCCTTCCTTCACCTCCTCTTTCGTCCCTTCTCCCTGTCCATTAACCTCTATATTCCTCATTGCATGTCTCTCACCCGTCCCCTCCCTCCCTACCCCTCTCCCCCATGAGTGAGAACAGATAAGCATGAGCTATCTTAAGCTCAGCTCTGCTCCTCTTCCTAGAAAGTAATTTGACTGTGGGTCGCTAAGTCACCCCCAACTGTCACCCGGCAACCGCCTCTATCGCTGGGCGGCCATCTATCTCCACCACCTCCTCCTGGTTAAATCCCACTCCTGCCCAACACATGCACATGCACGCGCACACACACACACACACCAGTCCAGACAGTGTCAGTGTCAAGGTGGGTTTACTTGCTTAAATGTGTGTGTGTGTGTGTGTGTGTGTGTGTGTGTGTGTGTGTGTGTGTGCTGGTTTCATGCATTAACATGAACATGCCCTACAGTATGTATCCCTGTTCAATATCTCTGTTCATGTGTGTGTTTGTAGTTTCCAGCTGTACTGCAAATAACGTCAGCACAGCCAGCTTAGGGCTCAGGCATAAAGAACACAGCTGGGGAAGAAGAAACAGAGAAAGAGATGATGGGATGAGGAGAAAGAAAAAGGAAAGATAAAGTGAGAGAGATAAAGGGGAGACACACAGAGAGAGGAACAAACAGAAAAAAAAAACAATAAAAGACAGTGGAGGAGAGCGAGGGAGGTCTAGTCTAATGGACTACTCTGCATTCAGGTTGTTGCTGGAGGCTTTTAGAAACCCCAGCACACTGTGTCTATTAGTCTGGTAAAAAGGGCAAACACAACAGCAGCTCCAACGCCGTGCCTCTGACTACACATCTCATTACATGGACCATTTTCAGGACGGTCCTCGCCTCCTCAAAGCTTTTCACCCCGCTGTTAGACCACAGGCAAACTCTGTTAACGCCGTCCCACCTGGTGCAGGCAGGCCAGCACCGAGAAACACACCATTTCATTCTTTAACGGCATTTCACCAGACAGCTTCACTACAGGCACAGTGAGGACTGGATTTTAACCACAAGATCCAGGTTCAATGTATGAATGGCAGCAAACGCCTGCTGTCCTAAAGTGCCCTTGAAAAAGAGACTGAATATGTACTAGCAGTGGCTGCCTAGCTGAATTCTGACCTTTGACCTCTCGATTGTTGCATGTTATCACCCTGTAACTTTGGCTTTTAGAAAAGTCAAAACCATCATCAAGATAAAACTATATATCCATTTATTAACTCATAATGTTTCCTGGTAAAGTGTAAAACCCATCAAAGTGTCACCACTCTAACCTGTATTTTCCACTACCCTGCCTTTGTATAGGTTGTATCCAAGGTCCATTAATCAGTCAGGTGACTTTAAAATTACCACTATCTACAGTTCTTACAGATTCAAATGTTATCTGGATGGATTGTACTGAAGCTCACACTGGTCTGACCAGACCATGTGAAGCTGCCTGATACCAATAAAACCAATAACTGCATCTTTGATCGTCAACAAAGAAACTAAAGCTCTGTTTGAATGACAGACTGTATATAAGAAGTCGACATAATCACGTTGTCTGTTTGTGGACGGCCATTCTGAGGCCTGGATTTCTGCATTGTGGCCGTCGCCATCTTGGTTTTTGCAACCAGAGGTGACATGAGAGGGTGGAGCTAAGTACAACCAAACACTGAATGAGACATTTGTAGGTGACCAGAACATTGTAACTCTGACTCTAAATGGACCATAATTTACTAAATCAACATCCTGCTGTACTGAAGAAGACTTGAAACTAGTGACTGAGACCATAAACTGAGGTTTACAATGTTTACTGAGGTAATAAGTCAGAGAGGAGGAGGATAATTTTCTCATAGACTTCTACTGAACCAGAGGAGTCGCCCCCTGCTGGATATTAGAAAGAGTGCAAGTTTAAGGCCCTTCAGCGTTGGCTTCAGTACTCAGACCTGGAGGTTGCCCACTGGTCTCAGCTCACTACAGTGTGAATGTCAGTATTGTGTATATAACAGGACCTGCTTGCCCCTTGACCAAATCTTCAGTTCACCAAAATAGAGGCAAAAAAAATGTACTTTTCATTTTCAAGAATTTTTCCTCTTGTGCTGCCCCCGGGACATGATATGTACATTATACTGCACACTATGGAAGGGGTTGATAGCTCCAGTCTTGTTTTAATTCAGTATATCAGTGTGTTATTTCCTATTTAAACAGAATGTTAGGACTGAATTAGAGAGTTAAATAGCCTTTAGTTATGAATTAATACAACACTCCCCCTCCCCACCTTGATACAGGGTAGAGCTCCTCAGGCTGTTGACAGAAGTCTGCTTTTCTTAAGTCATTTTGCCTGGATAACCATCTTCACTTCTGTTTTCAGATTAATTTCATATAGGTGTAAACTTTGGCTGATACAGCCTCTGTGTCTACTCTCAGTGTTACATTATCAGCTTGTGTATCTTCTAATCAGCCCCAGTGTTCTTATGAACAGTCAAAGAGCTCATTAAGTCGCCCAATTCAGAGTAGGATGTTTCTGCTAATCCTGAAAGAATGGATTTATGGAGATAAAACCCTTTTGTGCTACAGCAGTCTCATGAAAGTGTTCTTAACAGTGTCATATCTGCACTTTTTCCAGATTTTAATATATTTTTAGATGAACAGACATCTTACTCCCTCCATCAAGGCTGAGGGCCTTGGGCCAATGGCCTCGAGTTAAGGAGGCTATAAAGGAGGATCTGTTTTCATCGGTGTTGGTTTGTTTGTTTGTTTGTTTGCTTGTTTATCTGTTAGCAGGATTGCTGTATGACACCACGAACAATCCATTACATGTTGGTGGCGATCCAGATCATGATTTGGATTCAGGAATTTTTTAAAGGTTCCCGATCAGTCATAACATGGAGGCCACTGGTTATAACACATGAACACTAACTGATGACGTGTTGATGACATGACCCAACTGTAGTCACCATATTTTCCCATCAAACTCTATGAAATTAGAGTTGAGTTGGACCAAAGCACACTTGGTGATTGTTGGAAAGCGTAACGACGATGGTTTAGGTGATTTTTACGATGCTCCTTGACGTCTGTCTGCGCTCTCAGAGCCATTCTAGTATTCTTAATGTGTTTTGCACACAGTGAGCAGAAATAATGTGGTGTCTGCCAGATAATCAATAAAGACAGGTTGGCATTGTGTCACATCAGCAGCACTTCATCATTTTACTCTCCAGGACTGTTCAGACTGGATATACTGTACGACAGTATTCATTCAGTTAACTGTAATCTTCACCTGTCCTTTATACTGCCTACTGAATGAAGAGGTGAGATCAAAGTGTAGCTACAGCAGTGAATACAGGATGTACATCATTCAAGGACTTCTCAAGTACGTAAAGAAAGAACACTAACTGCCCAAAGACCTACAGCAGGCTGGTAGCTCGACCATGAAACATCACAAAGCAACAGCACGAAGTGCAATGACAACTCTAAAACTAAAGTTTGTTTGACATCTGATAGAGGACTTACAAATACAACTGTGTTACATCAGACTTTACCTTTAAGTACTACTTAAGACACGTGTGTCAAACTCAAGGTCTGCGGGTCAAATTAAGCCCAGTACCTCATTTTATGTGGCCCCCAAGGACTTGCAAAGAATATTATGCTTTTCATAATATTCTATGTCGCATAGTACGCAAGTACGGTGTCCTTAAACTACATGTCCCACAATGCATCTGATCTTCCCATCTGAGATGGGAATGCGAATACATGTTTGTTTTTGACACACTGTCACACCACTGTCATCTACCACATGATCTCAGCAGATCAGACTGAACGTTAGATCAGAGCTCATTGATCTGTTGGACTATAGACTATGGTCAATAATAACACATAGAAATGTGAGTGTGTGTCCACATACAGTATTTTTGTGTCTACGTGCAGATATGTTGATGCACAAGCATGTGTTTTTGTTACCAAACTCATTTTTTAAAAATAAATTGTCCAATATTTCTGCTTACAGTTATTTTTCCTAGACTTCTGCGTTCTGAGCTAGTTATTAAATAAATTATTACTAAAACTAATAATAATCAAATGCAGAGGCAATTTTATAATATGATCAAGAGTAGATATATTTATATAGTCTTACAGTTACAACCGTCCCTGATGCTGCTGTGACACCACTGACTTAAGAGATAATTCACCAAACAAACAGTATTTGTTTTACAACCACTAGCCTCTCTATTGTTTATCATAGTCAATTTGTTGTGTACGTTGATCCAGTCAATCCCAACTCATCACATATGGACGCTTGGTGAGGACGTGCTGGCATCACTTAGTTTAGACAGAAAAACTACTTGGTTACAAGCAGCAGTCAGTAAGTTGGAGCAAATATGACTGAAAAACATAACAAAACAATATAAAACAGCCACTATATCCTGCCAGTAGTGAACGAGACTAAGAGTTAATCTGAATATAATCATGTTCCTCTGTGTTCTCCAGTGCTCCTAATGGCATCGGCAAGATTTCACAGACCAGAGAGAACAACCAATCAGAGGCGAGCTGGATTCTGCCGTGTCTGAGCGATGAACATTAGGAGTTAGATACCTGGCAGCCATGTTGAGATCATCTGAGGAAACACCAAGCACCGCCCACCAGCCAAGCAAATGAAATAGTCATTACAGTAAAAGAATATTGATTCATATTTGATCAGTGCTGCCTAGTTAACTGTCTGTAGGGAGTTCATGAGTGATTGACAGCTGCCTCCGTTGAATGAACAGCCAATAGGAACACTCTCTCTCTCTGAAATGACCTGTGATTGGTCAGAGTCTCCCACCACAGGCTAGTTTTTCTCAAGCCTGAAAACAGAGACATGAGGAGGTGCAGAAGTCTTGTTTTTGTCTCAGAACACTTGAATATGCTGACAGGTTATTATGGTTTCTTATATTATGTATGTGACATAACTAAAGTAGACCTATGTTACATAAATTAGCTTGTGTACGTAACAAAGTCATGTACTGGAAGTCCTGTGCTTGTTTGACCCATCCATCCACCCCGACCTCCTCAGACATCATCACACTATACCTTTCACCCGACTTCCTCCTGTGCTCTGAGTGGCTAATGATGCCGTAAATGGGTTTACATAGTTAGATAAAAGCCTGAGTCTATAACAACACAACAAAGACACAGAAATGAGCCTCCCCCTGTTCATTCATCCTGTGCAGAGGTTGAAGCTGCTGCCAGCTGCTGCTGTCAGGAGAAGCTACATGTGTAAGATGTGACTCTGTATTTAGTCTAGATTTATATAGAAAATGCTGTTTTGCTGTCTGCTGAGCTTTGAAGCTACTTGACGACTGATTGGCTGTCGCTCCAATCACAAGACCAAACGACACCACCTGACCCCGCCTCTTGTTCTTTCCTTTGTTTTCTGTTCTCTCTCCATCTTGTGTCTAAGTGACAGCTGAAAAACTGCAGAACAACAGCCATTAGCCTCCACCTCTCTCCTCCACATTTTCTTCTTGTCTTGTCTCTGCTGCTCTCCCTCTTCATTTTACCTGTCATCTAATCGTTCCTGCATTTTCTGAAAAGTTAAAATACGTATTTTCTGATTCAAATGTGCTTCCGTCTACATATTTTATGCCAAACGCCACTTTGCTCCTGGTATCAGTGCTGTTCGTGTGCATGCAGATGGGGGTGTGAGTGTTCATAAGAAGAGGGCTTTGCGTTATGTCATCTTTTTCCTTGTGCTGTGCTTCATTACGGAGGATCAAATGTGGACGTACTGTCTGTGGCAGCTGGACAGGATTGGGAAGGAGTTAGAGGGAGAATGGAGGGAGTGAGGGATGCAGGGATGAGACAAAAGACTTGTAGACAGTTAGGGAGGTAAACTGCATTCTGGCAAAGCGCTCTTTGCTTTCACACCTACAAGATACAGTTGGTCTGCTGTTCACCTCTCCTCCTATCACTCTGACTTTCTCCCATCGGTGAAGCATGTTTCCATCCAAACTTTGACTGACATTAGAAGCAGTCAGCAAAACTAAACGTCAGTCATTGTGCTCATTGATTTCACATATTCACATATTTCCCACCAAGAATATCTAGCTGTTTGGTAAATGAGGTCCCACTGTGTTGGTGACGCTCAAAAACAACTGGCATTAGGCCTATGCATTAAAATCCCTTTAATAAACCTGGTATTTTGAGCTAAAAATAGTGTTATTAAATAATAGGTAAATCTAGCCGTCTGTCACTTTTTACTTATCCAAATAAAGGGACACATCTGCAGAGTTTCAACAAGAAGAAGAAAAGAAGATTTGTAATTTTAATCTAAGAGATGTTTTGGAAAGCGTTCAGCACACAGAAGAAGCAGATGCCTGATTTTATATAGTGCTTTAAACAAAAAGCCATGTGGAGAGCAGGACGACCTGCTGTTGAGTGGTGCTGTTTAAAGTTTGTTGAAAGTTTGAAGTTTGTTTGTGAGTTATGGATGTGACTTTTGTGGCATTTGTTATGCTCAGGCTACCTGGCCCTGCTAGGCCTCGCTCCTCCTAATCTCCAAAAACATGATGAAGCAATGGCCAAAATGCCCAACTCAAGAATTCAAAACAGCAGACCACAAACTAAAGGATGACAGTCCAAAATCTACAGCATCTATTACATTTATAGACCAAACACATGCTGTGTAGCATAACTGGCTGAATGATGATCTCACTCTCCAACTGTTGGTTCACAGCATCCAGTCTGATCCAGAAACAACACGCTGCAACCAACCTGTGAACACACCATAAAAGTTACAGAGAAACCATTTTCATCTCCACACAAATGACCAGCTGTGATAGAGGGCCACAGATATGCTTATTTAGCTTTAATTGGACTTAAAAGTGCCCCTTTAAACTGCAGCTGTAATGCAGAAGGATTCACACAGGTAGAGCCAACATGGCAGCTTTGCCAGCTTACACACACTTTAACTCAGCAACAACTATAACATTACATTAATATGTCACTTCTTATCAATCAGTCAGAAACTAAACATAGTCAAACCTTGTGTTCAGCAATAAAACTGGTGCATTCTTTCCTGGGATCACCCTTTCAAAATAAAAGCTGTAACAGGTTGTAATAGGATCAAATTGGCATTAATAAACACGAACAAACTTCAAAACATCATACTATATATTGGACCATGCCAAGGTCTTTTACATGCTGTGTGGGTTTTTGTCAGCTGACATTTTTACTTTGGGGTTTTGTGGGTTTTGTGAGGCCACAGACTCCAACATTTACTTCTGGTTTTTACCCACAATATCTGATAGTACCAGTTGCAAGCTGTGTCTCTGTTTCACCTTCTCAAGCTGCTCTCCTTCCTCCCTTTCTCTCACTCGTTTTTCTCTACTTTGATTTTATTTCTGTAAATCTTCCTTGCTCTCTCACTTTCTCTCCCTCCTTCTCTCTCTCTCTTCTTGCTATCCTGTTGTCAGCATGTCTCTTATCACGCTCTGTGTTCAAGAAGCTAATTAGCTCCGCCATTGTTCGCTGACACAGCGCTGGGATTGACTGGCGGCTTTCCAAACAGGCCTGAACGCAGGAACACATCCCTCATCTTCTATCTACAGAGCAGCCACTGCAGGACATACAGTAGCTCCTCAGATGACCCTCATCGCTGAGTGAGTGAGTGTGTGTGTGTGTGTGTGTGTGTGTGTGTGTGTGTGTGTGTGTGTGTGTGTGTGTGTGTGTGTGTGTGTGTGTGTGTGTTACTCCAGTATAATGCCTTGCTGCATGCAGCGAGCAGCAGTCTTGGTAGTTGAAGCAGAGAAATGATGAGGCTCTCTCTGAGCTGGACACCAGTTTATATTTAGCAGAGTTTCCACAGTTTTCACACAGCAGCAGCAGCTTTCACACCACTGAACGAAAGCGATGGGAATTATGACAACATAACTTTACCGTGATGGTCACAACTGCCTCCTTAACAGCGATACATGAAGCGTTCCTTACATTACCAGATGTATTATTGTGGACCAAACCACGGTTATGCTTTTTATTTTTTATATTACCTTTAAGAGAGTTAATTGAGCTTTTATTTTTCCAAGGCGTCTCATTGAGATAAATATCTTCACATTAAAAGAATCATCATTTTTTATTATTTTTTAATGTAAGAGGTTAAATTTTAGGGTCCCCTCAGAGGAACAAGCTTCTGACTTGTGTTGCCATCCATTCCAGTAGCAATTTAACACTGGACCGGGGTGAATCAGAAAGCAATAAGCTAACAGGATTTAAATAAATTAAAAAGGTATATATATATATATATATATATGTATATGTATATATATATATATATGTATACATACATATGTATATGTGTATGTATATATATATATATATGTATACATACATATGTATATGTGTATGTATATATATATATATATATATATATATATATATATATATATATATATATATATATATATATATATATATATATATATGGGTGTTATGGTGCCATGTACAGTACACACTACAAGGTTTCTTCCCAACACACACACACACACACACACACACACACACACACACACACACACACACACACACAGTCCAGTTGTGCAATCTGGGGAGCAAATGTGAAAAAACTGCTGCTTTGACTCACATCACTGGGAAATATGGCTGATGATGTATACTGATGACAGTCATGACAGCGAGCCAGCATGCACAATGCCAGGACCCTGGAATGTGATCTCTTGAGCTCCAGGGAGCTGGAAGGTGCTTTGCCTTGACAGACAGACCCAAAATGAATCATAAATAGCTCCACAACTACCAGGTCTATCTGCAGGATCCTGGTCTCTATGGATAGGTAGGACCTCAGAGGATTCATCCACAGTGTCAGTTACTAAAATGACAACTACAACTAAAAGTTTTTCTAGATCAGACAGAGGATAACACCATTATATCAATGATACCATGAACAGAGATGATCTGAATTCATTCAGCTGCTCCTCGACTACAACTGAGCCAAAGCAGATAGAAACAACACAAAGCTCATAGATCCTACAGAGGTTTTAGTCAGGACAGGACCAGGAGGACTCTCCATTTGGACACCTGGATACCCAAAGTGTGCCAGATGGGTTTTCTAGCTCTAGAAAGGGAATCAGACTCTGATCCTCCTGAGATCCACTACAGGAGACTATGTGAACACAGTGGAGCCTTTGGCCACGACATTAACCCTGTAGATCATCACATTCTACCACTGTGATCAGGAGAAAATCAATAAAATACAACTAAATTACATAGTTTTAACTCCAAATGCAGTAGTGTTATCATAATAATGAAATATGTTCAAGTAGAACTTAGATAATAACAAATAAGATCAATAAAAATGTAAATAACATAGCAGAAAACAATCCAAAGTCAATCAAGTTAATCAGACATAATTCATATGGACATCTACAAGCCAGTCCAAAGTGAGAATCTTCCATCACCAATATATACAACGAAATAGCACCTGTGAGTCATGACACAAGCTTTTATTAAACAACGAGGAAAAGTTGCTGCTGTCTGTAAGGTGGTATGACTGCCTGTAGTCGCTCTGCTGTTCGCTGTATTTAGATGAAGCACCAACAGAACAGTTTAGCTGTGAAACCCGCACTGGTAACAAAAGAAGCACTCAGACACGATCCCATTTGGAGGCTAACACCACCCCCTCAGCAGCACCAATCAGGGTGCAATAAATCCCAGAGGAAACACCCGTGTCACCACTATAAACCACTGCACTTAACGTCTCCACAAGCCAAACTTTATTTTCAATAAAGCAGGATAGAAACACTAAATCCAGCCAATTTAGCTACGAAGCTCTGCTGCACATTGTGTGTGAGCAGCGCTCAACAATGCCGACCAGCCAACCATCCATGTAATGAAAACGTCACCGATTCTCCAGGCAAGACGCTCTACTGTTAAAGAAGAGCCTCTCTCAGCTGAAGGGCCTCATCCTTTAGGGACAAATGAAGTCGCAGGTGTGGAGCGATTCACTGAGACGCTACTGATGCATGAAGTACCTCTGTGGAGAGGTCAAAGGTCACGGATCAGAGTCCTGCTCAGGGTGACGGCTGAAGGGTGTCGTCTGATGGCAGTGCCACCCTGCTGCTGAGCTGCGTTCAGTAATGTTTAATCTGGTCCAACTCTTATATTGATTAAAAGTCCCCAAACTCTGTCAGCTGAACAGAGGCAAAATCACATTTGACTGTGTTGGTGTGTGTGTGTGTGTGTGTGTGTGTGTGTGTGTGTGTGTGTGTGTGTGTGTGAGACATAGCAGGATTAAACACATCCTGGCTTTCTTCTTTACTCTCACTCCTTACTCTGATTATCTTACTTGATAAAGCAGAAACGCTGCCTCAAAAAGCTGCAAAGACGCATCCGCATCATAAAAACATCACAACCACACCACTTCCTCAGCCCTGCTGAGGTTTCACACTGAAGTGCTGGTCCTCATGAGGGCAGTGAAGCCTACAGCGAGATTAACTGTGCTGCAGCGATCTCTAACTTTTAAGTTAAAGTGTCATTGTGGGTTCACAGTGAAAGTAAAATATCACCAGTGGTATCACAACTTTGAGTCTGATCGCTCCTACCTGTCTGCCATCACTGCTTCCATTTTATTCAGATTAGCATAACTGATGCAAAACATCATCTATTCATCCATCAATCACTTCATGATTGATTATTGTTAAGAAACAGGAAGTGTTGAGTTCAAACAGGTAGAACTACAAACACTGTATGAGAGCCGCCAAAGAGAAGTAACTGTAGGTCAGATGGATGGGTGGGTCTGAAAACAGGAGACTGGTGTTTGTGTCATAACTTATGGTGTTATTCTAACCCAAAACACAATAAAAAATGAGGAATAACATTTTGGAAGTTACCGACAAACCGTTATCATGCGGTTTTTTCTTCCCTTTCGTTTTTTTTTGCCGCTCCACCGGGTCGCGGGGCCGCTCCACCGGATCGCGGGGAACCGCCCCACTAGGGCTATGCCCCACACAGGGCAGCCCCGACCGGATCGCTGGGCCGCTCCACCGGATCGCTGGGCCGCTCCACCGTAGATCGCGGGGCCGCCCCACCAGGACCGCCCCACCGGGTCGCGGGGCCGCTCCACCGGGTCGCGTGGCCGCCCCACCGGATCGCGGGGCCGCCCCACCAGGGCCGCCCCACCGGGTCGCGTGGCCGCCCCACCAGGGCCGCCCCCACCGGGTCGCGGGGCCCCTCCAACCTGTTAACACCGCCGCCGAAATAAAAAGCAAGCGGTTCTGTGACGCAAATGTGCTGCTCACGCAGTCAGCGGCCGGGTGAAAGATCTGACCATGATGTGTTTCTTTCAGAAATACATCACACCAGACACGGTGCTATTTTCACATAAAGATAATGTACAGCTACATTATATATCAGGATTTTGCCACTAAACCTACCAAATTCAAGCTCAGTTTCCATCACTAAGTGCTAGACTT
Source organism: Pterois miles (assembly GCA_947000775.1). NCBI lineage: Eukaryota > Metazoa > Chordata > Actinopteri > Perciformes > Scorpaenidae > Pterois > Pterois miles. The sequence continues at coordinate 1,653,608 of CAMQGK010000110.1, read as the reverse complement.
GTCTGCTGCTGCCACTGTTCTAACAGTTAAACATGTTCTGCCACCAACCTGTTCATTAACCTCCATTTAAAAGCCAAACATGTCACATTAAGCTTTATTACTGTGTTGTTAAATTGCATTGTGGATGCTGAAGATGTCCAGCAACTGGCTGCAGGGCCACAGTGTAACAGCATTACCAGGGTCCCCGGATGACAGACCAATTCATTAAACACACTAACAAGCAGCAGACGGCTAATGTAGCAGAGGATCCGTTGACCATAGGGCTGTACTGTCATAGGGTTGAATTCATAGATGCAGAGCTGAAGATTCCCTCCTTCATCTCATTATGTCCATTAGCAGGGTTAGAGGGCAGGAAGGTTAGTAGTCAAAATGTTCAGGAAACTCCTGATTCAATCCAAACACATCACATACCATAAGCCTTGTGGAATGGATTTACCATTTCAACACAACATACACAGCATAGGTACATAGTTGATATGTGGTCGCTGGTCTCCTTCCTTTCACAGCACAACGCTCAGCACAGAGGAAAACGGAGAGCACTGATAGCAATCTCACCTCCAGGTTCTTGGACTCGGAGGCTACAGGTAAATAGATGCTGGGGTGCAGGTGGGGCGTATAAAATACTACATGAGCAGAATTATTACAACAGTGGCAGAGCATGAACGGGCAGCATGTCAGCTTAAAATCACCAAGACATACATAAACAGGACAATATGGTCACTATGACTGTTCCAAAATAAAAACCATAGGAGCTTGCTGTGATTATTCACCTCTATGATGAAGGACTAGTTCTTAACGGCTCGGCTGATGTTCGACACTGATTGTTTTTGTAGTTAATAGAAACCAACATCAGCTGTTGGGAGGAGATGCTCCTCAGCAGCACACTGAATGCTAAATAATCAGACTTCAAAAGTTGTTGTCTTGAGATTTAAAGGCCCTTAAATGTTCAAATGCTGCATCATTTAGACCTGAAAGACCTGCATCCAGACATGCAAGTTGCTTATGAAGACTAAAGAACTGGACTCACCCCAAAAACACAAATACAGTGTTTAAGCCCACCACAGCCTCGTACCAAATACATTTTTGTGGAGGTTTAAAAATGACTTAAGTTACATCTTTGCTATTGGAAGAGGACAGTCATTATTCACATGACTGCAGTAGTTTGCTTGTCAGGGAACATACCGGATTTTTCGCACTATAAGGCGCACTTAAACTGTTTAACTCAGACACTGATGATGAAGGATTTGATGGATTTGAACTGAAAAGTGAGTGTGTTGTTTTGTATTTCATGTGTTACAACGGAAAAATGTTGAGTTATTGAAATTACTGAGTTTTTAAATGAACTGAATAAAGTTTGACTTATCTGTTTTGTTTCGCTAAATGCGCCTTATAATCCGGTGCGCCTTATAGTGCAAAAAATATAGTAAGTTGTTTTTAGCATTTCAAGAAATAACCAGTTCAGTCTCCATTAAATAGAAGGGTGCAGAGCATGTGTTGGATATGCTGTAGTTTGCAGCATGGATGGGTTACTGAAGAGGCAGGTCCAGGGGCCCAAAGTGTCAGGGGCACCGCCGGCCTCCATCAAATGTCACTCAAAGAAGAGAAGAAGAAGAAGATAGTCCTTTATTAGTCCCACGAGGGGAAATTCAATTTTTTCACTCTGTTGTTAACTTATACACGGTACATGCAGACCCGAACACACACATGCACAAACATGCAACAATGGAGAGATGTCAGAGTGATGGGGCTGCTCCTGACAAGCGCCCCGAGCAGTTGGGGGTTTGGTGCCTTGCTCAGGGGCACCTCGCAGTGCCCAAGATGTAAACTGGCACCTCTCCAGCTACCAGTTCACACTCAGTTCTTGTCCATGGCGGGAGGCCAGAGACGTGAACTAATTAAGAGGAGCCTCAAAATGACCCCAACAATCAGAAAATGACTACAAAGAGACACAAAACCACAACAAAAGGAGGCTTATAAAGTGTGTGTCTTGCTGCTATGTGGGAGAGGTGCTGAGGTCTCGATGACATGCCCTGTGTGGGACATACCAGGCTTGCAACTAACTGCATATGAACTCATCTGAATCATTATGTGATGCTCAGAGCAGCTAACATGGTCCTGAAGAGTGATCAGGTCTGCGTGGCGGGAGGGAGGGGAGGTTGGGTCAAACAAACACAGGACTCCCACCCAGGACACTGCTGTTCATGTCACATGTGAAACCAGAAGAAAAGGTTGATTTATTTTACCTTTTTTTGTTAGGAAAATTACGCGCACTTATTTTAACTCAAACCATTATATTTTCCTAAACCTAACCTAACCATTTTGTTGTGTAAATAAACCTAAAAAATAAACCTATTATGGAAGTTTATTTTGACTGTATGCATGTAATAAGCAGAAACTGACACGCCATCCCTGACACGTCTAAAACTGGTGCTAGAGTGGTACATAGAGTCACAGTTTGGTTATATCAGGATTCATGTGATCCCGTTTCCTTGTTTACTCACCCGATAATCACCCCAAACACATCACAATATTGAGACTGTGTTTCAGTTCTGAGCGAGCCCAATGTGCAATATAGCCTTGCCCTCCAGTGAGTCTATAAGCCATAGACCCATGCTCTATAATTATGTTAATATGTCATGCATTATTAACATGCAATACAATTTATTGCTCGAGGATCCTCTTATCGGGTTCAGAGATATCGCTGGCTCATCGTGTGTGTGAGCCGAGCCAAACAACAGGGCAATTTAATGTGGCTGAGCAGCGAAGCTGTTAGCTGCTTGAGAACCGGGTTCAGGGCTTTAGATAATAATGGCTCTAATTTCTTATTTAAATCCCTGGTTTTTAACCAATTGAGAGATGAAGACCTGCTTTCTCTGCTATCTTCCCACCTACAGCAGGCTGCCTTCAGGGCTCTCATCATATCTCTGGTTACAGTCCTAACAAGAAGTTTGAAAAGCCCAAATGAATCAGTTAAAGTCATGAACCAAATAATGTTTGGACTAGAAACCACTGACCGGTCCCCAAACAGAAATTAACTATCGTATCTTGGTACAGATACCTGCAGCAAGACAACAAATCCTCACACAACCATTCGAACGACATCTTACAAAAAGTTATTCCTCATATTCTGAACCCCCCGAATTTCCCTCCGGGGATTAATAAAGGTTCATCTTATCTTCTCCTATGAATGTCCAGCACAACACGTCAGTTCCCGCTTGTTACATGCATTCAGTCTTTTCAACTTGGTTAGGTTAAAGATAGACAGCTCAGGTTTAGGAAATGATGGGGAGGTTATGACAAATAAATCAACACTGACGTTTGGTTTCACACGGGACCTCTGGTCGAAAGTCTGGTATTGTTAGACCCACCTATCCACTCCAACCTCCTCCCTGTGTGGTGTCCTTCACTATTTATATTTCCTGGTTTGTGGTTATGTAAATTATGCACAAATTTATTCTATGGGATATGCACAGATTACAATTCATTGCTTTCCATAGCTATAGCTATGAACAGTGTCAGAGAAGCACCTGTAAGAGGAACAGTGATGGTGCTGGTAATATGACCTTCATCTATCACGCACACAGATTATAATAAATCATGTCAAGGAACCTGAAGTTTCCTTAAATATTTTAGAGACATTTTTAAATGAATCTTTTGTATGTTTGTTAGTCGCCATTGGACTTACTTTTTAATTTTTGCACTTTTTTTTTACTCGTTCGTTACTCATTTAAACATTTTGTTGTTTTGGATTTTGCTAAATTAAAATCTTAATCACATCCAGAGTGACTTAAAGTCAATGACAGCTACAGTAGACTGAACTCACACTGAGATCACAGAACATGCATCCAATAAACCAGATACTGAAGCACCAGGAAAACAAAGCCACTGCAAAGGAAGGAAAAAAAAACACTTTTTTCAGGCATTATAACTTCAAGAAATACACATTCAGGAGGATAATGTGAGGGATGATGTTTCATGGAGGTCTGTGCTTCACTGGGAGCTCGGCAGGTAGCTGGAAGGTGAAGTAGCACCGACAGTGTGGCTGCAGGCGTGGCCTCTACTCTCCTTCCAAGCTCCCTGGAGGCCAACAGTGTGGTTTGCCAACTTCCAGCATCTTCCAGCAACTTCCAGCATCACACAAGACTGAGTCCAGGCAAACACATCAGGCATTCGCACAGCACACAGCAGAGACTGCTGAAGCTGCTGGTCCTCTGCCGGCCACTGTGGCATCTAACGCACCTCTGTAGAGGTTGTAATGTGCTATTCATTCTGTTCTACTGGATGGTCGCAGTGAAAGGTGGACTGCCTGGTGCAAGAACCGCACCAGAACCAAAAGAAAATGAATAAATAAAACTCAGTGGAGAGCATGCCACTTCAACTGACTCAAAAAGTTTAAAGCAACTGCATCCATCTTTCATGGATATCCTGCTGACAGAAGAGCAAAAGTGTAATAGGATGGAAATTTCCATCAAACTGTCATAAAAACTGCTTCGACAGTGGAGGAACAAACAAACAGACAGCATTACAGGTGCTGCCCTGGCTTGTGCCTATGTACCATGTTTCTACCTTTTAACCAGAGACATGCTGCTGTTTTTTTTTTTATTTTTCCTGCTCCGACTGTGGCTGATGCTCAGCATGACAGAGTAATGCCGCCAGCCGTTCTGTTGCGGAGGAACACCCATGTAGTCCCGTCTGATTTCAGCGCTCTGCAGCAAAGTCCAAGTCAAGTCTCAAGTCCGTAAAGGCAAGTTCAGATAACACAGGAATGCAGCTCAGCTGACGGTCAGCACTGATATTTAGTAGAAGGTTTTGTATTGTTTCACTCTGTCACAGGAAAATGTCTTAGCTGCTTGGTTAGCTGTGTTATTCCATCTTTCTTCACCACTCTTCATATCTATGATAGTCAAGAAATAAACAGCTTAAGGGAAGAGCCAAACACTCTGCCAGGCCCTGACCCAGTTTTTACCGTGTGTCCAACATCGTCGGCTCTAATCTGCTCGTGTCGGAGGTTTTTCAGCCGATTCAGCATGTTGAATCGATGGTGGAGCTCAGTGGTGACAGAAATCACTCAGAGTGGGTAAGAAAACATCATTTGTTCCCATTTTCATTAATTGAACCATGCTTATTTAGTTGTTATCTAGCCGCATTTCCATCAACTAGAACTTGCAGACACACATTTGTTTGGTTATGTACAGTTCTTTTGGTTAAGTTAAGACACTGACCAGCATTGTTAAGTTTAGTTATTCATTTCTCTCATACTCACCATAATCACCATGTGCTCCATAGACTAAACCAGGAGGCACCCAGCCACTTCCTGCTACTTCCTATACAGAGTGACATCATCAGTGATGTCACCGGAGCAGACCAAGTGGGGGGGGAGTAATTTGGGAAAAGTAATTTTGTGATCTATTGTGATCAGGATTAACTATGGTTACAAAGGTATGTGATGAAGGGATGTGAGGAAGTGTTGCACTACTAATGTTCGTGGGCCGTACCCTCTGAGATTAGTTATCTGCTTTCAGAGAAGGGTCTGGGTTTCCCGGGAAGATGGTACAGCCTGCTGCAGAGAGGCTCTTTGGGATTGAGGAGACTATATAAGCAGTTGTTTTGGGCTGGTAGGGGGGCAGGATCGAAGCTATTTGTCATGAGCTGAGTTGGATTCAGTTAAAGCTGAGTTAACTGTTGGTGGCACTGTTAATAAAACACCATTTTTCCACAGCTGGAAAGTCACTTTGGTCAGGCTTCGTAGGCTTCGTAACATGGCCAATCAGCGCACGACAAGAGATGTAAGGAAAGCAAGCAAACGAGTAAAGTTAAGAGGAATGGCATGGACATCTGGAATGAAGCTGAGTGGTCAGCAGACGGCGCTTTGTTCAGGTATATCCTCAGTGATACAGACTACCACCACCTGCTGGTAAGAAGAGTTATTTCCTCTCACACAAATGCAGGACATACATGGTAGTTTACTGTTGACAGTAGTCTTTGTGGTTTGCTCAAGTGCAACTTTATGGCCAAGACCGCCTTCGTCGCCGCTGGTTCTTTGTTGCGGGTTCGCTGTGTCTGGGCTTTAAGTTTGGTGATGCTGGGGAGGCTATGCTAAATTAGCTACGGCAACATTACCTTTGTTTGTTATTTCATTTTGCATTCTCTCTTACATCACCTCGTTGATGACATGGCTATGTAATCTTTGAAGCATGCTTTTTTTCTTCACATGAAAAGACTGGTTCGCTGTAGAGCATGTAAAGAGGATTTGGAGAAGGATCAGAGAAAAGGCAGAGCGCTGACTGGAGTCATGTTAGACAGACAGGGAGGATGAGAGACTCAGAAAGAGAGAGAGAGACAAGAATAAGTTGATAACACACACTGGAAAAGAAACCTGTCTTCAGTCTAAGTTCAGTTCAGACAACTTGTTGGATCGGTGCTCTCTCCGGACTCACTGGCTCTTTATACTCCGTCCTCTGCTCTGTACACCAGCCCTCCACCTTCAGGGCCTGGACCAACTATGGCTAAAGGACAAAGGGACGAATTCATATTTCGACTGAAAGAGGAGGAGGCCGTCGATGAACGTTTGTCCCGGATTGGAGACGGGACTGCGGCGTGCCTCATCAGCTACTTCCACCGCCGTCCATCTCAACGTGCCAGTTTCACACAGTCATCAGTAGGAGATTTGTTCATTTTTACCACGACTATCAGACCGCCTCATGACTGACTGAAGGGCAGCACCCAGAGAAAAATTACATTCCCAATTACAAATCAGTCAGCACCACAGACGGCACCATGGATTTATCAATACACAGCACAGCACAGTTCAGCACAGTCTCCCACAAAATTACTTTCCCGTACAACTAAACTGCAAGTCTGCTACTAGGTGATGGAGAGGGGGATGCATGTTGGTCATTTAGATAACAAGGGGGACGGCGTCCACTGGCCACAGTTCCAGCTACACAGCAGTAACCACTCCGTCCTAAAGATGACCGAACTGGGTCTTACGTTGTTGTGTAGGAAGAGTTGGGATGTTTACTAGCTTTATAAATGCAGCTTTAAAATGGAAACGTCAGAGAAGCACGTTGACATACGTTAGGACGGAGACACACCAGCTCTAAATTTCTTTGTGCTCCCAATCATCCACCATGACCTCTCTCCAGAGACCTGTTGATGCAGTTTCTGCATCTTGTTTTGTGCTTGGGCTGATACAACCTGTCTGACCTAAACCAACCTATATCTCTATCAACTACTGATTATTTTGTTAATAAAGCCAAAATGTCTCAGGTTACATCTTGTCGGATCTGAGGATTTGCTGTCTTTCTAAGTAGGTTTTGAACTGTGTGTCAGACAAAACAAGCATACCTTGATCACATAACTGTGATGGGTTCCTTTTTTTTAGCATTTCATATAGCAAATGATTAACTGAATATCAAGAAAGCACTGATCTAAACTCTGGTGGTCCAAGCGAGGACCACCAGAGTCCTGAATATGATAATACTGGAGAAGCCATGCATACTGTGCGTCAATGTGAAAGCACTATCTCACCGTTAAAACTGTTATTTGATCAAGAATTTGCAGCTTTTCCCGCTCACCATCAGGTCCTTTGGATGGATGGAGCAGCATTGGATGTAAATGGTTCAGAGACTGGGCCTTGATTCCTCTCTGCTCTGCCTCGAGGACTAAAGAGATAAATTGGGGCTGAGCTCCAGCGATGAATAGGCATCATGTCCAGGGGCTGTGCTGGTACACCTAAGCTGCTTCAAGCCACACAAACATGAGATAAGCTGCTGGCCTACAAGTCACCTCAGCTCAGGCTTAATTCATAAATTTACTTCTGGTGGCAGCCCGAACCTGGAGGGAAGAGGAGTGAGGCTGAACGATGTTCAAATCCTGAACCTGATGGATTAAGTGGATCAGAAGTCTGCTGGCCTCCTTTAGGGAAGGAAACCCTCCTCACAGTGTTAACATGTGTTGATCTTCAGTGTACTACACTAATTAGTAACTAACTGTTATATTTGTTTATAGTTTTATAAATACTAATATAATTACAATTCATAGTGTTGCTGTACAGAAGTAGTTAAAAAGGCTGTGCGTACTTCTGCATAAATGTAGATAAAAAATAATTCATTCATCATTTTCAAAGAAAAATGTTTGGATATCATTTAGGACTTAAGGGGCTTAATGCATTTTGGAGAATTTTGTATTTTGTAAAGTCTTTTGGAAAATCGGTTGCCCTTCATTCAGACACAAGAACTAACAAGAGAATAAGATATGTTGCTCCAGTCTTTTAAAGAGAGAACAAACAATCATGTTAAATCGACTCTATATCTTAAAATATATGCCACTAAAGATGTGAGGAAAGTAACGGATCATGCCCATGGCTCTTTTCATAAATAACTGCAGTAACACAAATCAACTATTTTAAAGGAAGCCTAGCATGCTACTGTGTTTGTTGGTCCACTTTTCTTTAGTGTGTTAAACATTAAACAGTCCGAAGTCCTCCACAGCAACGCTGCTCCTGAACTGCCTGAAATGCTTTGATTGAAGTCCCGCCTTTCCCTCCATAATGTGCTGATGTCACCCAGTAACACACTTTGCCGAGCAGCGAGTTTGGCAAACCCTCAAACGAAGCTCGTTCACGCAGACCTGGAGAGCGAAGCGTTGGTGCTGCACAGCTGGTCTGAGAATAATAAAGCATTTTTTGAACATTAAAGCATATAAATATGTTATAGTACAAGCCCAAAATAACAAGCATAATAGGTCCTCTTTAACTAGATGGGGATTCAAAAGTCAAATAAAACTGCTTGGGAGAATTTGAATATATTTTAGTGATATTATTTGTGTGAAACTGGTGTTGTGGAGATGCGGTTTCAAAGCAGCAGGATTAAATCACTTTCACATTCCCAATAAAAGGCTGGTTACCAGAGCGGCTGTGGCTCAGAGGGTAGAGCAGGTCGTCCACCAATCTGATGGGCCTCGGCAGCCTCGGATATCACTGTATGAATGTGTGTGTGAATGGGTGAATTTGGCAGAAGACTAGAAAAGCTCTGTATAAATACAAGTCCATTTACCATTGAATGCTGTTTCATATCAGCCTTGTATTACACTTGCAGGTTAACGTGAAATGATTTGATAGGTTTAGGCCGCAAAACTACTTGGTTAAGGTTAGAAAATGGTTTGCGATAAAATAATTACGTACCAACAGCTACCGTACATGAACAACCACCCTTACCGTCTCAACAATGTGACGTAAAAGAACATAACAAGCGTCAACATTTAGTTTTGGTTTGCAGCAGGTTTGCAGCAGACCAACATCTATTATCTCACCTGACAGGAAATACATGTATTAGCCAAATATGCATTCAGACTCCATAAAGAGAGCCCTGGACATCATGTAGTGATCCCTGCTGGAGCCCTGAGCTCCTGCAGTGAATCAGAATGCTTGTAGTACTCTGTGAGTACTACTCACTGTGTGTACTGAAGCTCGGCCTCTGTGATTTCCTGCCAGGCTGTTCGATACGCCTCCAAACGTCCACAACGCCTCCACCTTGCTTATGAAACTCACAGCAGTGAAAGCCCAACACAGCTCCAGGAGAACAGTGTCTGCCGCTCTGCTCTGCTCCTCCTCCTCCTCCTCCTCCTCCTCCTCCTCCTCCTCCTCCTCACTTCTCCATTTTCCATTTCACCGTAATGACAACACCAACACAGCAGAGCGTGACACGAAGCAGAAAACCCTTCTGAGCCATTAAGAGATGGACAGACAGGATGGAGTGTTTACAGTGAGCTCTCTGCTCTTCATTTCCATCCGTCTCTCATCCCCTCATTCTCTCCAACCCTTCACTTCTTTCTCTCTGCCGTCTGTTTCCACTGTGGTTTCTCAGTCTCTCGCTCACATTCTTCTTCTTTCTCTTTCAGATCCTTCTTCTTTTCATCTTCTTTCATTTCCATCTCTTCAAACCTGCTCTCCCTGTCGAGTGCTTTCTTCTCCACTCCACTCTTCATTTCTGGGCACATTTTAAAAGCAACATACAGTATCTCTGCAGCAGCAGATATGCACTAGAAGAAGTGGGATATATTCACATGACACTGCAACATCGCTTACTGGGAAATAAATTAAAAAATGTATTTACAGCACATTTTTTTCCTCTTTCCAAACCCACACTGGGACTGTCCTAACAGCTTCACTGGAGCCAGCGCCCCAAAACAATGTTTCTGCTGAAGCGAACGAAGCCCTCTAACGGCCGTCATAATTATGAAGGGAGCACATGACGAAGTCAGGCCTTATTGTCATCCACCTTACTGCTAACCCCCATGACGCAGTAAATTATGGGCGCAAATTCCAGCGCATCTGCCTTCTACTATGAAGGGATGACCTTAAGTAGTGGCCTCAGATAACCTACACTAGCATGCTCAGCTACGTTATTGACTCTGTTGCTACAGATGGTGAAGCGATGAACAATCTGAAAAGCTCTGAGGCAGATCAGTACTTCCACAGTAAGATAAGATAAGATAAGATAAGATAAGATGAACCTTTATCAATCCCCGGAGGGAAATTCGGGACTAACAAGGTTTAGTTGTTTTCTACACAGATAACAGAACTTTACCTATTTTTGTTCTGGTGCTGCAGTCAGTCCTTTAAGGACCCGACGATCTCCGCTGCTCTTTATAGACCAGCCACAGAGCAGGATACGGGATTTCCTCCGCTGGCTTGTTGTCGGCTAATGAAATGAAGACACATAACTTAAAGGGTTTATGGTGTCTCTTCAAGTTTAGGTTTCTCAGCCTCATTCTTCTAGATTCCTCGTCTGTGGGTCGGCGATGGAAACTGGACCGTTGATCACAAAGACAGTCTTTTTTTGTTTTGGGTGCATGTTCAACACTCTGTTGTTGAAGCCACAAATTCAGCTTTGGCTATCAGCCACAGTTATTTCATCCTTCGTCTCAATGTCTGTCAGGTAAATAGTAAAAATACACGACATTTGCATTAAAGTGCTTGATTTAAGTGCAAAGTATCTGAGGAGTATTTCAGGATTATGTTGCGAATAAGGTTTCGGGTTGCTGTGATAGTGACAATAATAACCAAACTACTCCATAACCGAATGTCACACACATTAATATAAATGGCTTTTCAGCGGTGCTGCTGTCCCCTGTACTCGACCCCCCCCCCCTCCAGCCCATCCAGTGTCATCCATCCTGTATATTTAAGGTGGACAATTTCAGGGGGTTATTAGGATGAAGAGGCAAAGCCTGAATGCAAGTCAATCCTGATATTACGGAAATTCATCACGGTATTGATGCTTCACGCTTGCCGCATTCTGCATGCTGGGCCCGTGTCTTAGAGTGTGTGTGTGTGTGTGTGTGTGTGTGTGTGTGTGTGTGTGTGTGTGTGTGGTGTCGGGGAATGTAAGAGCATGTGTGTGCTGCTTGAGGCTCAGAGGCTAATATTGCTTCATAACAGACTATTTTCTATGCCAAATTACCCCCCCCCCCAATCTTCTCTGCCTGTCTTGTCTCAGGCCCAGTATAATAAAATAGCCCAGCATGCCACGGGCCAGTGCCGCCGACACGACTGTTTGTTGAGTGCGGCTGATCGATAGAGGGTGGGAATATTTTCCACTCATCTCTCACGTTGTACAGAGCCATCGATCCGGCCTCGACAACACGCCTCTGAAGATACGAAGGTGAGCAACGAGACGGACAGGTGGCTCTTCAAAACGTCCTGCACTGCCAAAGAGCGAAAGCCATTTCACCTCTGCGGTTTGATAGGTGAATTGCTCACTTTATGTGTTCATGACAGCTGGGGAATAGGGGAGGATGTCTTGGCCCAGAGGCGAGAGGAAAAACGAGGAGAAGGCGATGTCAAAACATAAGCGCCTGATGTAAACCTGAGGTGAAAAATTACAAGCGTGTGGCTGGCGTGCTCACAGATATCCATAACCGACGCGACTATTCATCACCTAAAGGTCACAGGTTCAACCAGCAAGTATCACGACCTGTCAGTACCCATGAGCAAGGCATCCGTTCACTTTTTGTCTCGTCAGCGACAAGTTTTCATTTCAAACCTGCAGTCTGTTCTTGGTTTTCAGAGCCGACCACATCACATCGTCAGTACATTTCTTCGCTTGATAGCATTATGTTCGGGACAGGCTGGGCTACTGGGAGATCTGATGAAGTACATGTTAGTTGTTGTCCATTTAGCTCTATGACAGGTGCTTCTTTTGTGTTGAGGGACATGATATTAATCTTAAGTCCCGACATGCTTGCATCCTGTTGTTTAAGGTTGTTTGCATAACCCAGTCCACAGCTACAATGAACAACAGGGACAACATCACACACCCCTGATTTAACAAGGACGTTGGTGTCATTTGTGTATTACAGCCAGATTAGGAAAAGCAAGGACAACCTTTCTAAGACGTGGAAACATCTGGAAGCAGACACGTATAACTAGAAACACCAAGATAAAGTTATCCAGCAGCTGTGTCCTATCTGTCCCTCCATACGGCGCTGAGTGCTGGAGAACGACTGAAAAACAGGCAAGCTGTCCAGCTTTCACAGCAGCTGCCTCAGAAAGACGAGGATGAGGAGACTCTGTCCCACAAAACAACGCGGTGCTTGGACACGGAAACAAGACTAATAAGAAGAAGACGGAGATGGCTAGGACACGTGTTAAGGAAACCATCTGACGACAAGACAAAGGTAGCGTTTCGTCGGACACCAGAGGGAAAACCCAAAAGAGGGAAACCCAAAACAAGCCGGAGGCGAGCCGTCGAAGGAGAAATGAAGGTGAGAGGATACAGCTGGAGCAGAGAAGAGTGGACATCCTTAGTCCTTGACCTATGTGTAACTATCAGTAGATGAATGGATAGATGGATAGATAGATGAGTGTCTGTGATATTTATATAGACATAAGAACCACACCATCCGTAACTATACCTACAAAAATAAAGGCACTGTTTCAATTTGTGTATATCGCACAACATCAATTTCTATGCAATTAGGATGGGCATTTCAAGCAAAATACTCAATAAAATACTTTTTCAACAATATAACACATGCACACCTGCAAACTGCACTCAACCTGCCACACACGTTTTACCGGCAGTAATGTAACCAACATGGCGGCGCAGGCAACGGTAAAAACAAGGGAAAATATATCGACTTTTTAAACTTGCCTGCGTGGAGATTATTCAATCTTATCACATGAGCTAGTTATGATAGTTCATAAGTATTTTGTCACATGATAACATCCGCCGAGGAGGGACACAAGATACGAGAGAAAACTTGGAAGAGACTTTTTCGGTAAAGCTGTCTTCTCCAGGGTGGAAAATGAAGGACGACGTTGCCATAGAGTGAACAGCTGATGTGTTTGATGGCTGACCGACTGGTTTGAAGAAGGGTGAAATGTGTCTTACAGGAAGTATGAAATTAAAGGATTAAAGCAGAAGAGAAAGAGCTGTACGTGAGCCTCTCATGCAGTCGTTTTCATTTGCAGTCATTTCATCACACGCACAAAAAAGTTTAACTGCATCTGAAGTTTGAGCTGAAAATGAATTTGAGACTTCTCCATCTCCACTTCCTCTCTGGATGACAGGAGAGATAAATTGCACAGAAACAACAAATTACAAGTGAAATTGCAGTTTGATTCATACAGGATTAGTATTATCAGGGGGGTCTCCGTCTTCAGCAGAATCCAAAGGCAATTTGCACTTTTACTTTACAAATTACAGACGCTGCAGATTTGTTGAAATCACTGGCAGTTTCTGCAATTATTACAAATCACCGGATGTCCCCTGGTACTGTTGGAGCTGAGTGAACCAGTCATGAATTTCTGAGGTTGTAACCAAGAGAGAAAAGTAGTAGATGCTTTTTGTGGAATAATGAACTGGGGATCAGTGACTTCATATCACTTAAAGGCACCTTTGTAGTGCGTTTTTACTGTCAGTCATTCCTTGTAAAGCCCCCTGAGGAAAATCTGTGATATTATGAAATATAAATAAACTTTACTGACCTCTCTGTAACTCCAACTATTTTTTTTATTATTATTTTTCAGATGATGTACAGTATATTTCATGTAGGAATGAAACAGTCATGGCTGATTGAAATGACTGCTGTTGAGGTCGCAGTAATTTTCTTTCTAAAAGCACCTGCCCGCCCAGCCGAGCTGTGACGCATCGACAAAAGCTTCCCGTGTGTCTCGGTGGCGAGCGCTCGTTGAGAGACGTTCCTGTAGAAATATAAAAGTTCGATCAGGCTGATGAAGGTTGTCCTCTCGCTGTACCTCTCCGCTGCTCTTCCCAGAGACAAAGGCTTATTTTTAGCAGAGTAACACACACACACACACACACACACACACACACACACACACACACACACACACACACACACACACACACACACACACACACACACAGAGTCACGCTGGATCATGAGCACAGGCTCGTTCACACAGCAGCCCGGCGAGCGAACAGAGATGTCGTTTTGTGCGTGAGGAAAATGGTTCACACACAAAGGGAAGAGTACGCGTTCACACCCACGAACGTCGCTGACATCAACACACACAGGCTGAATCATTTCAGAGACGAGGAGGTGTGTGTGAGTCTTTTCTTTCCACCACCACCAGAAACAGGACTATAAAAAACAGTTTTAAAGGCTAAAATTCAAACCTTACAATAATGTTTTGGACTTAATTAATACACACCGTCACTGTGCTCTGTATTAGTTGTGGAACATTATATACACATATCCTTAATTTACCAAATATAGAGAAACACGAGAAATAATGAATTATTTAAATTTGCATGTAAAGGCTGTTTAGCTCAGTCGGTAGAGCAGGCGCCCCATATGCCAAAGCGGCTACTTTACTGCATGTCATCTCCTCTGTCTCCCCGTTTCACCACTGAAAAAAATAAAAAAAATTGCATGTAAAGCACATTAGATTGCCCATAAGTCCATATTTTTCATGCAACATTGTCACACATTAAAAATAAACACAACTTCATGTTTCAGTTATGTTTACATACCGACTATGAATCTTTCATCATCATTAAATGTTAAAATTTCTGCATTTTTCACATCCATCAAAAGGCAAAAGAGGTGTTGTTTGACCACTCATCTAGCGCTACAATCAATCAATTTATTGATTAGTAATTTTTTAAGAAAAAGTCAAAATTGTAGCTTCTCAAATGTGAATATATTCTGGTTTCTTTCCTCAATGACAGTAAACCTTTCCCCAGGAAAGGGAAGTTTGGGGTCCCTGCTGGAGCTGTTGGCCCCGAGACCCGACCCGAATAACGATGAGTGAGTAATTCCAATAATCAATTATTTGTTTGAGTTAAAAATGCCAAATATTTACTGTTCCACCTCTTCCATTGTGACTACCTGCAGATTGTTGTTGGTCCAATAAGGAGACACTGATCATAAACAGCCTGATGAGGACCGTCGTGAAGCCAACAGATCTGACCACAAATCAAGCCTGCTATGATGTAGGACTAATTCATGGACATGTTACCATTAGGGTGGTGTCGGGGTGGTGTGGGACTCATTAAAAGTGTAATAGCACCTACTGTATCAGCTCCATTAGATCAAGGATCCTTAACCTTTTATAGGCTGGGATCTCCCTGAGCTACACTCAGGCTCATTAAAACATATTACTTCTTCACAGCTGAATGCAAACCAAACAAGAAGGTCAGACTCCCAAACACCTCATTACAACCTGACATTTAAAAAAAAGTCGCACCTCAACAGCCAGACTCATTAAAATATATGACTTTAGTTTAACAGCAAAACAGAGCAAAAAGTCTAAACTATAGAACCAATTATCAGCCCTACATCAGAGGAAAATAGCTGTTTTTACCACTGTGATGAGTAAAGAAATAAAATCACATTAAATCAAATAGATTACATTTCAGTGCTCACAATGGAAACAGGTTTAGTAAGAACGTCCGCTGTAATGTCAGAGTTCAGCTGAACTGGGCTCAAATATCACAATAACAAAATTCACAAATATTTGCTTGTTAAATAAACAAATATTGGTATCCACACATGCATTTTAATTAAATGCCAGTAAAGATGCAAACATATGATGAAGTTTTTCAACTCTCCGGGCGTAATATCACTCAGCTGTAGTCAGCATTAGTTTCTTTATTCCTGTTGGCCCTGGACGCTTCTGCAAACCACGCATGTCGAATGGTTTCTGAACCAAAACCTGTTTCATAAATACGTTTCGTGTCTCGCGTCACGCTTGCAAGAATGCAATACCATGTGGTTATGAAACCACTGGTTAGGTTTAGGCAAGAAAACTAGTTGGTGAAGGTTATAAAAAGGTTCATAGTTTATGTAACAATATACCAGCATAACATAACTGTAATAACAAACCCATTATAGTTATGTTCGTGTCATGGGACATGAGCAACGGCCTTTCAGATGAAGGCCTTGGGTCTGTGGGACCCATCAGCTCTGATTGGTCAGTTATAGTGTTGACTGATCTGTGATGTCTTCGACTCTAGAGAATCATTTCTATGTCAAATTATTGAATAGAGTGAAGGAAGTAGCTGTGAAGTAGCATTGGGATAACGTCCAACTTCAGACAAAACGCTGACCACAAAACCCACTGAAATCACTTTCACTCCCATTTGTCTTCATTAAATCCTACAACTGGCCGCAGACTGCAACCACAATCCGGCTGCACGATGAGTCCAGCACCGCGCAGGAAAAAGGGATGAGACGACGAGGATCATTTCCCAGTCATACATCAGACGGGTCATAGTCGGGAGGCTGCTGAGTCGGTCTTAAAATGTCGGCAAACATTTGGTTCATTTATCTGCTGCATCCGGCCAACACGCTAACGACTCATTCCTTCAGGCTGAATCAACATGCTGAGCGACGTGGCAGTGTATTCAGATGTTAAAATATCCTACTTCACTTTCTGTTCCCACATAGCAGCCACTTTCCACTCCTGTGCGACTGGTCCTCCATATTAAGTCCTTCACTGTCCTCATTCACCTCCTGTTCTGCCTTAATTCATCTCACTTTCTCTTCTTCTTTCTTTCTACTGCAGATTTTTTCCATCTTTAAAGGTGCATTAATACAGTGGAACCCGTCCTTTTCTCTCCCAGTTCATCTTGTAATTGATTCATAGTGTTTTACTCACAGGTATGATTGATTTTGACATTTTTATTGCCCCAGAGAACTGCTATCAAATCCAAATGAAATATGAATAATACATATCAAAGCTCTGAGAAGTACAATGGCATCAGATTGAGGCCTGAACTGTCTCTATATAGTTTCAGTGCTTCCTGACGGACGCTCAGCACTGAGTGAGGACTAAAGGTATGAGGCGAAGCTGAGTACCATCAGGGAGGGTGACGTAGCTCTACTCAGGTGAAACTCCACCCTGCGAGTAAAGAACATCGTCAGTGTTGTAACAGCTGCTGTGGTACGGTCGTGTCTTTGACTCACGCCTGGTTGTTCACTTTAAAAAGGACGGCGTATTCACTGGCAGACTTTGCTGTTTGCTTGTCACAGACACGCAAGTGCAAAAGAAAATCCTCATGGAGGACGACCACAGGAAGGATAACAGATACCACAACTGGAAACTGGACAGCCTACCTCCCATTCGCCCAACTCTGATAGGCCCAGTCACACCGCCACAAAAGGAAAGTACTGTAGCTCATGGACTGATCTGATACTCAGGTTATTATAGTCTCTCTCTGCTTGGTCCACCTTGTGCTGTTGTGGTCTTAACATTAAAGGACAACTTTTTTTTCCCATGTTGTTGTACCTAAGTGACTAATGAAGACAGCACTGTTTAAAACTGGTCCAGCATTGAGGGAGAACCCTGCAGAGCTGTGATGTACCTGTAGTGCTTAGTTTAGGTACCGTCAGTTTACGTCAGGTGCTTGTTTTTTACCACTGACAGACTGTTTGTTATTGTGTCTCACTCAGAGAAATGTCGTAAAGCATCTACATATTCAGTAATATTCAGTATTATAGTGACTGATATAGATAACACTAAGCTACGCTTTCTGTACTCCACCACAACAAACTGACAACACACAACAACCCTCTCCAGCTCTCACTCACACAGCAACAAGTCATGTGACACAAAAACAAACAGACCAGATCAAGCAAAAACTCAAATGTTCCATGAACAATGTCAATGACCAAAATGAGCATTTTTAGTGGATGTACACTGACGGTGCTGGTTGCTCCAAATGATGACATTACAGCTTGTACAGTGGTCAGTGACTGGAGCGCTGTCCTGGACCATATACTGACCCCATTAGTCGCTTCGACACAAAAAACACAGGACCAGAGTCCAGGTTGTTTTCCTCTACATCAGCCATACGTAACCAGTGCACACTAAAGTTTAAACTAAGGTTTACAGATATTATATGTGGGGACTCCGTATCAGCCAATGCTCTGAATTCAATGAATTTAGATATCAAAATCATTTTTTCACTAAATATCTCTAGCATGCGAAACAAAAACAGATATGTGATGCTCATCTTTTGGTACCAAGCAAACAGCCTGTGATGTGTGTGATAGTGACAGAAAATAAGGAATCGTCAGCCTGGAGCTCCAGATGAAGAAGGATAAGAAATGACCGGAGCAAACTGGCCACAGATGGAGGTTGTGACACCAATTGAAGGAGAGCGAATGAGGAGCTGCAGTCGTTCACAGGCCGACCTCTGCCAGATAAATGGTTCGGTTTCTCTCATCAGCATCAGAAACTCAACATCTGCTTCTTATTGTCTCTGTTACATCACTCACCAGCTGCAGCCGGCCACTGCACTGCTCCTCACACTGCGTATTTACATGTTAACCTATTTCTGCTTGCATGTGTGTGTGTGTGTGTGTGTGTGTGTGTGTGTGTGTGTGTGTGTGTGTGTGTGTACATGTAGTGTGGGTTACTTTCCTATACAGTGAACTGTGGATGTTATGTGTGTGCGTGTGTGTGTGTGTGTGTGTGTGTGTGTGTGTGTGTGTGTGTGTGTGTGTGTGTGTGAGCTTCCATCTGTCAGCCCAGTGCATCGCCCCGGTCAGCAATCGTCTCTCCTCCACACGTCATTGGCTGTCGCTGTGAGACCAGGACTTATTCAGCCAATGAGCGCAGAGCGAGGTAGCGGTGGAGGGACCTGCTGTGTTGTCCATCTCTAAATGTCAGCAGCCACAATCGATGTCTGTGATACAGGGAGCAGAAGATGAGGAGACAGGTGACGTGTCGCCACACTGCAACATGTCATCTCATCGTTGGCTGAAATCTCAGCAGCTGCATGGACTCAAAAGTCATGTCAAGTTGAATTATTATTGAGCGTGGGACAAGTACTTCACAGAAAACAAAAAAAAATCATTTGGACAGACAAGAGACCAGACAAGTAGGCTCAATGGACCAGAATGCATTGCAATCAGAACTACAAAAAAACACTGCTACCCAGTGGGCAACGTCAGGATCTGAGAAGTGAAGCCAATGCTGAAGTGTCTTAAACCTGCATTCGGATTGACCATTTAACGACAGCATACAATGAAACAGGCTTTGACCTCCTGGTCTCAGCATTTAGACCACACTGAGGTCTCAGCTCTCTCTGGAGGATTAAACCGACCAACATTTACTGCTAATGTATGCAGAAGAGGAAAACTGCTCCTGGAGGACACAGGAGCTTCACTGAACGCTGACTCTGCCTCTGCTCGTCCTCCCTGATCCATTCAGTCCTTGTTGAATATGAGACCGGACAGCTGTTTGTCTATTAGCGCCGCTAATCACACTGAGCCACATGTCAATAAAGCTCATTATAAGAAACAAGCGGTTCGTCAGCCGCACGCTGCCCTGCTTATCAGCACAGCCGGGTCATTACTGCCACGTTTATGAAACATCATCATCTTTTTAAATCAGTGTGGGCTGAGCTGTAGCTGATGTCTAAACTGAGGAGTAAATTAAAACTCCAGTTTACTTTTAAAATGTCTTAAGACTTTAATACTGACATATGATAAACAATCTTTTGGTTTGCACATTTTAATCACTGATAATTTAATGCTTAAGGCTGATTTTGCTTGTTGCATGCTTTATATTCCTTTCAGGAGAAATGTCATTATATGGCATGTCATTTGCCAATAGATGACCACAAAATCCAGAATATATTCTAGAAAAGGCATGTTTAAATAAAATGTGAGTGAATTTATGTGCTCCAGTTTCAGTCTAATTCATCTTCACGCTGTGCATCCTGAAAGGCCTGACCGTGGACTCGGTGCCTACATGGGGCCTATGATGAGCTGCCAGCTCGCAGGCATCTTGCTGACTGGCCTGGGTTCTCTCTGCATGTTTGCTGGCCGACATTTCACATCTTCACTTTCATGTTTCAGACTCATGTTTCAGCTTAAATGCAGTTGCAGATGCAGCTCATCAGATAACAATACAAGAGATAACGGATTTCAAGTGTGCTGATTTATGACAATATGAAATCAAAGCAGAGTTGGTATCATTACACAACGCTCACTCCTGCATACTCTCTCATAACCTCTACATTTATATGGGCTACTTTCATCTGATGACGGGTGTTTGCCAGCTGTGATGAACCCAAACCTCTGCTTTCACCGCCCAGAGCTGAAGCACAGCGGGCAGGTGAGTCTAGACAAAATGTTTCTTTCAATTAAATGTCTCTGGTCCATCAGCGACTGGCAGATCCGTTTGCACTTTAACCATGGGACTACTGACAACAACCAACTTTCACAATGATGAAAAGCTCTATTTCCATGTGACAAAAAGGGTGTATGGTTTTTGATGCAAAACAGCTGCACTCTGCAGCACTTCATTTGCGTCACTCAGACTCATGCATTGGAGAGGAGTGGGGGTGGGAGCTTACCTTCATGGATACCAACAACGTTCTTTCCACCATGGCTGAAATAACCTCAGTTTCTGCTTTGTACATGTGGAAGTCCCAGATAAGTCAGAAAACCAAATGCCATTATGTCTGGGTTCGTAACATCACCCAGCGGCGCTCTGTGTATTTCACCGAGCTGTATTTACTGTACCGAACCACACATCGCTGCAGTGGCATGAACCCAAAATAAACAAACTGTGCTGTGAATTAATTGAAACAAATGGATCATATGTATGCCAAAATAACTACATAGTTATGCCGATTTGTAAAAAATCTGACTTCATGCTTTGTCAAGTCTGTCGGCAAGACAACAAGCAAACAACTTTTAAATTGATTGTTTGCTGAATGGAGTTCAGCGCCAGGCTATGCAGCTGCTCCATCAACACTCAACATAAAATCATCTGGGCATAAATACGGCAGCGATGTTTCTACCACAGACAGTCTGTGGTTTCAGTCTCTCTACAGATATGAAGTACTGTCGTAGCTCTGGGTGACCTCAGACACATACAAGATTTATTTCCTCCATTTCTGATTCAACAACGTCATGACGTCAGTGACTACAGGAGGACGATCTCAGCGTTGTTTGGCTTTTGAGACACAGCATCAGCGAACAGCGAATTTCTCACTCAACACAAAAAATTTCAAATTGCACCAGTACGCGAATGACGCAAATTTCTAGTACCGTATTTTTCGCACTGTAAGGCGCACCGGATTATAAGGCGCACTATCAATGAACGAGTCTGTTTTCATACATAAGGCGCTCTCGTCTCGTGATAGTGAAGTAACTAACGTTGCCTCCCTGTCTTGGTGAATATCATCAAACGCTCCCACACAGCTTAACTTTAACTCTGAACGACCTGTCGACACCGATATCTAGCGGTTGGAGTTCTTTAGTTCATCCACCCAGAATGACGGCGAGCTCTGAATCAGTTTTCTTCACTTTCGTTTTGACAGCGTCGCTGAGTGCCATAATGTCCCGACAATCCATCCAGCAGTGCGGCTTCGTAGCTTACCAAAGTCGTAATAAAACATTTTGACATTTTGATTTTTGAGCACCCTGTACCACATAAAATTGGTTCGAGGTCAGTAAGCACAACCAGAATTGATGCATAAGGCGCGCCGGATTACAAGACGCACTGTCGATTTTTGAGAAAATTAAAGGATTTTAAGTGCGCCTAATAGTGCGAAAAATATGGTATATGTCACCCAGCAGGCTGCACGGTGGTTAGCACGGCACTGCAGGGTCACACGTTCGATTCCGGCTTGGGGCTCTTCTATGTGGAGTTTGCATGTTCTCTTTGTGTTAGCGTGGCTTTTCTCCAGGTGCTCCGGCTTCCTCCCACAGTCCAAAGGTTAACAGATGACTCTAAATGTCCCGTAGGTGTGAATGTGAGAATGAATGTTGGTCTGTCTCACCCTATGCCAGCTGGAATCGACTCCAGCCCCCCGCGACCCCTAACGGGATAAGCGGTTGAAGATGGATGAATGGATAGATAAGCGGTTGAAGATGGATGAATGGATGGTGTCACCGAGCAAACTCACATCTGTTTGCCTCCTTGCACTGACTCTGCATGTAATCAAACCATGCATATGTTGATGTGAATGCAGCATAAGGGTTAAGCAGACAGGGATCTCGTCTGGATGCTCGGGGTGCCGTCTCTCCCATTTATTTCTGATGCATTCATCATAGATCTGTCTGAATGTCAGCAGCTCAGTTTCTGAAGTGACACTAACTCAAATGTGTAATGCGTAATTTGCTCAAATGTGGTCAGATCATTTCGAAACAACTCTTCCCTAAAAATGTGTTTTAACCACGTCGTATCTAAAAACGGATTCAACTGGTTTATACGTTTGAAAGCCGAAGATGCAGAGATGCATTCATCTGTCCAGGCCAAACACACACACACACACACACACACACACACACACACACACACACATATTTGTAATAAACAGACCGGTGAGATGGACAGAGATCATATCAAACATACATGAGCTTAAGCAGATAACTAATTAGACTAATACAGCTGTGCTGTGTGTGTGCCAGCTGCACTGAGCTGAGGTGTGTGTCCGTCTGTCATCACTGTTGTTGTCACGTTTAGTGTGCTGATGCCAGATGTGTCAGCGAGTATTCAAAGCCTATTAACAGCGTCAGATGTGATCGGGAGCAGCTGGACAAACGGTGAAGCTGACAGTATGCTGCCTTCAGCCAGAGACACAGATCAACATGTGGAGCTGTTAGCTTGACATTCCTGTTAGCTGCTAATGTGATACGCTATTGATCCATGTAGGGAGGCTGCCTTTTTCTCCTGCCTGTCTCTGCACAGGAAGGTCAGAGGTCAAGATCAGTAACAGAAATCCACCCTGGGGACTCTATTTCAGACCTGAGATGGGATTTAATCAATCTGTCAATAAGGTATATCAATAACTAAGGAGCTGGTTCAGTGTGTACTCATGAAACACACATTCACTTAATCGATAGGCCGATTTGATGTCAATCGTTCTGATGAATCAATTACTCTGCAGTTATTCAAAGAAAAAGTCAGCTCTTCTCTGGTTGCAGGAGCTCTAATAAGTGGATTTACTGACTTCATTTCCTGTTTCACTGTTTGTTTTTTACAGCATGCCAGCGACTGTTCAATAACCTTAGCTACCGGGCCAGTCCTGACTGATCAATTACCTGCATCCATTATCGGTCACAATGGGGCCGCTCTATTCAAATCACTTCTATGTTTATATACTATAGACATTACATACTGGATTTTTAATTCACTTGAATTCAAATTCCTGTTCATTTTTAAGATTTTTTACCAAGTTCCTGATGTACAATTTATTATTTTAATAATAATAATAATATAGAACAATTAAGTAAATTTATATCTATATATTTATTGATTACATTTACATTACATTTTCTTTTTTTTTTTTTTTTTTTTTTTTTTTTTTTTTTATTTCATTTTTATCATACAAGGTTTTATCTCGTCTTCCTCTTCATTCACTTCACCACTGAGTGATCTGAGCCAGGTGCGCCCACGTGTTGGTCGTATTATGGCAAGTTTAACACAGAGCTTTAATCATGAAATCCAAAAACGCTTTTTTTACCTGCTTTTCTTGAAGAAGACATGTTTATTCATTATTTTATTCATTACTGTATATTCTTATACCCCAAGTAATTAAAACAAGTGATTCGGACTTTAGTGTCCTGAAATAGGGGAGGCTGTACCGAAACTGTGATAGTGAGGGAAGTTCAATGTACACAATATTAATATTTGAACAAAAGTTAAATATAAATAGACGTAGTAAATCCCAACAGGTGAACGTGGCTCCACTTTAAGAGCAAACCTTAATTCTTAGGAGGATAATAAGACAAATATCATGCAGTGATCAAACCCTGTGAAAACAGTAGTGAATAAGAGCGCACCACAAGTAGGCAATAATCTCTTAAAGCTGTGTATAAAGATTCTGGAGAGAATTAAAATCATTTCCAGCCCCTGCTGAGAGATTTTTGACATGTTCAACGCCTCCGATATACTTGTTTTTAACTATGTGTGTGGATGTGCATGAGGCCAACATTAGCCCTGCATGGGGATCAGGCTCTGACACTCCACATCTGAATGAGTCCTGACTGGGACTCTGGCAAAAAGGAACGAGTCAAACGGACAGTGGTTACCCAGATAGACACATGCGTATCATGCACTTCCATTAGGACAGAACATGAGCAGCGCACGGTATGTGAACTCAATTGAGTTGTTGTAACTGATGGAGGCCCTCCGACCGAGGACGGCAGACTGCAGCAGACGTCTCTCTTGGCTGATTTGTTGAAGGAGCTCCAGTAGAAATGTAACCTAATGCTGCTAGCTAGCGTCGTCTGGCAGCTCGCTGTCAGCTGGGTCAGTACTTGGCTGTAGTTCTCAGTCTGCAGTCCAGAAGCTGCCTGCTCTCATTACTGCTCCTGAAACGCTGCATTCACTCCCCTCTCTTTCTGTAGGCTGAGACGCAGTCATGGCTCTGGCACTGTCCCGACTCCTCGCTGCTCCTCTCCAAGCTCCTCTCATTCTATCCTGCCTTCTACTTTCATGTGCTTTGTTTTCTTCCTCCTCCTCCTCCTCCTCCTCCTCCTCAGTCTTACTGCTTGTGCCAGATACTTGACGCAGAATTGAAATTTGCATGTTTCTTTTGCAGCCACAGCAAAGACAAACATTGGCGTTGTAAACGATCAATACTTCAGCACACCTTCATTCATCACAGGCTGCAGACGATCAACGCCGTCTCAGAGGAAGTGACCTCTGAGTAACGGGTTTCCGCTGCACTTCTTTTTCCCCTTAATGCTGCTTCCAAGAGGACTTGGGTTAAGGTTTTCAAGGACTTTTGCTATCAGTACAGTAAAGACACGAACCTGTTTCACAGCTATGCTTTTTGGAAATGTCAATGTCAAAGAGTTCCCATCCAGCCAATTAGACTGTTGTCAGGCTATTAAATACGCATTATCAGGTGCTACAAGCCCCATAGATATGGGCAAATAGTAGCCTACTGCACCCCCTAGAAGGTTTTATCATCTAATCACATGGTAGATCACCTAGACAGTATAAAAGAACATGATAGTGACCTCTAGCAATCGTAGTAATTATGACAGGAGCAAAAGCGGAGGCCAGGCGTTGTAGTATAGACAATGTGAAGTTCAATAAGGGGTGGAGGTCAGGGACGATGGACGGGACACAAAACACAGGGTTTTCACCCAGGACACTGGAGTTTGCATCCCATGCGGAAACATGTATAATTGTCTTTGGATTCATAGTTATTTTAACACAAAACACAATTAACTTAACGCAAAGTGTGTTGTTGTTGTTTTTGTTGTTTTTGCCGTGTTGTAGTTGTAGTTTTGTTGCTTAAACCTAAATAAGTTGTAGTTTTGTTGTTTAAACCTAAATAAGCTGTAGTTTTCTTGTCCAAACCTAAATAAGGCTTCATTCAGTTTTACATCAGAACGTGCTGCGTTAAAGGTTCACTTCTATAATGTAGTAGGTGGAGTAGGCCCCTAATCACCCACATCTACGGTGCTTATAGCGACTAAGGCCTATTTAATGGCTTGATAACAGTCACACCGTGTGTCTCATGTAATTCGGAGTGAATTCATGTACAGATCTTTTTTCTGGTTTCCCTGAGACTGTAGTCTCTATCTGGGCCCGTTTAAATCACTTTTGGTTCCACTGTCCACGTTCCCTCTTGCTGTGACTCAGATATTAATTTGCGCTCAGGCTCGGCTGGCTGTCACAGTGCTGAGGAGACTCTGGCGTAGTACGACCTGCCTCCTGCTCTCCTCCTCCTCGTCTTAATGACAACAATTTGCTGCTCCTCTGCTCTGATGCTCTGCACCTTCTAATCCCCGAACATCTGAGTCTCTGCTTAATGATTTCTAATTCCTTCTTACTGTAACATACAGAGAGAGGTGATGATGGTTTGACACGGTGAGTTGTGAGAGCGGGACTTTGTCCTGCCCCTTCAGGTGGACCACCATGGGTGCACATATGACGCTTGTCAATATAAAAGATAATTTTGCAAGTCAAGAAAGTCTCAGCTAGTTGTGAAACTGTTGCAGCATCTGACTGTGAAAATACTACATTAGAAAGGCGACACAGCCTGAAGTAAGAGGCGTCTCTGAAGCTACGATGTCAGTGTGTTTCTACTGGGATGAACTCTCACCAGCTACAGGTCTGATCCCTCTTTGTCTTCCTGGCTGATAAAAAGACCAGGAGTCTCTGATAAAACACACCAGGTCAGATCACGTTTCATCTGTATGTGAAGCAAAGCTACGTAAGCTAGCTAGCTAGTGTTGGTGACATGTACTGTATGAGAGGAGTGATGTAGTTCGCTGAGCGGTTTCTCATAAAATATATGTGTGATTCATGGCGCAGTTCTAACAGCATCCAAAAAATGATTTGTCTCTCGACGCTGACTACCATACAAAATTTTTCCGATGTAAGGTCCCATGGGGTCCACAGTGTTGATGACCTTTCACACATTATTTTAACCATATTATTCACCCACCATATTTGAAAGTGAAACCAAGTATTGGAAGAGGCTGGATTGGTCTGATCTTGTGACTGCTTATATTGCTGCCATGGCAAATATTGATCCAGCCACTCTGCTGCCTCTCAAGTTGAGTGAAATGTTCCCAACACCACTAAAGAACTGCACAATAAATCAGTAACCTATGAAAAGTAAATTTAACCTGATGGGCTCGGGTTTAAATCTTCACAACATCCTCGGTTTCAGTTTGGTCAGGATGCCATTCCCCATCGTTCTCCCCTCATATCTTCTCATCTCATAATAACGCCCCAAAAATACTGAAGGTTTTATCCAACTGACTGTCCAAACCCAGAAGATATCCAGATTACAGGGATGAGACACAGTGAGGCAGCTAATCGTCACATTTCAGGTGAAACAACAGCTTTTTCTCTGTCTAAATATCTACAAAACTGTGAAACAAAGGAAGGAAAGAGTGAGAGAAGGCTGTGCATGTGAAATAAAGACTGTGTCTGTGTGTGTGTGTGTGTGTGTGTGTGTGTGTGTGTGTGTGTCAGAGTGTTGTAAGAGAGTATTTTAGTCTATCACAGCTTAATGTGAAACATGGCGGTGTAAATAGACTGAGAGATAGAAATAATGAGAGCAGCTATCAGCAGGCAGGAAGACCACAATTACCACCCAGCTCCATCTCAACCTCCACTCAGAGTCTGATTCACTGCAGGACTGACGCTTTCACTGGCCGACTGTTTGACTGGCCGACTGTTTGACTGGCCGACTGTTTGACTGGCCGACTGTTTGACTGATCGACTGTTTGACTGGCCCACTGTTTGACTGGCCCACTGTTTGACTGGCCCACTGTTTGACTGATCGACTGTTTGACTGATCGACTGTTTGACTGATCGACTGTTTGACTGGCCGACTGTTTGACTGATCGACTGTTTGACTGATCGACTGTTTGACTGATCGACTGTTTGACTGATCGACTGTTTGACTGGCCGACTGTTTGACTGATCGACTGTTTGACTGGCCGACTGTTTGACTGGCCGACTGTTCGACTGGCCCACTGTTTGACTGAAGAAAAAATATAATATACAAATCCTGGTGGTGGACACAGCGTCTTTACCATCAGGGGACCTGCAGATCCTGGATGACCACACTCACAAAGTGAAGTGTTGCATGCTAAATATAAAATAAATCTATCAGTCCTAAAGGACAAAACAGATAACTGTAGTAAAAGCTGCAACATGATTGAGATGGATAAAAATTACAGAACAGCAGCAGTCTAGTATCACAAAGTTCACAAAGTCATAAAATATCAAACAATACAATCACCAGACTTAATCCTGCAATTAAATATGACATTTAAAAATGCTAAGTAGTCTGGAGTGGATCTGTGGAAGACATGGATCACTGGCATTTATTTTGACTTTTATGTGTAAAGACGAACAAACAATCATGATGATGTGTGTATTCCTGATTCTGTTTCTGATGATGAATAAATAAAATACTGCATAAATAAGTATAATTCACAAAGCAGCGTCCCATCAGTGCTTCATAATGTACATGTAAAATGGGAGCTAAGCTAAAAAGGCAGCGCCGCTCTCATCAGGACGCAGCGGCTCGGCTGCTGTTTTACAGTCACCTCATGTTTCCTGAGCTGCAGTGACGGAAAGACGAGGAGCTGAAAGACTGTCAGGAATCCTGCTGGGAATCTCAACAAAGAATTCCAGTGCAGTTAACATACTGCTGCCAATTTCATTCATTATTAATGACAGCGGGCAGCTTCCTGCTCTACCGGCGTACAGTATACAAAGTCCTGTTTTAAGAGGTGGACAAGCAGTCCGTCCGATAGAAATGATTGTCAAAGAAAAGTGATTCCACTGATCTATAAGCAGATTACTGTAATGGAAAGTAAATGAAGGGCTTTTTCATCATCTCCTCATACTGCTGGGCTGCAACTAATTATTTTCAGTATCCATTCATCTGCCAATTATTTTCTTCTTTGGTCTATAAAATCAATCATTGTTTTTGTCAAACATTTGTAATGTGTGAAGCTGTAACCAGGAAACAGTACTGACTTCAGTCGGCAGAAAGAGTCACTGGGCAAAATGATATGATAACCTTTCAACATAATTCACGTGATCTGAGAGAAAACTAGACTTCTGCACCTCCGCATGGCTCAGACTTTAGCCAATCACAGGTCATTTCAGAGAGAGAGCATTCCTATTGGCTGTGTTCCAGATGGTGGGCGGTGCTTAGTATTTCCTCAACTGATCTCAACATGGCTGCCAGGTCACAAAATTTCTCATTTTACAGCTAAACACGCACTATAAGATGATGTGAGGAGAGAAATAGTCATAACAGTAACAGAATATTGATTCATATTTGATTGATTTGAGAGACTGAACGTTGCTCAGAGACGGCAGACTCCAGATCAGCTGTGACCGGTTGTTTTTCTGCAGACTGAACTCTTGCAGATGCCGTTAGGAGCACCTAACTAGTCTCAGGCACGACTGTCACAATATAGTGGCCAATTTATAAAAACTGACTGACAGTATAAGCGCCTGGCAATGACTGGTGAAGTCAATTTAACGGAACAAGGGATTATGGGGCATCTAGTGGCTTAATATTGTCAATGTTATCAATAGCACCTCTAAACAGTGAAATCGATCATGAAAATATCTATGCATTAATGTTCTCTCACTTGCTACTGATAGCTATCTGGGAAAGCAAAAGGTTGCTGGTTGTCCAATGGTTGACGCACCGTGTCATTACTCTATAGCCATTACATTGCCCAATCAACATTTACTGCATCATGAGAAGTTGAAGAAAAATGGGTCTATTTCCACTTTAACTAGATCTTTGTGACAGATAATAACAGCACAGCTGGGTCAATACCTCTGACACAACACCTTGTTAGTTCAATTAAACTATGACTGTGGATCACATCATCTCCAGTTCAGCAAATCTCTAAACTCCCTAAAGTTAGTCAATAAAATCGTATCCATTTTCAGCAAGAAGCTGATGAATTATTTCCACTGAATGAAAATCATTGTTTTTGCAGAAAAAAGGAAAAACGACTGGATTCGTTACAATTAGCTCAGAGATAATATTTAGAAACAGCACGGCACCCATTGTGATTCACAATCCCTCCTAATCCGAAACCTCCCTGCAGCAGAGTGCGTGCCAGGCCGGCCCCTTTATTTCTGTCCAATAATAAACGGCCCAACAGCACCGCCGTCCCAGAAGCCCCTGCGGTTGCCATGGTAGTTAATAAAGCTCGTTAAGATCAAAGGCACAAAGATGCTCGTTGACTCTCCAGGGGAGGCGAGTGGAGCCCAGAGGAATGCAATTAAGGCTGAAGCAGAGATCCTCCACATACCTGATGCTACGCTAACTAGTGCAGCGGCAGCTTCGGGAGGCACGAGCTGCGTGTGTGTGTGTGTGTGTGTGTGTGTGTGTGTGTGTGTAACTGAAAGCGATGGGTGGGCACAGAGGGAGATGAAATGGATAATGGGTGCTCACTGAAGGTAAAAAAAAACTCACCTCTAATAACACAGACTGATAGTCACAATTACTATAATCACTAACAGATTTAGTCTAACTGCCATTTTAATGTGAATTTTTATGAATTGTAGAAATAACTTTGAACCAGAGTGAGCACATTTAATCAAATTACACACAGTTCAATTATCAGTTTAGTGAGCAGTTTCTGTGAGGCAGCGTGGACATACATTGTTTGCTAAACAGTGTTTTTGCAGCTCTGAATTCATATCCTGTAAATATTAGTAATAACAAAAGAGGAGTAATAATACATATGATGACATCAATCTATTTCTGTAGGACTTCTCAATAACACAGTACATGGTACTATAATAACAGAAGAACCCTATAACAGAACCCAGAGCGTCTCTACCACCAGGTGTGCACAGGTGTAACGTTTGCTGTGATGAAGGTCTGACAGACTGAAAGCTTAATATTCTATATATTATAAGGATCTAGTGAAATACTGCGAGGATCTAAGTGTGCAGAAATCTTTTCTATTATCTGTTGGACTCACTTATGTTTCCAGTACCTGAGCTAAGATTTAGACGTGAAGCAGTAGTTCATCCTGCATTAGGAACAAAAACATTAAAATATCATAACTTTACATTTTATATTAAGTATATTCTGCTGATAATACCTCTGTACTGCTAATGGAGTATTTTTAGCCTGTTGTATTTCTACTTCAACAAAAGTAAAGCATCTGAGTACCTCTTCCACCAGTGGGTAAAATATAATAAATATAAATAAATATAGCTAGATAAATATATATATAATATATAAATAAAGGAACTGATGAGAAAAACAACTTAAAATGTTTGTTGTAAATTACTGAATACTTCTCCTTTTTCCGGTCAGTAAAAACAAAATCTTCAAATAAAAGAATATAAGATAAGATAAGATGAACCTTTATTAATCCCCGGAGGGATTATGATCATGATTATGATGACGATGACCTGTGACAGTGGTGCATGACTTCATTTTAACAGCCAACAAACAAAACCAAGCTGAGAACTACTGACCTTTTAATGCAGCTCGACTGGAGGTTTTTGCACTAAATGAGGTTCCTCATGTGTTCAGACACCCCTTTGTGAGCAGATTAACTACATTAATTCACTGATCAAACCAAACAATGAGGCAGTCTGTGTAAATGTGAGGAGCTCTGGCTGTCATCTGTCTGATCGGACCTGCTGTAAACAGCTACTGCTGCTTGTGTCGATTGATTTCCTCTTGCATCCCTCCTGCCTCCTCCTGTTGTAGTTTCCTCCCATACCGGCCGATGTCATCTCTCATCTACTGTACCACATCTCATTTACAGGCTTCTTAAGTGCTAATCAAATAACTGAACAACAACCTGGGTAATTTGTCAGTGCCTTTAAACACAGCCCATATAACCCCTGAGAAATCAGTGTACTGCTCAAAGAAACTTTGACCTGATGACTAATGAAATGGCTGATGAGAAACGTGAGTTCACCTGGCGAGTATCGAGCCAACTCCAGCTGCTGTCTGACCTGCAGAGCAGTAATGAGCTTTTTTGTCAAACATCAGCGACTGGCTGAGGCTAACTGAGCCGTTTCTCTCAACTTTTCCCAACTTCAGAGAGATTTTACATGACATTGCAACAAGCTGCTGCAATTAATTACAGCAGAGTGGACACACAATGTGACCAATCATTTAGTGTCCCCTGCTGAGCTGAACTAGACAGATCCTGATCTCATGTCATGATTAACGGAGTCATTAGATGACGGTACCAGTGTCTCACTCATCAAACACCCGGCTGTGTGATACAGAACCAGTGATGCTCTGAAGCTCAGCAGACATTATACTTTAACATAATACTCCATCAGAACAGATGGTCTTTATTTAAGGTGCGCCACACTGATCTACAGCAGTTAAATCTCACACACACACACACACACACACACACACGGTATAATATTGAGTCATCACCCTGCTGTTCAGCGAGTTATTGACAGTAATGGTGTGGTTTCATGTCTAAAAGAGAAAGATCAGGACGATCAGGACCGTGACAGACGCACATTAGACGACTAAATGTTCTGTTGCCATCAGCTTAATGGAATTAAAGAAAAGGCTAAAGTCAGGTTTAATTAGAGTGTGTGTGTCTCTGCCTCCACTGAGCCTGTCTTCACTTTGCTGTTGAGCAGTAATTATTCAATCATATTGTATGCTGTGTCCCTGAAACACAAAGCCACACTCACACACACACACACACACACACACACCCCCCCATACTGTCTTTAAACTACTCAACAAATTATGTAATGCTGTCTTCAAATGGGCTGAAAGGGAAGTCAAGTACACTAAATGTTTGGTGTTCAACTGGTTTTGTTCATAGAAGCAGGAGACTGACTGTTGCTTTGTTCAAGTTTCAAAAACTGTTTTTGTGGTTTTGTGTTTCTCCATTTCTATTCAAATTAATTTGAAGAACTGTATTTAGCAGCGGCGTTCTTCACGACTTAACCACTCGAAGGCCACGCTTGTCAAAGTGCCATAGTACAGTCTGAGTTTTATATAAAACATCTTCTGAAATGCCCACAAATAAATAAAAAATAATCATTTCAAATTGCTTTAAACAGGGCTGCACGGTGGCGCAGTGGTTAGCACTATCACCACACAGCAAGCGGTGATAGGGCAGATTCAAACCCGGCTGGAGGTTCTCCCGTGTTAGCATGGGTTTTCTCCAGGTACTCCTGTTTCCTCCCACCAGGGCTACTCCTATAAAGGTTCGATACTTTAATTGATTTAAGTGTGATGATGGTGTGTTCACATTCTAAATGGATATTGATTAATTAATATTCTCGCTGGTCGTCTCTCCTCTCTGCTGTGCTGCTGCAGACGGGAGCTGAGAGAACCATCAAAACTGATCAAAATACGTGGTCGCAAGCCTGCTGCGGAGCGACAGTATATCCACCATTACCAATGAAAGGATGCCTGTCATCCTGAAATGAATGTGTGAGACTGTACATACATAGACTGTATCAGTACGTGTGTTGTCTCTCTCTCATCTCGAACACACTCTCCCTCGCTCTGCCAAACCTATCTGCCGTCGTGAGGGGTATGGTAGAGTAATCGAGTTACTCGACTTACTCGAGGAATCGTCTCAGCGCTACTCCAGTCACTTGGGGAATGTGTTGAGGATTCACATTTCAACTTGATTTCAAAGTGAAGACACACAGCAGAGTAGCAGCCACAATAGTACACAGCAGTAAGCTGATGTTGTTACTGTAGGTCTGAGAGTCGGGAGCAGATCTGCGTCCTCCACTGCCTCTGCTGCTGAAGCCTTGCTAACTGGCAGCTCATACACTCATATATGTCAGTGAAGGGGAAAACTGGTTCAGGGCGTGTGAAGACATCATGATAATAAAACAACAGCAGTGTACAAGTGTGAAAGTTACATACACAACAGCAGGTCTGTGACCTTTGGATGAGATTATGCATCAACATGGCTGTAACATGTTGGAGTGCTCTTTAAAAGCACTGATATGAGAAAGAACTCAAGTTCTCCCACACTATGCCGCTCCATCGGACCCTGCACTGGCTCCCCATGGTAGCTCGAACCCAGTTACAGACACTTGTACTTTCCTACCGTGCTGTGAATGACTCGGTCTCATCCTACATCCAGGACGTGGTCAAACCGTGTACCGCAGCCTGTCCACTACACTCTGAGCTCAGCTCACACAGATACGTCGTGGAGAATGGGAGTAATGTTGAAATAGCTTTGTTTGACAGAGTGGGGAACTCCTCTGCAGCAGTCAGCCAAAACCTGTCCAGAGGTAGGTCAGCAAAGCTTTAAACCACCATCTTGTCTCAGTTCTCGGAGCTTTTCGACACACACCGAGCACAACGGAGACGCTGCCGTCGTCCCCGGTGAAAGGAAATCCGAATCAAAGATAGCTTTCGCTGCACTGCCTCATCTTAGCGGTCTTTGCTTTCTTTTGACTCCCTCCCATACTAGACCCTTCATCGGGGTCTGAATTATCCTGTCTGGAGTTTGGATTATTCCTTTCAAAAACGTCTCCATCGCTGTCTCTACCTGTCTCATGCAGCTACAGCTGCATCACGTCTCTTGTCTCAGAGTATTAAGGCAAATCAGCTAACTGCAGCCACCAGCTGAAAAACACCACCCTGGCTTATATTTAGTCTTTTCACATGTACCTGGGGCAACATGCCCCCACCAATGCAGCTCCTTGTGGGTTTTTTTGACTGTTACCTGGTCATGGCCTCAAATATGCATATTTATGACATGACATCATTTTTTCTTGTAAAAACGGAGATGATGGCACTAAAAATCATGCTGTGAAACTGTTGGGAGAGCGATGGCAGACGGAAAGACAGAGTGACAGTAACAGAAACATGGACGTAGAGACACAGACAGACAGACAGAACGTAGAGGAAAACCAGAGGCGGTGACAGGCTCGGATAGCTGGGCAGGATAATTGGTGTCAGAGTCCAGCTGAAGTGCTGTCATTGCTCTGCTCTGCAGGCGTCTCCAGCAACACAGGTGGACCAAGACAGTGATAAAGACCTGAATACAGACTGGAATAATGACACAGTCATAGCAGGACTGTGTCATTACTTTCACTGGGAAGTCCATATTGTGTAAAGTCAGTTTCTGTTTTTAACTGACACAGTTGATAAATGAGACAGTTGAGGGTCAAACTGTGTCTCCTCCTGGACGCTATAAAGGCAGGAGACAAAAAGATCCAAGATCAGCAGTTAGTGTCAAAACACACTTCCCCCATCCATCCTCCATCCATCCATCCATCCATCCATCCTCCATCCATCCATCCATCCATCCATCCATCCATCCATCCATCCATCCATCCATCATCCATCCATCCATCCATCCATCCATCCATCCATCCTCCATCCATCCATCCTCCATCCATCCATCCATCCATCACTGCTTATGGAGCCGATCCCAGCTGGCATTGGGTGAAGTTCACCTGGACAGGTCGCCAGTCCAACACAGGACACATAGAGACAGACAACCATTCACACTCACATTCACTCCTACGAGACATTTAGAGACATAAATCAACCTGCATGTCTTTGGACTGTGGGAGGAAACCGGAGCACCTGGAGAAAACCCACGATGTACATGTAGACGAAAGAAGAAGATAGTCCTTTATTAGTCCCACGAGGGGAAATTCAATTTTGTATGTATACAGTTTTTTCAAAATAAAGTCGTCTTCACAGGAAACAACTTGGTTAAGTTCAGGAAAAAATGATGGTGTGGGTTAAAATAACTACTGAAGTTGCATCACTTCAACACTGACACTGGCTGAAATGGTGTTTTTGGACCCACCCATCCACCCAGACCTCCTCCCTACACTGACTTTGTTGCTCTTCATACTTCCTGGCTCACTATTAAGTGGATTACATATATTCTATGTGGGTTGTATAGAAATTATAGTGTATTGCTTTCTGTAGGTACAGCTATGAAGAGTGTGTGAGACCAGCCTGAATCCAGTCCAAGTCGGTGGTTGACAGCGTTTCAACATTGGACACCATACTTCATTGACAGGTTTGAGTCTTTAAACACAAAACTTCAAAAAAGCTTCAAAAAGAAGTCACTTTTCCCCCAAGATGAGCACACAGCATCCACCATGTTGGTGTGTGGAGCTGCACACAGGGACCGGTTTAAACAAACTTCAAAGACCACACAACAAACCTTAAGGACTTAAAATAAATCCACTGGAATCCATTCAAGAGGACAGTACTGGGACTGTCTTACTGGAACTCAGTCAAATATCTTATGAAGGGGGATACTGAGACCTTGAAGTTTCCTTTTAAGCTCTTCGAAGAAGAAAAAATGAAGCACTTCATGTTGAAAACTGGTCTACTGATGTGCTGCACATTCAGGGTGGAAAGTCTCGAGGGAGACCGGTCTGTTATCGTCCACAACAGCAAACATTTGCTTAAGGTTTGATAATTAATAATTCATTAATATATTTGGAACAGGAAAGAAGAAAATACCACCACTTAACTGAAACACATTTGATGAATACAGAATTCAAAAGCACCGGTCTAGATAAACCTTAACTTATTAAGTTAAGTCTGGGAGCATATCTCAGCTGTATTTGTTAAGAAACTCTCATCCCACCCCCTTAAATGGCCATTATCAACCTCATAGATGTGGTTCAGAAGGGACCTGATACACCTACTAGTAGGTTTTAAAAGAAGGAATACAACAGTAAGCAGTAATTATGGCAGGAGCAGAGAGAAGTCAGGTATATACAGCACAGCGTGAACCTCACCTGGTTTCACTCAGGTAAACCAGAGGTCACATCCTGACTTCAGGTTTCTCTCACAGATTCAGTCACTTTTCAAATGCAGTTATTTTAATGCTCAAACACAATTAAACCCTAAACGGCGCCTAAAAGCATGTTTCACTCAGTAATCCAATATGTACGAACAAATGTTGATTTTCAGTTTTGATTTCACTTTTACAAAGTGACAGGTGCAGTTTGGCCCATTTGATGCATTAGAATTGTATTAATAATGATTGATAGCTGGAGTTGAACTGATATGGGATTTTATGGCCGATGCCAGAGTCAGGACAGCCGATGCCGATATATGATGTTGATTTTCTTCGCGGATACGTTTGGCTGCATTGTGTCGGCATCGTTTCGCCCGGTTGGGACGTTGTTCTTCTCACACACTCCTGCAAACGTTAGCCCACTGGGCTACATCAGCTGAGGTCTGCTGGTAGGATGGTGGTTTGATTGACACAAGGGGCGGAGTCACACCTGTTCACCAGTAACAACACTGGGCTGCCCAAAGACGTGCCTGATGCTAATCAGACACCGCTCAGGTGTCGGCCAATGCTAATTATGAAAAAATGTTGATTAATCGGCCGACCTCTACTGAAGATGCCCATTTAATCATCTGATAACATTTTAAATGCAGTGTGACAGTAACCGTCCCACTTGGTCCAGGTGCACAATTTCTATGTATGTTATAGTTTCATAAATTGACTGTTATCAAAAAATATGGTCACAAAGATTAAAAATCTCAACAAAAGTATCTTCAAAACTTCAGTGTTTTGGCAGAAACATGTGAGCCCCTCAGAAATAACCTGTTGGATAATAACCCATTATTATCTTAATGCTGGAAGTGGCCGGTGTTTGAAGCACTTAGATAACAGGTCTGGTGTCTGATCACATCTCTGTATTTCCACTTGTTTCCCACTTTGTTATGAACAATATTAATATTAGCCAGCTGCTCATGTCCACAGCCATGTCTCCTGTCCATTTACAGAGGATCACTTAGTCTTTTCAGTATTTTTTTTAAATGAAACCTTCAGGTGGTCGTCTGTAGAGAGGAAAGATTAGGATGGTTTGTTAGTCTGCTGTTGTGTATTTTACTGACTTCTCTGCTGTTATCTCTTCTCTTGCTCTCTGTAAAGGCTTTTGTAACTTAACTGTCATAAAGAGCTGTATGAATAAATTAACTTCTCCAGGGCACCAGCAGAACCAAATATGGTACTTACATATTGGGGCAGTGAAGCAGCGTATAATCCATCTGTTTCCTGTTTAACTCCTCCCTCTGGTTCCACTAAGCAACCCAACAGTCAATTAATTGTTTCCCTTCCTTCACTGCTGCAGCTTTAATAAAAATGGTGAAGGTCTAAATCGGTCTCCCTGCACACTCTTGCTCATTTATCGAGGCTTGCTTTCAGTTATTGTTTGCTTGTTTTCCAGTATTGACCACAGTGATCAATAACTGTGAACCCGTAGTCTGGTGGCATATAAAACAAGACACTGCATGTAACGCATGCCACTTGAAATAATGACTCTTGAACACCTGAAGGTGCAGCAAAGCGACCTTTTTTCTATTGGCCAATCACGACCTCCGACCTTCAGGTGTGCCACAGCTCATGTCAAAACAGGAAATGCGTTCTTGAATTCATCCTTCAGATCTGATGCAGAGGCTGAACAGCAAATGGTACTTTCCCCACCATCCTCCGGTCTCATAGGATAGGAAGTTTATATGTTGCTATGCTTGGAAATATGCACTGAAACGGTTCTGTAAACAGGCTGTGAAAACTTCTGCTCTGGAGTCTCAGATATATCAAAGTTTTCATTATATATTCTTTCCTGTCCAGAGCCAGCTTGCTGTATCTGCACTCTCTCTTAAGGTGGACTCTTAAGGTAGACCAGCTTTTCTCCTTAAAGTGACGAGCCACTCCTCTGAGATTCTCTCAGCTTTTTAATTGATTATTAATGTTTCTTTTAACTGTTTAACCAATAGCATTAATGTCAGTCATTGTTTAAATGGTTAATTATTAACATCCCTACCAGTGTCACTTTTTTATAAGTCTGCTCATAACAGGGCAAGAAAAGCAGAAGCCAAAACACAAACACACACAAACACACATATACACAATATAAGCAGGTGCATACTTGTGTTAAGCATGTAGATGCATTAGCATACATTAACCATAACTTAAGTGTTAAGCACATATAAATATAAATGAACTTACACCTACAGATGCACTCCACATGCTATACTAAGTGGACTGGACATACATATGTATGAAGTGTATGGGCTCTTAGAAAACTACACACAGTACAGGGTTGCAAAGAAACACAGGCGCCATGTGTGGAGGACACGATAACTACTGCTGCTCATATAAATAAACGTGTGTTGGAGCTGAGGAGAGCAGAGGAGGTGGTGAGCTTGAATAAAGCAGTAAAGAGATGATGTATCAGTGGCTCTGTTTTATTGTGAGCTGTTTATAGGTGGTGCAGGGTTAGACTTGTCAAAGAACAAGGTGATAAATCACCAGCCATCTAACGTTGGGGAGTCTGAAGTTGCTGGCCAGTGAATCATGCAGCCTTTAGTCTGCTTGGTGAACAATCAGCAGCTGTGGTCAGCGGACCGAGCGGCTGGCTTCCTGTTCAGAACACCATGACACTGAAAGTGTTAAAGGTACAGTGTGTAGACTTTGGCGGTATCTAGCGGCGAGGTTTCAGACCAGCAGATGCTCCTCCTGTGTGCCAGGAGGAGAGCATTTTCAGCATTGTCCATTCTGGGCTAGTGTAGAAACATGGCAGCTCCCGATGGAGACACAAACGGCAAAAACACAACAATTCGTAAGTTCAGGTGGTTATACAACAGAGAAAACATATTATTATATACCACGTCTGCCAACAGATTCCCCTAAATCAGACCTAAGCATTATACGGCCCACGGGCCAGATCCGGCCCGGGAGGTCTCAGACAAACCACACAATTTTACCTAAAAGCTAAAAAGATAGCTTTTGTTTTGAAATGCTGGTGTTGTTTGTTGTTAGTGTTCTTCTTCCTGTCACACTTGACATTGATGTAAACTGATCTGAGCGATGTCTGAAGTAGCGTCTCCTGCTGAGGCTGCAGAGATGCCAACTTAGCGACAGTTGAACAATCAGTGTCCAGTATGTTTCCTATAGTGAGAGGTCACGTCTGACAGTATTTGTTTGGCCCCCGGCAACAGTCTGGCTTTCTCATGTGGCCCCCAGGAACAATAGTAGCCCTAACTGCCATAACTGCTTCTAATAGTCTGAACAGGTAAATGCAGACTTTGTGTGAGATGGACTTGTCAGATGAAGTCCTTCATGCTCTTGTGAAAACAGCAGGGACAGCAGCTCATTAATAATAATCGCATTAATCATAACAGCAGTGCCATATGTAACCTACACAGATGTGTCCGACATGCCTGAGCTACAACGTCGATGTGACTGAATTAGAACATCATCCCAACATGGCATCACACCTCGCTGCTACACTGATGAGCTCCTGCTTCCTCTGTTACTACGGAGACGTGTTG
Organism: Pterois miles; assembly: GCA_947000775.1. Lineage (NCBI taxonomy): Eukaryota > Metazoa > Chordata > Actinopteri > Perciformes > Scorpaenidae > Pterois > Pterois miles. The sequence continues at coordinate 1,613,346 of CAMQGK010000110.1, read as the reverse complement.
AATCCCAGCGGCCCACAGCACCAGTGGACTGCCGACCTGATGAGCACCGCCATCCATACAGGACCGGCTGTACTGGGCTGCATGAGTGTAGACACTGTGAAGCCGATGCCTGCTGAAAACCACACCCACATAATGACTACTCACACCTAGATTTTGGTTTTACTTTAAAAGCAGCACAACAACTGGATAAATAGACCACAGACCGGACAAGAGGTAGACTATCATAAGACCAACCAATATCAGCCTCAGTGCAGTGTTACAGACACAAAATAAATCTACCATGTTAATTTATTCTAGCAAAAAGAGAAAACATATCAAAAATGATGAGATCATGGGTGAAGACATGTCGCTGGTATTCGACAACATATTAAATATTCATCATTCAACATTCACATAGCTGCTCATTAAACAACTATTTCAGCAATGTACCTCAAGTGATCAAATACAGTGTGATCTGTAATTGAACTCCATCTTCAAATATAAGGAAAAAGGGCAAAACTGGGTCTAAATAAAACTTGTGTAACTGTTAATCATCCAGGTGTAAATTAATCAAGGCGGTTAAACAGGAAGTTGACCAGTGTTACATTTAAATGGAGCCATCTTGCATGATTTTTCCTTGAGAACTGGGAGTTGGACTCAGCCCACCTCTTCATCAGGACTTTAACTGGTTCAACAGCCACAGCGTACGAGTTACATCACTGCTATTAATCAACATATTGTATTTAAAACCGGCACCGCTTGTTTCCAGAGGAAGTCCTGTCTGCTCCTTATCTGTGGTCCGTTTGAATCCCACACAGCCGTGTGGATGCATGACTGCAGTTTTACTTACAGATAACACAACGTGGTGGATCCACTGTGATCAGATAGAGGTCATTACTGCGGCCCCACTTCCAGATAATGTCCACTCTAACCTGATAGTCATGCACGTCCAGTATTCAGACAGATATTGGACTGTCAGTGGTCAGTCAGTAAGTGGTGGCTCCATCAGAGGACGGCTAGGATGCTACTGTATGTGTGTGTGTCTCAGTTTGTGGACTGGTACTGGGTTCAGCTGAGCTATTTTTTGTTTTTACTTTATAATTTTACAATATTTTTCATATTGAATGTTCATACCTGACTTTGGATTATGTTTCGTTATCATACTTACATTGTCATTGATTTTAGTTCTTATTATCTAAGTTTTACTTGATCTTATTTCATTATTATAATAAATAGTGCAGTCAAAATTATATAATTTATTTGTATTTTATTGATTTTCTCCTGATCACAGTGGTAGAATGTGATGATCTACAGGGTCAACGTCGTGGCCAAAGGCTCCACTGTGTTCACATAGTCTCCTGTAGTGGATCTCAGGAGGATTTTAGAGTCTGATTCCCTTTCTAGAGCTAGAAAACCCATCTGGCACCCTTTGGGTATCCAGGTGTCCAAATGGAGAGTCCTCCTGGTCCTGTCCTGACTAAAACCTGGACAGGACAGGAGCAGCTGAATGAATTATATTAATTATAACAGTGTTATCTACTGTATAGTAGCAGTCACAATGTCACTGATACTGGGAATGAATCCTCTGAGGTCTTACCGATCCATAGAGACCAGGATCAGGCTGATAGACCTGCTAGTTGTGGAGCTGTTCTTTTATTTTGGGTCTGTCTGTCGAGGAGAACCACACGTCCAGCACCGTTGGAGTTACATGTTTTTGTGAAAATGTGTCTCTAAATTTGCAAATGTGTTTGATCATTGAGCTAATTGGTACTTAACATGCCCTCTCTTCTGACCCATAATGCATCTGTCGCTTCAGTAATTGCCACTTTGACACTTTCCCTTCTATACATACAGCCATTCATTTATCCAACAGTCTGTCTCTGGTCAATCTCTCCATTAACATCCTTTTTTTCTCATTTGACCGAGACTTTCATCCACTTCTGTGCAGAAAAAGGTTTCATCATATTTCTCACAGTTCAAGTAGAGTTCAGTCTCTGATACAGAACCAGACAAGTTCAGCTATCCTACATGTTTACATTTGTTGTTTGATCTTTCAAAAATGATATGAAGTTATTAACTTACCTTTATGTCATCTGGTTGCCAGCTCAAGCCTTCCCGATACCTGAAACAAAAACACAATTTGGGATGATTATTAAGCACAAATGTGCTGTAAATAATTGCTGCAATAAGTCATAACAGAAATGAACAAGTTATTTTTCTTATGAATCAGCTTGGATGTGAATCAATTAAACTATTTATTTGCAATTAACATGGACATGATTACAATCATTGCACATCACTGTCTATAATTAATCATGATTTATCTGAAAATGTTTAATTATATGAAGGGTTATTTGAAAATGGCCATGTTTTTCATGTTTCTTGAGAGTTATTTAACCTCCTTCTTGACAAGCTACTATAACATGGCTGGTACCAAAGGATCCCTTCAGGTTTCTAGTTTTATATGATGTCAGTTATACGAGCTCGCTACAAAGATCGATATCGCAAGTTGCATTAACGCTGTTATTGCTTTAACTTCGTCAACACTATAATCAACAAATCCACCGATAAAAAGACAAAACGAATAACGTTAGTCCATCTCTCAGTACTTTCTGACTTCCTGTCTGTCGCTCTCAGTTCCCGAATTTCCCTCCGGGGATTAATAAAGGTTCATCTTATCTTATCTTGATCTTTTTTTTTGTTTGTTTTGTTTTTTAAGGCTCAGTAATTTCCCTGAAACAGCTGGTCACTGTCGTCACAAACAAACAAGAGTCCCAAACAGCTACTGCATTTGTTGGGGACTATTTTCAGCAGCGTATTAATCCATGTGGTGCTCCGGTGAGTTTTTGGGGCAGCAGGACGGTGTATGTTGGGTTGAGTCCAGATAAATGAGTGTATGTGTTCATGCTGATGAAGGAACGTAGCACCCAGTGCAACAGTCAGGATCACTGATGTGTTTTAATGGAGCTCTGTGCCACAGAGGGAGAAGAGATATCAGCCTCTAAAATAAAATAAAAATACATCTCTTCAGTGCTGCATTCAACAGTTGTTTTAAACAAATTGGACGCCCATCTTGATACGATCCCTCAAACATTTTCATCACAGCAGTTAGAGAGGAAGGGCAGAAGAGAAGCCATCCAGAGGAAATCATGAGTCAGATTTGATGCTGTGAGAATATAGTTGAACCCCCTGAGTCATCACAACACCAACTCTCGCTTCATCTTTTCGCATTCGTTGCCAAACTGCGTCTCTTTGCGACGAAGAAACGTCAAAACGGAGCGACTCGGAGGCAAATGGATTCATTTTAAAGACGCAGCGGCAGCTGACAAATGGATGTCGTCACGGAGGAGAAGGAATGAGCGGCAGCACGAATTACAGTGACGAGTTTTGTTCCATCTACATGATAGATGAATTATAAATATGAGGAGAGGGAGAGAGATGAGTGTGATTCTAGGAGATAGAGGCCAAAGATGCTGAGAGAGAGAGAGAGAGAGAGAGAGAGAGAGAGAGAGAGAGAGAGAGAGAGAGAGAGAGAGAAATAAAAAATGAGCAAAATATAAATTGATCAATCAGCTATGAACACAGAGCTTCTCTTCGTTCTCTAGTTTTCTCTCTCTTGAGCTGTCCTCTCCCTCTCCCTCTCTTCTCACCATCATCCTTTTCTTCCTCTTTTTTTAATTTACCCCCTCTCCTCTCATTTTTTCTCTCCCTTCACTCCTTTGCCTTTTCCTTCCATAACTTATTGCGGTAGAAATCTCATCAGACAGTGAGGATTATCAAAAGCTTCCCAGGCTTCTGCCTCTGAATCAAATTGGACCTCTTCAGTTTTAAAAACCCGCCGGCTGCTTTGATCTCCAGAGAGCATCGCTAACATCACACAGGGTGCTCGACCTGTCTGTGTGTGTGTGTGTGTGTGTGTGTGTGTGTGTGTGTGTGTGTGTGTGTGTGTTCAAGACATGGTTTCACAAAAAGAGAAAATCCTCCAAAAAGTGAAGACACCATGGTTCTCATTCTGGGATTTGGACTTAAAAGACAGACAAACATAAGGTAAAAGTTAAGTTAAGCATCCAGTCGTCAGGTGTATTAGACGTAGAATTAATTAGTAACTAAAAGATGGAGTTCGATGAAACGTGGTCAGGACCTGCACGTGTTTCTTTGTCACTCTCAGCATCAAAGCTTCGTGTTTCAGCATCTGATGACTCAGCGTTTCCCCGCTCGCTGCACAGAGTCGGCATTATTTAGAGCAGCGCCCACGGTGCTTCCCGGTGACCCGTGATAGGAGGTCCCATGTCTCACTCTGAGCTCAATCAATTATGAAGGTAAACACAAGCAGCAGTTAATTTGCTAATGACCACCCTCAGTGGGTTTCTACAAACTTATAATTGAGCAATAACCCGACAGACAAAGACAGCTATCGTTACAGCAGCACAGACCTTTAAACCAAGATACGAGCTCTGCGACTCATTTCAGCTCAATCACAAGCCTGCCGATTACAGTTACACATTACACTGCAAACACAACATGTATACCTTTCATGTACATTGATCTGTCTAATTCACCTAAACTTACTGTGCAAATAACTGAATGCCATGGACTAAATAAACCCAGAGACCACACACACACACACACACACACACACACACACACACACACACACACACACACACACACACACACACACACACACACACACACACACACACACACACACAACAAGGTCTATATGAAGTTTCAGGTCTCTTTTTCGTTTTCTTTTTTAAGTTCATATGAAAATGCCACACTTTGTAAAATGAGTAGTAGTTGACATCAGACAGCCATATCACGGGGAAATTGTGATCTCAGTCCACTACTGTCAGAGAGTTGACGACGTTTCATGTTGTAGCAACAATGGTGTCTGCTTTATTCATTGCATTTGATTTAAATAGTGCAGGTAGAAATCTAGAAAAAACGTCAAATGAAACGACTTCCAAACCATGACTAAATATAGTAGATATAGTATGCTCATGTATGTATGCATGTAGTATGTAGTAAGCTCATGTTCTAGTAGAAACCCCAAATACAAATATGAAAATCCTGAAAATGTCTACCTGCTTTATTGTTCAAAAACACATTATTTTTCCCATATTGTCTGAAAAAACACAGTCTGCTCTCATTTGCTTGTGATGAAACTATGGTTCACCTTTGCAGCGGTAGCTATCAAACCGTTGAGCGGTGCATTGTAATGAGCCGGTGACATACAGCATAAAGGGAACTGACTGGGTCATCTAATTTCACAGTTTGTGGGTTGGACGACACTCCAGATATCCACCTGTATGAGCCCAAGCACTGAGAAAGTTCATGATATATTCACTTTAGTATACTGTTACCTGCAGCCAGCATGTCAACATATGTGCTGTTCTCTCCTGAACTTTGTTAAACATCATGTTATCAGTACCGGGACAGTCGTTTGTGGTCAGAGCCTGTTGGCAGGTCAAATAGTGAAGGTTGATAATCAATATTAGAATTAGTATTGACTTTAGACAGCAAATATGTTCTTGTTATTAAAAAAAAAAAACATCTGATTTCATTTGTGTTGTTGAAAATTCAGTGGATGGTCACCTAACAAGCTCCAGGTAAAGACCCGCTGAGCACCTTCATACCAGTATCCTGCTTTTGATCATATTCAGGATACAGTGTTTCATACATATACAATGTTGTTCATCTCCCTGTTTAGCTGATCCTAACATACAGGTTTCTGATCAGTCCGAGTGTGTCTGCGGCAGTTTTCAGCAGGAGAGAATGAACTCACACTGGTTTCTGAGCTCTGCTGGATGTATCTCTCCGTCTAATCACCAGTAATGAATAACAAGAGGGACAGGGTATGAACTGAATCGCTGATAACAAATTAATTCTTAGAGTGAAGGAAAAAAATGCCAAACACTCACTGGTGTTAGCCTTTTAAATGTGAGGATTTTCTGCATGCTTCTGTTTTACATAATCACAATTTGAATCTACATTGCAAGTAAGTGATGACACCTTTTACAGGCTTTAACACATTAATACTCTAGTTATTAATAGTATACTAATACTCTGAAATCTAGCCAGGATGTTAGCGTGGCTGTAAACACACTCAGTGACTGAGACGTAGTCGTAGCCATCATGTCAGGGCCTCCACAGCTGGCTCATCATTGTAAAGGAAGCAGTGGTCATGGCTGTCTGATCTAATCATCTGTAGACCTCACTCCCTCCAAACTGATAGGATTCTATCATGATGATTTAATGCTGAGGTCCTCTTAAAGATGACGACAGAAAACAAGCAGGGAGTTCAAGCACACTTTGATGCTAAGTAAAGGAGGAGTGCTGGAGGGAGGTATGGATTCAAGGGAAGGCTAATAGTCTATTATTGTGTGGTTTTCCTTTTAAAAGTTAGTATATGGGCTAATGGCATGCAGTGGGGAAAGTTTTTATGCTGATGACAGTGTATAGTTTCAAGTAGAAGTAAAGAAGTAAACAAGAGAATTGCTGAGGCATGAATGTATTAGAATTAGGGTCAGCAGACAGGCAGGCTAGACCAAGTACACACATACAGTATATACTGTATATACACATCATATCATACCAATATCCACAGAACCACAGCACATGCAAAGGCCTACTCCAGCATGATGCCAAACAAATGAAGCAGAGTGCTTATCGGTTTAAATAAAGACATCTGTACAACCAACAACACTCTACCAGTCAGAAAAACAACTATACTACAACTACTGCTAGCTATACTATATAACAACAGCGTATGTACAGCTGATGATAGTATAACCGAACAGAACTACACTGATGCTAGAAAAGAAAACAAACTTGAGATTTTCACCTTTTTTCTTGACCTTTGACCTAAACATTAAAAGGAGCCACATGCTCCAAACAAACGTCAGTTCCTGGGTCCATTCAATCATAATCCGGTCAGCATCACAACACAGGACGGGCCAGGGCTAGCCGGTCAGCATGCTCCTTAGATATCGCTGCAACACAATATATATAAGTCAAGACGTCTTTAAGGGCAAATCTTTTTTTTCTCAAACTATGTCTTTTCTTTTCTCAGTTTCTGTGGAAATTGCTCAGGGAACACACCAAAGACTTCATGCAGACGTAGCAGAGGCTCAGAGATAAAAGGGTTTAAGGACAGTCGAACACACCTAACAAGATGGTTCCAGAAGGCCTCGTCACAGACAAAGTGTTGCTTGACAGCACAGACCTTGTGAGAAAACTATGAAAGAGGAATTAAATATTTTACATCTGCCTTCAGGTGATTGTAAAACCAACTTCACACAGCCACTAAAGAGCTTGGATGCACAATGTTAGTGTAGATTTACTGTACAGAGTCATAAACAGTGGCCATCAGAGTTAAACAGCAGAGAAAGCTGGAGGCTCTAGATTAGCCACCTGCTGAGGAGTCAAAGGTCAAATGTCACAGTACATGACAGTAAAGCTAGTTTGGTCCAGTAAAGATCATGTATGATCGGTAAGAAGGAAGAAGACAGAAGAATAACAAGTTCATGGTAATTTTTTATGTATATATATATTTTAAATGTTGTTGCTTTCCATCCAGTTGTATTGCAAATAGATTAACAAATAACAGTGTACAGTCTGGTTTGGAGTCCTGAGAAAAATATCTGACACTTTAGCTGCTACGTTTTCCATTTTTCCATGAGCCAGCTGCTCACATTGTCCATCCTTACGGTCTGATAACGTGATGAGAGCGCCGGGACTGAAGCATCCAGAAAGGCTGGAAAACAAAACTACGAGCTACAAACAGAGCTGGTGAGAATTCACCACTACTGGCAGCCCCTACCCATTACTGATTTGGCTCCAATGATAATATAAAGAAATACTGACAGATGGAAGTGAAACGTTTCTTATGTAAGTACTTGATGTACACATTGGAGAACAATAAGAACTAAAGTTGTGCATGTAACTGTGGTAAAAACCCTTCCTCAGTAAATGCAGGGTAAATAAATCCTTTTAAAGAGCTGCATAATAAGACAGAGGGCCACAACTGTGACTCATTACTATTAGCATCCGTTCACAGCAGCCTGTCTCACTGCAGCGCTGCAGCTCATTAACCCCCCTCACATCTTCATTGCACCGAATGACGGTGCATGACACACACACACACACACACACACACACACACACACACACACATGCACGCACACACACACGCGCACAAACAATATTAAAAGATGTGGCTACACTAGCAGCTGCCATTTTGAAAGAAATCAATCAGCAGCTGGATGTCTCACTCTGTCCTAAAATTGTAGTTTGCTTTCCTTGTTTAGGTTTGGACAGTGAGTAATGATAACAATATAAATATATAATATCAATATAATGATATCTATGATATGATATTTTTGATGAATCATTTAATCTATAAAATGATAAAGTAGAAATAACTTCTCAGAGCCCAGGATGATGTCTTTAAACTGCTTCTGTCCAACTAAACTAACGATCTGCACGACTGACATTTTCACTAAATAAATGGCTTGTAAAATGTATAAATTATCAAAATGGTTCTTTATTTTTTCTATACATTAACATAATTAGTTGACTAACTGTTTTGGCTCTTAGTGAGTTTTTTTTAAGGTATCCACTGTATATAATATAATGTTACGCAATATTTAGCGTAATGTAACAGACGTGGGGGAAAAAATGGTTGATGCCTTTGCTTTCACAAATTGTAGTTTGTTGCACATTCAAACACAGTAAAGACAAATCAATTCAAGTCAATTATTAAATGAACTATTTGGATAATTGATTAATCACTTTGAGTATGTTTTAAGGAAAACAAAGTAAAAAATCTGTGTTTGCAGCTTCTTGAATGTGAATATATGCTGGTCTTGAGTTGCTGACGAAACAAGACATTTGAGGACGTCATCTTGGGCTTTAAGAAACACTGATTAATATTCCTCAGCATTCTCTGACATTTTAAAGACCAAACAACTAATCGATTAATCTAGAAAATAATTGAGAGATGAATTTAGGAGTTGAACAAACTGCAGAGTAATGATGCAGCATCCAGAAGCCACATCCACATCCAATGAGAGTCCTCCACATAGTGTCCCCGGCTGGACGCTGTTCATTCAGGTACCGTCCCTGTGGCCTCGGGGTCACCTGGAGAAAACAGATATTACACTTTCTTTCTCCACACACATCTCTCCAGCCTCTCTCTCTTTCTCTCTATTCTTCTGCCTCATACTGCTCCCCCTCTCCTCTCGTTTCTCCTCCTCTCTCCCTGCCATTAGCTTTGTGTAACTCTCTTAAGGCAGTTATGGCTGTATAAACTGAGAGCCTGCATAAACTAATGGGCCAGAGCAAATTCACCTCCTCTCTCATTGCCTCTTTCTTTTTCTTTCTACATGCTCATTTCATCACACAGCTTTCATAATGCCTCCTGTTGGCACTGAAACCTCCTCTCTCTCTCTCTCTCTCTCTCTCTTGGCTCACTTCCCTGACTCCTCTCTAACCCCACCAGTCTTAGGTGGAGTTATTGTGCATTAATAAGCCTCTTCAGCTACTCCAAAGCTCCAACCTGTATCTGCACATCAGGGCTACTGAAGCAGACATGTGATTGGTCAGTTTGGGCTGCCTATGCCTCTTTAAGTAACGGTATATAATACAGAGCTCACTAGTAATGCCGTAAACTAAGTAAATGATGTGAACACTTCTTCCACCTGTTCAAGCTACGGGATCAGTCAGCTGATCAGACAGGTTGTAAACAAGCCAACTGTTTATCCAGATTACTGCACAGGAAAACTGTGCACACAGCGACAGTACAGTAAATATGACAGCCAAGGTTGAAACAGGAGGAATGTTTAGAACGGACAGTTTGGTGATAATGTGGCTTGTTGTTAGTCTATTTTTAGTGATGCCAGCTGACGTCCAGAGTTGCTTCATCTTCTTCTTCCTCCTACAGTCTGGACAGCTCACGGATGTACATTCATCCCCTGAAAACACACTTCACACAACACTCCCTCGCCATCTCTCCACTTCCTGTCACCTCTCACAGCGTCCTCGTGTCACACCCTCCCACTCGGTCTCTGACATGAGAAGTCCATTCCATTGTCTCCGTGTCAGCTGACACGGTGCTCCATGATAGTCCATCTGCTGACACCCACGATCAGCCACAGCGTGTGTGTGTGTGTGTGTGTGTGTGTGTGTGTGTGTGCATGTGTGTGAGACCAGTGGTGTATGTCTATGTGCACTGTGTATGTGTGAGTCAGAGTAAGTGGTGCATGCCTTAGGTGTGTTTTGAGAGCAGCCATGCATTCATGAGTCTGTGTGAGTGTGTCCTTATATGTGTGTTTGTGTGTGTCAGATTGATTCTGTGTTGACTTCTGCCTTATCTCTCTCATGAATGATTCAAAGGACTCCATAATAGGAAATTGTCTCTCTGACCAGCCCACTTTCCATCGCTGAGGCCTTCTCTTTCACCCACACACACACACACACACACACACACACACACACACACACACACACACACACATATAAACACACAACACACCACACAATGAAACATCCATCTCCCTTGGCATATGCCACTTTGGGAGTGCATATGAATGTATTAGTAGAGTGTCTGTGTGCATCTGTGTGTGAGCGAGCCTCTGCTTCCAAGTGTACATATGTGGCTGCACACGTGTGTGTGTGTGTGTGTGTGTGTGTGTGTGTGTGTAGCAGATGAGAGGCCGCCCGAGGCTGTGGCCAGATCAGATTGAGTTGGCGGTGCAGAGCAGAGAGCAGCGATCAGGAGGAGATGCTCAGCCTTAATCTGATTGTGGCTCAGTCTGCACACTGGACTGGCAGAGAACCGCTGAGGAGTCTGGGTACGCACGCACGCACGCACGCACGCACGCACGCACGCACGCACACACGCACGCACGTTTACCTATCACTATCACTAATGGGGGCGGCAGTAGCTGGGGGGCGGCAGTAGCTCAGTCCGTAAGGACTTGGGTTAGGATGTGGAGGACCCGGGTTCAAATCCCCCATGGACCAAGACCAACTGGTTGCTGGAGAGGTGCCAGTTTACCTCTTGGGCACTGCCGAGGTGCCCCTGAGCAAGGCACCAAACCCCCAACTGCTCTGGGCGCTTGTCAGGAGCAGCCCCATCACTCTGACATCTCTCCATTGACATGTATATGTACTGTGTGAACTGTACTGTGTGAACAACAGAGTGTAAAACTGAATTTCCCCACTGTGGGACTAATAAAGGAATATCTTTCTTTCTTTCTTCTTTTCTTTCTAATCCTCTGTTAGCAAGATATTCAATTCACTGTGAAAAAAAAATAGGAAATCCTCACATTTGAGGAGCTGAACCTTTGTTTATTAAAATCCCTGAAAGATCCTGTCAATTGATTAACTGACCAATCATTTCAGCTTTGTAAGGTCAATAATGCCTGTTCGCACGAAAAGCTACAATGCTACAAAAATGTGCATGTATCTATATTTCTGTGTATCATCGATATGCCATGTCTCCTGTACCGACTACACTGAAAGGCATCGTGTGTAAATGCTACGGTAAGAGTTAGTGACGGAAACACAGAGACGGACGACTTATGGTGAGTGGGTGGAGGGGCCCCAATGGGGCCACACCTTTACCCTTTACCCTGTAGCCCGGTGGGCACAGAGGGCACAGTGGCTCGTCCTTTAACCACGACGCTGGCCGTTTCGTCCCCAGCTCCTACAGTCTGCATGACCCCAACGTGCTCCCTGGGCTCTACAGCAGCCCACTGCTCCAACACTTAGCATGTACCTGGATGTATACGACAAATAAAGGCTTCTTCCTCTTCTTCCCCCAGGAGGCTGGCATTCGAGACAGTTGTTGACCAGAGTTTTCTTTTTTTAAGTCGCGTTTTTCATTGACGTTTGTGACCAACACACACATGACTTTAACCAGGAGACGGTGTTGGACACCGTGTTGTATGTTAAATTAGTGACGACTGTCACGTTTTTTATTGATGTTTGTGATGCGTTTTCTTTAGCTGTGGTTCATTGTTTCCACGTTTTACTAATTTCACTTACTTATTTTAAACTATGAAATTTTCCCTTACCCTAACTAAGTGGTTTTCTTGTCTGAACCTAACTGCAGACATTTGCATGGCGTACAAATGAAACACAAAGAAACGGTGTACAAATGCCACACAAAAAGGCTAAAATGCGTAGTCCTGACACAGAAGGTCCAGGTATTTATAGACTGGGCTGGTCCATGATGTTATAGATGGGTGGGGTGGGTCTGTTGATCCTTGTAAAGCATTTTACTATCGTATGAGAATAAGATCCATTTATCATCAGTCCTTGAACTACCCATCCATCCATTAGTTTGCTCTCTAGCTTGATGAATATCTCTGGAGACCACACATACAGTAATGCAGCATTATTAGAAGAGCAGGAGCTGTTTTGTGCATTTGGAGAAAATGAGAGCTGAATCAGATTTGTGGCTTATTACATAATAAATCATGTTGGTTGGATGCTCTCTCTTGGTAAATATTAAATAAATTGTTTCGAAAAATGTACAACGTATACATGACAACACACACAATGTATAAATGATGGTGTGACACTAAAATCAAAGGTCAGATCAAAACAATGAATAAACGTTCTGTTCTAATGAAACTGGGATGTCCCAGAGAAATGAACATGTGCCGAGATCACTATAAATAATGGAAGTCCTGCTTCAGGGACTGAAAGTGAAAAGGGCTTTTAAAATAATAAGATTTCTCCACATGGTTGACATCCATTTTCCTACAAGTCATCATTTCTAGATAAAATAGTATCTACAAACTCTCAGCTGAATATGCAACAATACATGATGTATGAATGAGTGAGAGAAGCTCTGCCTGGGTGGATTCAAGTACAATATGACACTGCATAAACAAACCAGAAGAAAATCCTCCTTTAACTCTTTTCACACAGGTCATGGTCAGAAAGATCACTGTCCTAATTAACTCCACAGCTCTGTCATCAACTACAGCCGAGCCTCCTGCAGAGCCGGCCGTCCATCTGTGCTTAGTAAAGGAAGTCCTGGTGGGTTTCAGGCCCTCAAGGTCAGAGGTCATGGGGTCAAGGAGGCAGCATGAATACAGTTACCAGACCAAAACAGGATGCTGCTGCTGCCCACTGGAGAATCACAAGGTGCAGGCGAGGAAGGAGCCTGAGCATCAGCTGGGAATAATATGACGAATAGTTTCATTTTACCAGGAGAGACGACAGCTGAAGTTGGATGGGGAGGTGAGAGGGATTCAAGTTTTTCTTGGTAACTAATGGTGTGTGTCACATTTAGATTTAAAACATGTAACCAAAAACAGGCCCACACTAGTGAAAGCCTCAGGGGGAGCAGAAACATTAAGACTGCATTGCTGCACATATTTTAGCTTAATATGCCATATGGTGGGCTGTTTCCCCGCCTCCATTAGACCTTGATGAATACTGCCATCACTAAAATACATCAGTTATGAAATGTTGTTGAAACGTCTCCCATTAATTTAAAAACGGTGCCTTTTTATTTATCATTATCATTTCATTTCCATTGCGTGTTGCAGCCACAGAGTGAAGTTTGTGTGTTTGCTGATAGAGTTGCTGTGGACTGACAGATTAACGGGTGACAGGTCCCTCAGCTCAGCTCCAGGCTGAAGCAACAACAGCATCGACTGGTGTTGACCTGCTCAGAGAGCAGCGCCGCAGCAGGGCGGCGGCGGCAAACACGAACACGATTCAAGGTGAAGTTTTAAAAGGAAACCAGTGTAGAGAAAATAGGTGACCCGTCTGCTTCCCTGCTTCCCTCCTCCAGAATGAACCAGGACAGAGGACGGCCTCACCATCCTCTGCCCTGGAGCTAGCTGAACATCAATCATCATCATCAACAGTACACTAAATTATTGACGGTTTGGAAAGTTCTCACTTGCCTGATGATTCCAGCTAAATGAAGCTGGCAGAGAGCTAACAGCAGGGCTTGCACTAAAGTGCAAATGCTAATTAATTAGAATTTCTGAGATAATTCTGTGGTGAGTCTCCACAGTAGCCGACAGTGTTTCAGTGTGTCCCTGCTGGTGTTTCTCTCAGCACACTGAGAAACAAACATCAGTTAGCTGTGTTGTTTCTATCGAGTCATATCCCACCACCCAGGGCGCTCGCCATCAGGGCAAACAGCTGATAGGTTCTGAGACATTTTCATAAAGGTGCCTTCCACGTTTCCTGTGCCTACAGCAGAGGACCTGGACCTACTAAGAGATCTGAAGATACATCTAGGGGGGGCCACAAAATCATCAAATACATAAGAAAGAAAGAAAGAAAGAAAGAAAGAAAGAAAGAACTGAATTATCCTTTCACTCCTTTGGGTCTCTAGAAGCCTTTGAAATCAAACGGATTTGGAGAGTTAAAGCCACAGTGTCCTGTAACGTAAACCTATTGTTATGCACCACAGAGAGCACAGAAACCAGTGCTGCTGGCTGCAGGAAGCTGCAGCTGCTTCACAATAAAAGCCTTACGACAGTTGGCCATGGGAGGGCTTGGTTCAGAGGGCTCACTGAATCCCCTAGAAATGCATCTGTGTATTTTTATAATAACATTGAACTATTGTAATGATGAATAATATTGACCTTACTGTGTCTTCATGTTGGCAGAATAAAAAACCAACAAGATAAGAAGATAGATCTCAGTATTTTATTTATTTACAGCCTAAAATCGGCACACGCCGTTAAATATGCGCCACAAACCACCAGCTGTGAGCTCCAGATCAGACTGCAGACGTCACCACTTTAAAGACGTGTGAGTTCTTGCTATATTCCAATGTGTGTTTTTAAACAGACAACAGGTTTTAAGCTGCAATATTTATTGAAAATGACATTCAACACAGCCAAGAGTAGCCTCAGTAAACGCTGAGGTGACTCCCCAGCCTAATGTCACCTCATTTAGGTGTTTCTAGTGAAATGAGGAGGTATTTATTTATCACATACCAAGCAGCTGCTCCTCAGCCGTTGAAATAAGGAATTAGGAAACAGGGCATGAGACATGCGCAGCTCAAACACACACTGCTCAGCGTTTCACCGCAGCCAGTTGGTTCATTCCAGTAGAAAACAATGCAATCAAACCGGTTTTGTCACTGACGCTAACATATAAGATAAGAGATAAGGTAAGATAAGATAAGATATTCCTTTATTGGTCTCACAGTGTGAATAAGCTACCCACATCTAAACACTAGAGCTCTCCACGTTGTACACACTACACATTCAAACTGCGACTATGGAGAGGAAGCGTTGAGTTTACATTAACAGCATGTGAACCGCAGCTCAAAATGAGGGCAATTAGAGAACTGAGGCTGTTTCCTAATTCCACACTACAGTACAACTTATACTGCTGTATACATCAACTGTGATACTATACTGTTTTTGCACATTATATAGAGCATTTATTAAGTCTATAGTGGAAAACTATACATAAAGAAAATATAAAGATGACATGGAAAGAAGGATGCAAACAAAACCCAAACAGAGCGAATGTGAGTATACCTATGGGAGGCTTTTGTTGTGGGCGTCTACGCTGACAGAGCGGGATGATTTAAGGAGCCCGAGGCCTCGTGTGACAGCAAGTTCATTCTATTTGTGTCCCGAGTCGAATACGCTGAAGAAATCCAAGCCTGCAGGCATTTACAGCAGCTAAGCCTCGACCAGCTATCCTCCTGCTTACTGGAAGATCCCCACGCTCTCTCTAACACACCCTCCACCAGCCTCCTCCTCACCTGGATCTGCACTCAAACAGCCAAAGAGCTGTAGTGTTTGTCCTCTGTGTGTGGAAAATATCTGTGGAAAACCATCCGAGCTGTGGAACATGGAGCGGGGAGACATTCAGCTTCTTGCTCAGCATTTCGGCAGAGTGTCGGCTTACTAATGCTGTATGGCAGTAAGCATTTTGTGTATAAAATCTCTGTTAAAAAGGACATGATACTATAGTATGAGTCTTTAAATGACTAGTTTTGTTCAGTCAGCACTGTAAAACCCATGTTGTTCAGTTTGCAGGCGGGGTGGAGGCAATATGACCTAAAATAAGATGACAGTGTTTCTTTTGGTTTTTGCAGTGACGGTATTATATCATCGTCACAAAATCAAAAGAGATGCTCCACAAAAACATGAATCTACTTCTGTTCTTTCTGCTGGCAATGTGAGGGGACATACCTGAAGAAAGACTTCTTAACCAGATGTGTTTATTGTTGTTTATTGGCTCCAAATAAGCTTGAAAAAGAGTTGTCGACCTACATGTGCCCCATCTCGTAAATGTAATGTGACTCATCTCATTTAAAGTTAAAAATAACTGCTGTTATTTTCAGTTTTAAGTGAACTGAACCAAACCTGGATCTCAGCGATAAAGAATAATTGTAGAAAAATGTTATTTGACATATTTAGCTGACTGTTGTTTTATAATTTCAAAAATTTTCAGCTCTTTTCACCACAGCCAAACTGGGAATTAAATTTACATCTTTGAAGCAACCAAAAAGTGAAATAACCTCTTACATCTTAACAACATGTACAGTCGCTGTTGGACCAGTACTGTACAGGAGACACAGGCTCAAATGCAGCTCTGCATGGGTCTGTGTAGTTTATTGGCTGTTGTGCTACGATAAGATAAGATAAGATAAGTAAATACAAGGTATATACAGCTATTATACAAGTTAAGGTAAAGTGACGGTTATGATATGCTGAATATTTATATAAAGTGCAGTCAAAAAGTGGCAAATAATATGCAGTGCAAATAAGAGTGTAATAGTGTAATATAATATAATATAGGATATAATAATATACTGATATTATATGGTATGGTACAGTATATTATGGCAGTTATATCAATATAATATAGCAGTTATAGTATAGTGCAATATAATAAACAAGCTTTACTGCCCACCTCTAGTTTGCAATAAAATAAGAGAAAAGCATCCTATTTTTTCTGCAACCACTGATTTCTTGTTTTTTTTGTTTTTTTGATAAAATACAAATCTTTTCACTCTAATCTTCAGACGCTTCTTGCTGTGTGTGTGTTGTAGAAAATGTTTTAATTACTTGTGTAACGACTCATTTGGATTCAGTGCTTGCTGACAGATTACAGAATCCACTGGCTCCTTTTTAAATTGTACAGTTGCAGGTTTCAGACAGCAGATATGACCAGAGAGACGCGAAGGGCGCAGCAGCGTTCGGCTGACAGCTGCTGTGAAATTCCCCACCCTGGTTTGCATACAATGCTTTTATCGTCCTGGAGACAAACCCGGTCACAGTTTGACAACATTACAATCATCCACAGAGCGCTGACAGGATTAGCACACTCACTGTTGTGCTCTGACAGTTACGTCACGGCACTTTGTGTTATTATACGAGATCAAACTCTGCAGTAATACAAACACAGGATATCAAATGTGGTGGAATAAGCACGATACCAAAGCAGCTCTGTGAGTCGGCTGCTCTGATGAGAGGAGAGGAAACGAGACAAGCACAGGACATGAGAAGAGGAGGGAAGGATGAAAAAGAGAGAGGAGAAGCTCGCTCATTGTACTACATCACTCGCTGCAGCCGTCCGGACACACGGACGTATTTACGACAAACGTTAACTGAGATGCACTTCAGTTGTATGGGAATGTAATTTTAGGAGACAGGGCTGGAAGAGGACGGGAGATAAGATGAGACCAGATGAGGGGAGGACAAAGGTGATGACACAAGGAGAGAGGGGACAAGGGAAAGAGGACAGAGGAGAGGACTGGGCGGAGGAGTGGAGAGATGATGAAAGACAAACGAGGAACGAAGGAGAAGATGTGGTTGAAGGAGGAGAAGGAAGAGAAACCCTATTCTGTCTGCACACAGGAGAGGAGAGGAGAAGAAAGGATGGAAGAAAGAAGGACCTGCACAGATGTGAGAGGAAGGAGAGAGGACAGGAGTTGGATGAAAGGAACATTTACAAATTGCTGAATTTCAAATGCACTTTTATTTGTGGTGGAGCCAATAAATCACAGAGGCACAAGGGAGAGATTTCCAGGGCAATAATTTAAAGATCATATTGAATATATTTCCAATTTTTCTAGATTGAACGGAGGAGAGACGAGCAGAGGGCAGAGGCTTGGAACAGAACAGAGGAGTCCTCTCCCGGTGAACGGCCCTCTGGGTAATATGAGCAGCCTTGCAGAAAGCAGATGCTACCCAGGGAGCCCCCCCACCCCTCTCTATCTCCAGTCACTGAGCTAAATCAATGGCCATTTGTCCCCTCACCTCCTCTCTCTCCGCTATCCGTTTTCCTCCCCTCATTCCTTTACTCCTTATCGCTACAGTTCAGCCTCTTGTATTCTTCCTTTTTTTTTAATCCTCTGAGACCTGTTTTAGTCTTCATTAGGGGGGTAGAGGGGTCTATAGGGGGATATTGCAGATCAATAGTAAAAGTGGTGAACATCATCTGAAAGCTGGAACCTGAAGATTAATTTGAGATGCAGCTCAGCATCATAAATCTGAAATAAACATGAATCCTTTCATTCTGTATTTAAGCTTTAATTGTGAAACTGTAAGTGTATAAGGGTTTTGAACATTATGATGGAAGTATATGATGTCCATCACAATAATCCATCACGTCTCGTAGGTTGATGCAGCAGTTTTTAGGTTGATAGACAGATTTGGTGCTAAACTTCACCATTTTTTTCATTTTTCCTTTCTTTATGCAAACTCTCTCTCTGTTTCTCTCTTTTTGTCCATCCTGTTTTACTTCTTCTCTCCCTCTCAAGTTTCCATCCTTCATCATTTTTCCTTGTTTTCTTGCTCATTTTCATTCCCTTTCTCTCCATCTGCTTCCCATCTATTCTTAACTTTTTCTCCTTTCCTGCCGACCTCCTTCAGCCTTCGTTCCTCTCCTCCTCTCCTACACCTTTATCCTCCTTCCTCCATCTCAATCCTTTGCTCGGTGTTGACAGTCTCTTGCTTGCCTCAGCCTCGGCTCTGCGGGCGCCTCCCGGCGTTCCTTCCTTCGGCTGACAGGAGGTGACAGAGAGCAGAAAGAGAGGAAGAAGCTACGAGAGGGAGGGATGGTGGGCTGACGGTTATGGCAGGAACAATGAAACCAAACAGGACGGGATGAGAGGCGAGGAGAGAGATGAGAGGAGGAAGACGGCAGAATGCTGCTTTGTGCTGCTGAGATACAGAAACCTCCGGCGATCGTCTGGTGGAGTTGCGAGGAGGAGGATGATTGGAGGTGGGAGACAGGATGACAGAGGAGAGGAAGGTAAATGACGGGTGAGGGGGGTTAAAGAGAAAATGAGAGGAGAGAGAGGGAGAGAAGAGGTGAAGAGGAACTCTGCTGGCCTTCAACCAGCATCAGCAGACATTTTCACTCGACACCAGATTGGTGACTCACCCACCTGAACGCTGGCAGAAAACGTGCACATTCGCATCAGCTGCCACTCGCTAAACAGCACTCTGCCTTCGCACCCCTCCCATTAAGCCATTAAGTCATTTTCTTGTTCAAATAACAGCACGACTCACCCGGCACAGAGACACAAGTGGGCAGTGAACCAGAGCTGAGGAGGACAAAGCAAGACGGAGAGGAGATGAGACAACGGGACATTTTCTATTAGCTAAAAACACAAACAGGAAATGAAAACATACTGATATAAGAGCTACTTTGAACATTAATTTAAAAGGCACCGTTTTCTTTTACATGTGCACATGATTATTATAGTAAACATCCACAAAGACTCCACTGAGTTGTAGGAAGCCATAAATGATGATGGAGAGGTTTAGATGACACATTCAGAAAACATAAATAAACGGCAGCGATGGAAGACCGTAGAGTCCTCCGAGCGCTGAATCATTCACTCAGGTGTGATGTCTCAGCGAAGGAAAGCCCCGTCAGACATCCATCACTGCCTACTACAACTTCAGTCCAAAAAGCTGCTGAGCTGTGAGTCAAGTGGACACTGAGATTTGTCCCACAGTGCCGTCCTCAGTGTGCACATCGCTGCTGTGCTCCTGCTGTACGGTCAGGAAATAATGGGAATACCTGTCCAGTGTACTCCCAGGTATACAGTATACTGCTACTATACTACCTGTGAATGGAGGTAACAGCTTCACTGTGATGCTGCAACCGTGTGGATGACAGTTCTAAGATGGTAGAAAACCCAGAATGAGGATCTCTAAGGCGTACTGCCATATGAAATATTCCTCCTTTTTTGAATGTTTTCTTACGAATGTCCAGCAACACGTGTCAATTTCTGCTTCTTAAGTGCGTACTGTCTTTTCAAAATAAACTTCCATCTTCACAGGAAACAACTTCCTCAGATTTAGGCAACAATCTACTTGATTTCTCTTAAAGTCTTGGGCCTTTTCCCCCCCCCCCCCCCCCCCCCCCCCCCCCCTTTTTCCCTTTTTTTTTTTTTCTTTCCAAAAAAAATACGGGCCGTTCCTGTCGTTGTCTGTCTCTTCTCTTTTTAAATTTAAAAAAAATAATAAATCAAAGCCAACTTCAAAAAGACGTTTCTAAGAAGGCAATGTACTTTATTTTTTTTTCTCCTTTAAATGAACAAGATCATTGAAAACTAAATTCCATCAGGAATGTTACCACGTCTTAAGAGTGAGAAATAAAGCGTACTGAGTTTCACTTTGTTTATGTGGGACAGATAAGACCAAGAGGGGTGAGGGTGGGTAACACCAAATTCACTCCAGGCAGCAGTGAACTGCCGCCGCCGCGGTGAACTGCCGCCGCCGCGGTGGCCGCGACATGGCCGCCGCCGCTTCACATAGACGCTGTATGGAAGCTCGCCACAGGCTGCACGTTGCCGCTGCTCTGGTGTGAATTTAGTTTATTTTACGTCTGAAAATAGGAAAAACACATGTATGTTGTCTTTTTTGTGACCAGTTTTTCCCATTAGCTCAATAAACACATTTCTAAAATCAAATAATAAATTGGCGAGCGTGGGTCACGGCTGTCCTCTGACTGACTGAGGGGGAGTTTTGACACGGCGTTGCTGGAGAAACCAACAGCACATCTTATCACAACAAGGCCAGAACCTTTTTTTTAATGGAGGACAGGAGAGGAAGAGAGAGAGAGGGTGGACAGAGGAGGAAAGGAAAGCTGAGAGAGAAAGGAGATGCTGTAGCGGCGGAGTGTGGCGAATGGACAGAACGGTGACAGTGGAGGATACGCTGCTCGAACTGCACTTCCCTCTAAAGGCCTCTTTCATTTCATTTTACTGGGTCACATTCACATCAAAGCATCTCTGTCTGATGGGAGTGTGTGGGTGAGCGCTGTGTTTGTGTGCAGTAAATGCAAGCTGAAGTGCATGGAGACGGCAAGTGTTGGCCAAGTGTGTGTGTGTGTGTGTGTGTGTGTGTGTGTGTGTGTGTGTGTGTGTGTGTGAACCAGCTGGTAACGAGCTGCAAACTTTTCTCTGAGTCCAAACAAAATGCAGAGATTTGAGGGTCATCCATATGGTCAATGCTATATCCTATAAGATATGTGAGCATGTGGCGCAGAGGTCAAGGTGGAGGGATGGGTCTAAAAACAAGACTTTTACCCAAGAGACCGCTGTTCATGTCCTGTGTGAATCCAGAAGTCAGCGTAGACTACTTTGTCTACACTCAAGTCACTCCGAGAGTTATTTTAACCTAAGCCACGATCTTTTCCTAAACCTAACTAAGCAGTTTTCTTGCCTCAACACTGCAGTGCCACTGATCAGTGGTGTAAATAACGGTACAACCGGTGCGACACACCGGGGCCCAGGAGCTGTCAGGGGCCCAAACATCACCTTCACAGTTCAGTTATCACAGTTCTGTTATTCCGCTGGCACTGATCGTTCATGTTGCTGGACATTCATAGGAAGGTTCATAGGTTAGCTTCTTTATATTTATATAGGTTATATAGGTAAGCATATTTCTATTTTATACATCTCCAGCTCCATCTCCTCCCTCCATGCAGCTCATGATGCCAAATGTGACCTAAAAACCCAGGTTATGTGAGCCTCTGACCCTGATCACAATCATCAACTGAATCATGAAGCCCAGCAGTTAATAATAACATGAGATGCTCTGCGTACGAACACAGCAGGAAGTGTGTGATTCACGACCTTGTGAACCGCACATAACACAGCTTAACTGTGGAAAATAACTGCGTGCATCCTTTCTTCACTATATATAAATAACCTTTAATTATTCAGGGTCGAGTACAGATGCTCTCGTTCAGTCACGCTCGGCTTCACACACAAAACAAACACACACTCCAGTATGGTATGCATTCACTCCATGTATGCATTCACTCCACTGATGCAATAACGAGTCGTAAAGCAACTTTTTGCTTTGCAAATACATTCAGAGCCACAGAATTTCTGCCTGGATAAACTTCAATGACAACAACTTTATCAATCCAGCAAACAGAAGAATAAAACTGTGGGGGTGCACAAATAAATCCCCATAGGCACAAAGACTGAGATGTTTATTATCACTGTATGCCAGAAGGACATCTTTTATGTTACACAACCTTTAATCACGAAATAGAAGTGACTGTCAGTCACTACGCTCACTGTGTCAAAGAGTCTTTGTGGCGCTTCAACGTCAGGTTATTTGAGTCTGAGCTCCACCGTCATCACGAACAGTCAGCAGAGGTCTGTGATGAGACGGTCCGAGCTCCAAGCCACGTATGTTTAATTCTGTTCAATACATCTCATTCACTTAACTCTTAACTGAAGGTACGTAACCTAAGTTAAGTAACAAACATACCTACATACTACAAACCCAAACCATGAACCTTTTCCTAAACCTAACAAAGCCGTTAACCCCGTGTCAGGAGTCACAGGTGAACAACCTGTTCTGTTGCTTGGTTGTGACAACATGGCGTCCAATCACATCCAAAGTAAAACTGTTTCCAGCTGCTCTGAAGGATCTCTGTCTATCACCTTTTCATGTGTGACGTCCCTCTAACTCTCATCTGTCTGTCTGCACGGTCCGGGTCCGTATGGGACGGCTTCTGGGTCCGGACTCGGACCGCGGTCCACCTGTTGGTGATCAATACTGCAGTGTTTGAGCGTTTGAGATTCTATTTCCTTTTCTTTTAAATATTTGTTTTTGTTTCTGTTGGTGTTAAGATCTTAGCTTTAATAGTGTTAATAATTAAATATTGTTTCATCACTTGTCTTATCTGAAGCCTTGTCTTAAGTAGTTTCATGCACAGTTTGTACTGTTTGAATCATTTATCTCTCAACAATCAATCAATGAATCCCCCCAGCTGTCTCTGCAGCAGAAAGAGGAGGCATGTGGAAGCAGTTGATTAATATAATCATATATTTGTGTTAATACATGAAACCGTGGTGAAATATTTTCTGCTGCCCGG